>CM075200.1:17190471-17335471 GCA_037577475.1 Chaunax sp. Z400 | reverse complement strand
GGCATCAACACTTAGTGAAATTTTCACTCCATCCGGCACCCATTCATTTCCAAAGGGGGACACATTTCGGTCTATAACTCGGGAATAGAAGGTCATACAGACTCGGGACCAAGCTCCGTCTGCCATAATTCTGGGTCTCTGAACATGCTAGACTTGTCCCTGAGTCTCTACGACCTTCCGTTCCCGAGATACACATATTCAAAATACGCCCCTACTGGACATGTCATATCTGGGGAAGGGAAGGTCGTAGAGACTCGGGACAAAAACTAGCGTTCTCAAAAACCACTTAAACCCCTAGACGGACGTTGGTCCCGAGTCTCTACGACCTTCCGTTCCCGAGATACACATATTCAGTATAGGCGCACCAAACCCCATTCAATTCATGGGAAAATAAACTTAAGTATAACTCGGGAACGGAAGGTCGTAGAGACTCGGGACCTTGATCCGTCGGACATAATTCTGGGTCTCTGAACACGCCAAACTTGTCCGCGAGTCTCTACGACCTTCCGTTCCCGAGATAAACATATTCAGTATAGGCGCACCAAACCCCCTTCAATTCATGGGAAAATAAACTTAAGTATAACTCGGGAACGGAAGGTCGTAGAGACTCGGGACCTTGATCCGTCTGACATAATTCTGGGTCTCTGAACACGCCAAACTTGTCCGCGAGTCTCTACGACCTTCCGTTCCCGAGATACACATATTCAGTATAGACGCACCAAACCCCATTCAATTCATGGGAAAATAAACTTAAGTATAACTCGGGAACGGAAGGTCGTAGAGACTCGGGACCTTGATCCGTCTGACATAATTCTGGGTCTCTGAACACGCCAAACTTCTCCCCGAGTCTCTACGACCTTCCGTTCCCGAGATACACATATTCAGTATAGACGCACCAAACCCCATTCAATTCATGGGAAAATAAACTTAAGTATAACTCGGGAACGGAAGGTCGTAGAGACTCGGGACCTTGATCCGTCTGACATAATTCTGGGTCTCTGAACACGCCAAACTTCTCCCCGAGTCTCTACGACCTTCCGTTCCCGAGATACAAACATTCCAAAAATCCCCATAAATACATGTCATATCTCGGGAACCGTAGGTCGTAGAGACTCGGGACAACTGCTGGCGTTCTCAGAGACCCCATAAACCCCTTGACGGACCTTATCCCCGAGTCTCTACAACCTTCCGTTGCAAAGTTACCTGCCCCCTGGGTCGGGTCCCGATTGAGTTTTTATCCCCTTAATCCTAACCTAACCTAACCCTAACCCTCAACCTAACCTAACCTAACCTAACCTTAACCTAACCTAACCCTAACCGTAGCTCAAACCCTAACCCTAGCCCAAACCCTAACCCTAGCCGTAACCCTAACCCTAACCCTAGCACTAATCCTAGCCCAAACCCTAACCCTAAACCTAGCTCTAACCCTAACCCTAGCCCAAACCCTAACCCTAACCCTAGCTCAAACCCTAACCCTAGCCCTAACCCTAACTCTAACCCTAACCCTAAACCTAGCTCTAACCCTAACCCTAGCCCTAACCCTAGCTCTAACCCTAACCCTAGCCCAAACCCTAACCCTAACCCTAGCTCTAACCCTAACCCTAACCCTAGCTCTAACCCTAACCATAAACCTAGCTCAAACCCTAACCCTAGCTCAAACCCTAACCCTAGCCAAAACCCTAACCCTAACCCTAGCTCTAACCCTAACCCTAACCCTAGCCCTAACCCTAGCCCTAGCCCAAACCCTAACCCTAACCCTAACCCTAGCCCAAACCCTAACCCTAGCTCAAACCCTAACCCTAACCCTAGCCCTAACCCTAACCCTAGCCCAAACCCTAACCCTAACCCTAACCCTAACCCTAACCCTAGCTCTAACCCTAACCCTAACCCTAGCCCTAACCCTAACCCTAACCCTAGCTCAAACCCTAACCCTAACCCTAGCCCTAACCCTAACCCTAGCCCAAACCCTAACCCTAACCCTAGCTCAAACCCTAGTCCAAACCCTAACCCTAACCCTAACCCTAGCTCTAACCCTAACCCTAACCCTAACCCTAGCTCTAACCCTAACCCTAACCCTAGCCCAAACCCTAACCCTAACCCTAACCCTAACCCTAGCTCAAACCCTAACCCTAACCCTAGCCCTAACCCTAACCCTAACCCTAGCCCAAACCCTAACCCTAACCCTAACCCTAACCCTAACCCTAGCTCAAACCCTAACCCTAACCCTAGCTCAAACCCTAACCCTAACCCTAACCCTAACCCTAGCTCTAACCCTAACCCTAACCCTAGCTCAAACCCTAACCCTAACCCTAGCTCAAACCCTAACTCCTAACCCTATCCCTAACCCTAGCTCTAACCTTAACCCTAACCCTAGCCCTAACCCTAACCCTAACCCTAGCTCAAACCCTAACCCTAACCCTAGCCCTAACCCTAACCCTAACCCTAGCTCTAACCCTAACCCTAACCCTAACCCTAACCCTAGCCCTAACCCTAACCCTAACCCTAGCTCAAACCCTAACCCTAACCCTAGCCCTAACCCTAACCCTAGCCCAAACCTTAACCCTAACCCTAGCTCAAACTCTAACCCTAGCCCTAACCCTAACTCTAACCCTAACCCTAAACCTAGCTCTAACCCTAACCCTAGCCCTAACCCTAGCTCTAACCCTAACCCTAGCCCAAACCCTAACCCTAACCCTAGCTCTAACCCTAACCCTAACCCTAGCTCTAACCCTAACCATAAACCTAGCTCAAACCCTAACCCTAGCTCAAACCCTAACCCTAGCCAAAACCCTAACCCTAACCCTAGCTCTAACCCTAACCCTAACCCTAGCCCTAACCCTAGCCCTAGCCCAAACCCTAACCCTAACCCTAACCCTAGCCCAAACCCTAACCCTAGCTCAAACCCTAACCCTAACCCTAGCCCTAACCCTAACCCTAGCCCAAACCCTAACCCTAACCCTAACCCTAACCCTAACCCTAGCTCTAACCCTAACCCTAACCCTAGCCCTAACCCTAACCCTAACCCTAGCTCAAACCCTAACCCTAACCCTAGCCCTAACCCTAACCCTAGCCCAAACCCTAACCCTAACCCTAGCTCAAACCCTAACCCTAACCCTAGCCCTAACCCTAACCCTAACCCTAGCCCAAACCCTAACCCTAACCCTAACCCTAACCCTAGCTCTAACCCTAACCCTAACCCTAACCCTAGCTCTAACCCTAACCCTAACCCTAGCCCTAACCCTAACCCTAACCCTAGCTCAAACCCTAACCCTAACCCTAGCCCTAACCCTAACCCTAACCCTAGTCCAAACCCTAACCCTAACCCTAACCCTAGCTCTAACCCTAACCCTAACCCTAACCCTAGCTCTAACCCTAACCCTAACCCTAGCTCTAACCCTAACCCTAACCCTAGCTCAAACCCTAACCCTAACCCTAGCCCTAACCCTAACCCTAACCCTAGCCCAAACCCTAACCCTAACCCTAACCCTAACCCTAACCCTAGCTCAAACCCTAACCCTAACCCTAGCTCAAACCCTAACCCTAACCCTAACCCTAACCCTAGCTCTAACCCTAACCCTAACCCTAGCTCAAACCCTAACCCTAACCCTAGCTCAAACCCTAACTCCTAACCCTATCCCTAACCCTAGCTCTAACCTTAACCCTAACCCTAGCCCTAACCCTAACCCTAACCCTAGCTCAAACCCTAACCCTAACCCTAGCCCTAACCCTAACCCTAACCCTAGCTCTAAACCTAACCCTAACCCTAACCCTAACCCTAGCCCTAACCCTAACCCTAACCCTAACCCTAGCTCAAACCCTAACCCTAACCCTAGCCCTAACCCTAACCCTAGCCCAAACCCTAACCCTAACCCTAGCCCAAACCCTAGCTCTAACCCTAACCCTAACCCTAGCTCTAACCCTAACCCTAACCCTAGCCCAAACCCTAACCCTAACCCTAACCCTAGCTCTAACCCTAACCCTAACCCTAGCCCTAACCCTAACCCTAACCCTAGCTCAAACCCTAACCCTAACCCTAGCCCTAACCCTAACCCTAGCCCAAACCCTAACCCTAACCCTAGCCCAAACCCTAGCTCTAACCCTAACCCTAACCCTAGCTCTAACCCTAACCCTAACCCTAGCCCAAACCCTAACCCTAAACCTAGCTCTAACCCTAACCCTAACCCTAGCTCTAACCCTAACCCTAACCCTAGCCCTGACCCTAACCCTAGCTCTAACCCTAACCCTAACCCTAACCCTAGCTCAAACCCTAACCCTAACCCTAGCCCAAACCCTAACCCTAGCCCAAACCCTAACCCTAGCCCTAACCCTAGCCCTAGCTCAAACCCTAACCCTAACCCTAACCCTAGCCCAAACCCTAACCCTAACCCTAGCTCAAACCCTAACCCTAACCCTAGCACAAACCCTAACCCTAGCCCAAACCCTAACCCTAGACCTAACCCTAGCCCTAGCTCAAACCCTAACCCTAACCCTAACCCTAGCCCAAACCCTAACCCTAACCCTAGCTCAAACCCAAACCCTAACCCTAGCCCTAACCCTAACCCTAGCCCAAACCCTAACCCTAACCCTATCCCTAACCCTAGCTCTAACCTTAACCCTAACCCTAGCCCTAACCCTAACCCTAACCCTAGCTCAAACCCTAACCCTAACCCTAGTCCTAACCCTAACCCTAGCCCAAACCCTAACCCTTACCCTAACCCTAGCTCTAACCCTAACCCTAACCCTAGCCCAAACCCTAACCCTAACCCTAACCCTAGCTCTAACCCTAACCCTAACCCTAGCTCTAACCTTAACCCTAGCCCAAACCCTAGCTCTAACCCTAACCCTAACCCTAGCTCTAACCCTAACCCTAACCCTAGCCCAAACCCTAACCCTAGCCCAAACCCTAACCCTAACCCTATCCCTAACCCTAGCTCTAACCTTAACCCTAACCCTAGCCCTAACCCTAACCCTAACCCTAGCTCAAACCCTAACCCTAACCCTAGCCCTAGCCCTAACCCTAACCCTAACCCTAGCCCAAACCCTAACCCTAACCCTAACCCTAGCTCTAACCCTAACCCTAACCCTAACCCTAGCTCTAACCCTAACCCTAACCCTAGCTCTAACCCTAACCCTAACCCTAGCTCAAACCCTAACCCTAACCCTAGCCCTAACCCTAACCCTAACCCTAGCCCAAACCCTAACCCTTACCCTAACCCTAACCCTAGCTCAAACCCTAACCCTAACCCTAGCCCTAACCCTAACCCTAACCCTAGCCCAAACCCTAACCCTAACCCTAGCTCTAACCCTAACCCTAACCCTAGCTCAAACCCTAACCCTAACCCTAACCCTAACCCTAGCACTAACCCTAACCCTAACCCTAGCCCTAACCCTAACCCTAACCCTAGCTCAAACCCTAACCCTAACCCTAGCCCTAACCCTAACCCTAGCCCAAACCCTAACCCTAACCCTAGCCCAAACCCTAGCTCTAACCCTAACCCTAACCCTAGCTCTAACCCTAACCCTAACCCTAGCCCAAACCCTAACCCTAACCCTAACCCTAACCCTAACCCTAGCTCTAACCCTAACCCTAACCCTAACCCTAGCCCTAACCCTAACCCTAACCCTAGCTCAAACCCTAACCCTAACCCTAGCCCTAACCCTAACCCTAGCCCAAACCCTAACCCTAACCCTAGCCCAAACCCTAGCTCTAACCCTAACCCTAACCCTAGCTCTAACCCTAACCCTAACCCTAGCCCAAACCCTAACCCTAAACCTAGCTCTAACCCTAACCCTAGCCCTAACCCTAGCTCTAACCCTAACCCTAACCCTAGCCCTGACCCTAACCCTAGCTCTAACCCTAACCCTAACCCTAACCCTAGCTCAAACCCTAACCCTAACCCTAGCCCAAACCCTAACCCTAGCCCAAACCCTAACCCTAGCCCTAACCCTAGCCCTAGCTCAAACCCTAACCCTAACCCTAACCCTAGCCCAAACCCTAACCCTAACCCTAGCTCAAACCCTAACCCTAACCCTAGCCCTAACCCTAACCCTAGCCCAAACCCTAACCCTAACCCTATCCCTAACCCTAGCTCTAACCTTAACCCTAACCCTAGCCCTAACCCTAACCCTAACCCTAGCTCAAACCCTAACCCTAACCCTAGCCCTAACCCTAACCCTAACCCTAGCTCTAACCCTAACCCTAACCCTAGCTCTAACCTTAACCCTAGCCCAAACCCTAGCTCTAACCCTAACCCTAACCCTAGCTCTAAACCTAACCCTAACCCTAGCCCAAACCCTAACCCTAACCCTAGCTCTAACCCTAACCCTAGCCCTAACCCTAGCTCTAACCCTAACCCTAACCCTAGCCCTGACCCTAACCCTAGCTCTAACCCTAACCCTAACCCTAACCCTAGCGCAAACCCTAACCCTAACCCTAGCCCAAACCCTAACCCTAGCCCAAACCCTAACCCTAGCCCTTACCCTAGCCCTAGCTCTAACCCTAACCCTAACCCTAGCCCAAACCCTAACCCTAACCCTAGCTCAAACCCTAACCCTAACCCTAGCCCTAACCCTAACCCTAGCCCAAACCCTAACCCTAACCCTATCCCTAACCCTAGCTCTAACCTTAACCCTAACCCTAGCCCTAACCTTAACCCTAACCCTAGCTCAAACCCTAACCCTAACCCTAGCCCTAACCCTAACCCTAACCCTAGCCCAAACCCTAACCCTAACCCTAACCCTAGCTCTAACCCTAACCCTAACCCTAGCCCAAACCCTAACCCTAACCCTAACCCTAGCTCTAACCCTAACCCTAACCCTAGCTCTGACCTTAACCCTAACCCTAGCCCTAACCCTAACCCTAGCTCAAACCCTAACCCTAACCCTAGCCCAAACCCTAACCCTAGCCCAAACCGTAACCCTAGCCCTAACCCTAGCCCTAGCTCAAACCCTAACCCTAACCCTAACCCTAACCCTAGCCCAAACCCTAACCCTAACCCTAGCTCTAACCCTAACCCTAACCCTAGCCCTAACCCTAACCCTAACCCTAGCTCAAACCCTAACCCTAACCCTAGCCCTAACCCTAACCCTAGCCCAAACCCTAACCCTATAACCCTAGCCCAAACCCTAACCCTAACCTTATCTCAAACCTTAACCCTAGCCCAAACCCTAACCCTATAACCCTAGCCCAAACCCTAACCCTGAAACATGCTCCTACACACTTCCTGGGGACATGATTTTGGCATCAACACTTAGTGAAATTTTCACTCCATCCGGCACCCATTCATTTCCAAAGGGGGACACATTTCGTTCTATAACTCGGGAATAGAAGGTCATACAGACTCGGGACCAAGCTCCGTCTGCCATAATTCTGGGTCTCTGAACATGCTAGACTTGTCCCTGAGTCTCTACGACCTTCCGTTCCCGAGATACACATATTCAAAATACGCCCCTACTGGACATGTCATATCTGGGGAAGGGAAGGTCGTAGAGACTCGGGACAAAAACTAGCGTTCTCAAAAACCACTTAAACCCCTAGACGGACGTTGGTCCCGAGTCTCTACGACCTTCCGTTCCCGAGATACACATATTCAGTATAGGCGCACCAAACCCCATTCAATTCATGGGAAAATAAACTTAAGTATAACTCGGGAACGGAAGGTCGTAGAGACTCGGGACCTTGATCCGTCGGACATAATTCTGGGTCTCTGAACACGCCAAACTTGTCCGCGAGTCTCTACGACCTTCCGTTCCCGAGATAAACATATTCAGTATAGGCGCACCAAACCCCCTTCAATTCATGGGAAAATAAACTTAAGTATAACTCGGGAACGGAAGGTCGTAGAGACTCGGGACCTTGATCCGTCTGACATAATTCTGGGTCTCTGAACACGCCAAACTTGTCCGCGAGTCTCTACGACCTTCCGTTCCCGAGATACACATATTCAGTATAGACGCACCAAACCCCATTCAATTCATGGGAAAATAAACTTAAGTATAACTCGGGAACGGAAGGTCGTAGAGACTCGGGACCTTGATCCGTCTGACATAATTCTGGGTCTCTGAACACGCCAAACTTCTCCCCGAGTCTCTACGACCTTCCGTTCCCGAGATACACATATTCAGTATAGACGCACCAAACCCCATTCAATTCATGGGAAAATAAACTTAAGTATAACTCGGGAACGGAAGGTCGTAGAGACTCGGGACCTTGATCCGTCTGACATAATTCTGGGTCTCTGAACACGCCAAACTTCTCCCCGAGTCTCTACGACCTTCCGTTCCCGAGATACAAACATTCCAAAAATCCCCATAAATACATGTCATATCTCGGGAACCGTAGGTCGTAGAGACTCGGGACAACTGCTGGCGTTCTCAGAGACCCCATAAACCCCTTGACGGACCTTATCCCCGAGTCTCTACAACCTTCCGTTGCAAAGTTACCTGCCCCCTGGGTCGGGTCCCGATTGAGTTTTTATCCCCTTAATCCTAACCTAACCTAACCCTAACCCTCAACCTAACCTAACCTAACCTAACCTTAACCTAACCTAACCCTAACCGTAGCTCAAACCCTAACCCTAGCCCAAACCCTAACCCTAGCCGTAACCCTAACCCTAACCCTAGCACTAATCCTAGCCCAAACCCTAACCCTAAACCTAGCTCTAACCCTAACCCTAGCCCAAACCCTAACCCTAACCCTAGCTCAAACCCTAACCCTAGCCCTAACCCTAACTCTAACCCTAACCCTAAACCTAGCTCTAACCCTAACCCTAGCCCTAACCCTAGCTCTAACCCTAACCCTAGCCCAAACCCTAACCCTAACCCTAGCTCTAACCCTAACCCTAACCCTAGCTCTAACCCTAACCATAAACCTAGCTCAAACCCTAACCCTAGCTCAAACCCTAACCCTAGCCAAAACCCTAACCCTAACCCTAGCTCTAACCCTAACCCTAACCCTAGCCCTAACCCTAGCCCTAGCCCAAACCCTAACCCTAACCCTAACCCTAGCCCAAACCCTAACCCTAGCTCAAACCCTAACCCTAACCCTAGCCCTAACCCTAACCCTAGCCCAAACCCTAACCCTAACCCTAACCCTAACCCTAACCCTAGCTCTAACCCTAACCCTAACCCTAGCCCTAACCCTAACCCTAACCCTAGCTCAAACCCTAACCCTAACCCTAGCCCTAACCCTAACCCTAGCCCAAACCCTAACCCTAACCCTAGCTCAAACCCTAGTCCAAACCCTAACCCTAACCCTAACCCTAGCTCTAACCCTAACCCTAACCCTAACCCTAGCTCTAACCCTAACCCTAACCCTAGCCCAAACCCTAACCCTAACCCTAACCCTAACCCTAGCTCAAACCCTAACCCTAACCCTAGCCCTAACCCTAACCCTAACCCTAGCCCAAACCCTAACCCTAACCCTAACCCTAACCCTAACCCTAGCTCAAACCCTAACCCTAACCCTAGCTCAAACCCTAACCCTAACCCTAACCCTAACCCTAGCTCTAACCCTAACCCTAACCCTAGCTCAAACCCTAACCCTAACCCTAGCTCAAACCCTAACTCCTAACCCTATCCCTAACCCTAGCTCTAACCTTAACCCTAACCCTAGCCCTAACCCTAACCCTAACCCTAGCTCAAACCCTAACCCTAACCCTAGCCCTAACCCTAACCCTAACCCTAGCTCTAACCCTAACCCTAACCCTAACCCTAACCCTAGCCCTAACCCTAACCCTAACCCTAGCTCAAACCCTAACCCTAACCCTAGCCCTAACCCTAACCCTAGCCCAAACCTTAACCCTAACCCTAGCTCAAACTCTAACCCTAGCCCTAACCCTAACTCTAACCCTAACCCTAAACCTAGCTCTAACCCTAACCCTAGCCCTAACCCTAGCTCTAACCCTAACCCTAGCCCAAACCCTAACCCTAACCCTAGCTCTAACCCTAACCCTAACCCTAGCTCTAACCCTAACCATAAACCTAGCTCAAACCCTAACCCTAGCTCAAACCCTAACCCTAGCCAAAACCCTAACCCTAACCCTAGCTCTAACCCTAACCCTAACCCTAGCCCTAACCCTAGCCCTAGCCCAAACCCTAACCCTAACCCTAACCCTAGCCCAAACCCTAACCCTAGCTCAAACCCTAACCCTAACCCTAGCCCTAACCCTAACCCTAGCCCAAACCCTAACCCTAACCCTAACCCTAACCCTAACCCTAGCTCTAACCCTAACCCTAACCCTAGCCCTAACCCTAACCCTAACCCTAGCTCAAACCCTAACCCTAACCCTAGCCCTAACCCTAACCCTAGCCCAAACCCTAACCCTAACCCTAGCTCAAACCCTAACCCTAACCCTAGCCCTAACCCTAACCCTAACCCTAGCCCAAACCCTAACCCTAACCCTAACCCTAACCCTAGCTCTAACCCTAACCCTAACCCTAACCCTAGCTCTAACCCTAACCCTAACCCTAGCCCTAACCCTAACCCTAACCCTAGCTCAAACCCTAACCCTAACCCTAGCCCTAACCCTAACCCTAACCCTAGTCCAAACCCTAACCCTAACCCTAACCCTAGCTCTAACCCTAACCCTAACCCTAACCCTAGCTCTAACCCTAACCCTAACCCTAGCTCTAACCCTAACCCTAACCCTAGCTCAAACCCTAACCCTAACCCTAGCCCTAACCCTAACCCTAACCCTAGCCCAAACCCTAACCCTAACCCTAACCCTAACCCTAACCCTAGCTCAAACCCTAACCCTAACCCTAGCTCAAACCCTAACCCTAACCCTAACCCTAACCCTAGCTCTAACCCTAACCCTAACCCTAGCTCAAACCCTAACCCTAACCCTAGCTCAAACCCTAACTCCTAACCCTATCCCTAACCCTAGCTCTAACCTTAACCCTAACCCTAGCCCTAACCCTAACCCTAACCCTAGCTCAAACCCTAACCCTAACCCTAGCCCTAACCCTAACCCTAACCCTAGCTCTAAACCTAACCCTAACCCTAACCCTAACCCTAGCCCTAACCCTAACCCTAACCCTAACCCTAGCTCAAACCCTAACCCTAACCCTAGCCCTAACCCTAACCCTAGCCCAAACCCTAACCCTAACCCTAGCCCAAACCCTAGCTCTAACCCTAACCCTAACCCTAGCTCTAACCCTAACCCTAACCCTAGCCCAAACCCTAACCCTAACCCTAACCCTAGCTCTAACCCTAACCCTAACCCTAGCCCTAACCCTAACCCTAACCCTAGCTCAAACCCTAACCCTAACCCTAGCCCTAACCCTAACCCTAGCCCAAACCCTAACCCTAACCCTAGCCCAAACCCTAGCTCTAACCCTAACCCTAACCCTAGCTCTAACCCTAACCCTAACCCTAGCCCAAACCCTAACCCTAAACCTAGCTCTAACCCTAACCCTAACCCTAGCTCTAACCCTAACCCTAACCCTAGCCCTGACCCTAACCCTAGCTCTAACCCTAACCCTAACCCTAACCCTAGCTCAAACCCTAACCCTAACCCTAGCCCAAACCCTAACCCTAGCCCAAACCCTAACCCTAGCCCTAACCCTAGCCCTAGCTCAAACCCTAACCCTAACCCTAACCCTAGCCCAAACCCTAACCCTAACCCTAGCTCAAACCCTAACCCTAACCCTAGCACAAACCCTAACCCTAGCCCAAACCCTAACCCTAGACCTAACCCTAGCCCTAGCTCAAACCCTAACCCTAACCCTAACCCTAGCCCAAACCCTAACCCTAACCCTAGCTCAAACCCAAACCCTAACCCTAGCCCTAACCCTAACCCTAGCCCAAACCCTAACCCTAACCCTATCCCTAACCCTAGCTCTAACCTTAACCCTAACCCTAGCCCTAACCCTAACCCTAACCCTAGCTCAAACCCTAACCCTAACCCTAGTCCTAACCCTAACCCTAGCCCAAACCCTAACCCTTACCCTAACCCTAGCTCTAACCCTAACCCTAACCCTAGCCCAAACCCTAACCCTAACCCTAACCCTAGCTCTAACCCTAACCCTAACCCTAGCTCTAACCTTAACCCTAGCCCAAACCCTAGCTCTAACCCTAACCCTAACCCTAGCTCTAACCCTAACCCTAACCCTAGCCCAAACCCTAACCCTAGCCCAAACCCTAACCCTAACCCTATCCCTAACCCTAGCTCTAACCTTAACCCTAACCCTAGCCCTAACCCTAACCCTAACCCTAGCTCAAACCCTAACCCTAACCCTAGCCCTAGCCCTAACCCTAACCCTAACCCTAGCCCAAACCCTAACCCTAACCCTAACCCTAGCTCTAACCCTAACCCTAACCCTAACCCTAGCTCTAACCCTAACCCTAACCCTAGCTCTAACCCTAACCCTAACCCTAGCTCAAACCCTAACCCTAACCCTAGCCCTAACCCTAACCCTAACCCTAGCCCAAACCCTAACCCTTACCCTAACCCTAACCCTAGCTCAAACCCTAACCCTAACCCTAGCCCTAACCCTAACCCTAACCCTAGCCCAAACCCTAACCCTAACCCTAGCTCTAACCCTAACCCTAACCCTAGCTCAAACCCTAACCCTAACCCTAACCCTAACCCTAGCACTAACCCTAACCCTAACCCTAGCCCTAACCCTAACCCTAACCCTAGCTCAAACCCTAACCCTAACCCTAGCCCTAACCCTAACCCTAGCCCAAACCCTAACCCTAACCCTAGCCCAAACCCTAGCTCTAACCCTAACCCTAACCCTAGCTCTAACCCTAACCCTAACCCTAGCCCAAACCCTAACCCTAACCCTAACCCTAACCCTAACCCTAGCTCTAACCCTAACCCTAACCCTAACCCTAGCCCTAACCCTAACCCTAACCCTAGCTCAAACCCTAACCCTAACCCTAGCCCTAACCCTAACCCTAGCCCAAACCCTAACCCTAACCCTAGCCCAAACCCTAGCTCTAACCCTAACCCTAACCCTAGCTCTAACCCTAACCCTAACCCTAGCCCAAACCCTAACCCTAAACCTAGCTCTAACCCTAACCCTAGCCCTAACCCTAGCTCTAACCCTAACCCTAACCCTAGCCCTGACCCTAACCCTAGCTCTAACCCTAACCCTAACCCTAACCCTAGCTCAAACCCTAACCCTAACCCTAGCCCAAACCCTAACCCTAGCCCAAACCCTAACCCTAGCCCTAACCCTAGCCCTAGCTCAAACCCTAACCCTAACCCTAACCCTAGCCCAAACCCTAACCCTAACCCTAGCTCAAACCCTAACCCTAACCCTAGCCCTAACCCTAACCCTAGCCCAAACCCTAACCCTAACCCTATCCCTAACCCTAGCTCTAACCTTAACCCTAACCCTAGCCCTAACCCTAACCCTAACCCTAGCTCAAACCCTAACCCTAACCCTAGCCCTAACCCTAACCCTAACCCTAGCTCTAACCCTAACCCTAACCCTAGCTCTAACCTTAACCCTAGCCCAAACCCTAGCTCTAACCCTAACCCTAACCCTAGCTCTAAACCTAACCCTAACCCTAGCCCAAACCCTAACCCTAACCCTAGCTCTAACCCTAACCCTAGCCCTAACCCTAGCTCTAACCCTAACCCTAACCCTAGCCCTGACCCTAACCCTAGCTCTAACCCTAACCCTAACCCTAACCCTAGCGCAAACCCTAACCCTAACCCTAGCCCAAACCCTAACCCTAGCCCAAACCCTAACCCTAGCCCTTACCCTAGCCCTAGCTCTAACCCTAACCCTAACCCTAGCCCAAACCCTAACCCTAACCCTAGCTCAAACCCTAACCCTAACCCTAGCCCTAACCCTAACCCTAGCCCAAACCCTAACCCTAACCCTATCCCTAACCCTAGCTCTAACCTTAACCCTAACCCTAGCCCTAACCTTAACCCTAACCCTAGCTCAAACCCTAACCCTAACCCTAGCCCTAACCCTAACCCTAACCCTAGCCCAAACCCTAACCCTAACCCTAACCCTAGCTCTAACCCTAACCCTAACCCTAGCCCAAACCCTAACCCTAACCCTAACCCTAGCTCTAACCCTAACCCTAACCCTAGCTCTGACCTTAACCCTAACCCTAGCCCTAACCCTAACCCTAGCTCAAACCCTAACCCTAACCCTAGCCCAAACCCTAACCCTAGCCCAAACCGTAACCCTAGCCCTAACCCTAGCCCTAGCTCAAACCCTAACCCTAACCCTAACCCTAACCCTAACCCTAGCCCAAACCCTAACCCTAACCCTAGCTCTAACCCTAACCCTAACCCTAGCCCTAACCCTAACCCTAACCCTAGCTCAAACCCTAACCCTAACCCTAGCCCTAACCCTAACCCTAGCCCAAACCCTAACCCTATAACCCTAGCCCAAACCCTAACCCTAACCTTATCTCAAACCTTAACCCTAGCCCAAACCCTAACCCTATAACCCTAGCCCAAACCCTAACCCTGAAACATGCTCCTACACACTTCCTGGGGACATGATTTTGGCATCAACACTTAGTGAAATTTTCACTCCATCCGGCACCCATTCATTTCCAAAGGGGGACACATTTCGTTCTATAACTCGGGAATAGAAGGTCATACAGACTCGGGACCAAGCTCCGTCTGCCATAATTCTGGGTCTCTGAACATGCTAGACTTGTCCCTGAGTCTCTACGACCTTCCGTTCCCGAGATACACATATTCAAAATACGCCCCTACTGGACATGTCATATCTGGGGAAGGGAAGGTCGTAGAGACTCGGGACAAAAACTAGCGTTCTCAAAAACCACTTAAACCCCTAGACGGACGTTGGTCCCGAGTCTCTACGACCTTCCGTTCCCGAGATACACATATTCAGTATAGGCGCACCAAACCCCATTCAATTCATGGGAAAATAAACTTAAGTATAACTCGGGAACGGAAGGTCGTAGAGACTCGGGACCTTGATCCGTCGGACATAATTCTGGGTCTCTGAACACGCCAAACTTGTCCGCGAGTCTCTACGACCTTCCGTTCCCGAGATACACATATTCAGTATAGACGCACCAAACCCCATTCAATTCATGGGAAAATAAACTTAAGTATAACTCGGGAACGGAAGGTCGTAGAGACTCGGGACCTTGATCCGTCTGACATAATTCTGGGTCTCTGAACACGCCAAACTTGTCCGCGAGTCTCTACGACCTTCCGTTCCCGAGATACACATATTCAGTATAGACGCACCAAACCCCATTCAATTCATGGGAAAATAAACTTAAGTATAACTCGGGAACGGAAGGTCGTAGAGACTCGGGACCTTGATCCGTCTGACATAATTCTGGGTCTCTGAACACGCCAAACTTCTCCCCGAGTCTCTACGACCTTCCGTTCCCGAGATACACATATTCAGTATAGACGCACCAAACCCCATTCAATTCATGGGAAAATAAACTTAAGTATAACTCGGGAACGGAAGGTCGTAGAGACTCGGGACCTTGATCCGTCTGACATAATTCTGGGTCTCTGAACACGCCAAACTTCTCCCCGAGTCTGTACGACCTTCCGTTCCCGAGATACAAACATTCCAAAAATCCCCATAAATACATGTCATATCTCGGGAACCGTAGGTCGTAGAGACTCGGGACAACTGCTGGCGTTCTCAGAGACCCCATAAATCCCTTGACGGACCTTATCCCCGAGTCTCTACAACCTTCCGTTGCAAAGTTACCTGCCCCCTGGGTCGGGTCCCGATTGAGTTTTTATCCCCTTAATCCTAACCTAACCTAACCCTAACCCTCAACCTAACCTAACCTAACCTAACCTTAACCTAACCTAACCCTAACCCTAGCTCAAACCCTAACCCTAGCCCAAACCCTAACCCTAGCCGTAACCCTAACCCTAACCCTAGCACTAATCCTAGCCCAAACCCTAACCCTAAACCTAGCTCTAACCCTAACCCTAGCCCAAACCCTAACCCTAACCCTAGCTCAAACCCTAACCCTAGCCCTAACCCTAACTCTAACCCTAACCCTAAACCTAGCTCTAACCCTAACCCTAGCCCTAACCCTAGCTCTAACCCTAACCCTAGCCCAAACCCTAACCCTAACCCTAGCTCTAACCCTAACCCTAACCCTAGCTCTAACCCTAACCATAAACCTAGCTCAAACCCTAACCCTAGCTCAAACCCTAACCCTAGCCAAAACCCTAACCCTAACCCTAGCTCTAACCCTAACCCTAACCCTAGCCCTAACCCTAGCCCTAGCCCAAACCCTAACCCTAACCCTAACCCTAGCCCAAACCCTAACCCTAGCTCAAACCCTAACCCTAACCCTAACCCTAGCCCTAACCCTAACCCTAGCCCAAACCCTAACCCTAACCCTAACCCTAACCCTAACCCTAGCTCTAACCCTAACCCTAACCCTAGCCCTAACCCTAACCCTAACCCTAGCTCAAACCCTAACCCTAACCCTAGCCCTAACCCTAACCCTAGCCCAAACCCTAACCCTAACCCTAGCTCAAACCCTAACCCTAACCCTAGCCCTAACCCTAACCCTAACCCTAGCCCAAACCCTAACCCTAACCCTAACCCTAGCTCTAACCCTAACCCTAACCCTAACCCTAGCTCTAACCCTAACCCTAACCCTAGCCCTAACCCTAACCCTAACCCTAGCTCAAACCCTAACCCTAACCCTAGCCCTAACCCTAACCCTAACCCTAGTCCAAACCCTAACCCTAACCCTAACCCTACATCTAACCCTAACCCTAACCCTAACCCTAGCTCTAACCCTAACCCTAACCCTAGCTCAAACCCTAACCCTAACCCTAGCCCTAACCCTAACCCTAACCCTAGCCCAAACCCTAACCCTAACCCTAACCCTAACCCTAGCTCAAACCCTAACCCTAACCCTAGCTCAAACCCTAACCCTAACCCTAGCTCAAACCCTAACTCCTAACCCTATCCCTAACCCTAGCTCTAACCTTAACCCTAACCCTAGCCCTAACCCTAACCCTAACCCTAGCTCAAACCCTAACCCTAACCCTAGCCCTAACCCTAACCCTAACCCTAGCTCTAACCCTAACCCTAACCCTAACCCTAACCCTAGCCCTAACCTTAACCCTAACCCTAGCTCAAACCCTAACCCTAACCCTAGCCCTAACCCTAACCCTAGCCCAAACCTTAACCCTAACCCTAGCTCAAACCCTAACCCTAGCCCTAACCCTAACTCTAACCCTAACCCTAAACCTAGCTCTAACCCTAACCCTAGCCCTAACCCTAGCTCTAAACCTAACCCTAGCCCAAACCCTAACCCTAACCCTAGCTCTAACCCTAACCCTAACCCTAGCTCTAACCCTAACCATAAACCTAGCTCAAACCCTAACCCTAGCTCAAACCCTAACCCTAGCCAAAACCCTAACCCTAACCCTAGCTCTAACCCTAACCCTAACCCTAGCCCTAACCCTAGCCCTAGCCCAAACCCTAACCCTAACCCTAACCCTAGCCCAAACCCTAACCCTAGCTCAAACCCTAACCCTAACCCTAGCCCTAACCCTAACCCTAGCCCAAACCCTAACCCTAACCCTAACCCTAACCCTAACCCTAGCTCTAACCCTAACCCTAACCCTAGCCCTAACCCTAACCCTAACCCTAGCTCAAACCCTAACCCTAACCCTAGCCCTAACCCTAACCCTAGCCCAAACCCTAACCCTAACCCTAGCCCAAACCCTAACCCTAACCCTAACCCTAACCCTAACCCTAGCTCTAACCCTAACCCTAACCCTAGCCCTAACCCTAACCCTAACCCTAGCTCTAACCCTAACCCTAACCCTAGCCCTAACCCTAACCCTAACCCTAGCTCAAACCCTAACCCTAACCCTAGCCCTAACCCTAACCCTAACCCTAGTCCAAACCCTAACCCTAACCCTAACCCTAGCTCTAACCCTAACCCTAACCCTAACCCTAACCCTAACCCTAGCTCTAACCCTAACCCTAACCCTAGCTCAAACCCTAACCCTAACCCTAGCCCTAACCCTAACCCTAACCCTAGCCCAAACCCTAACCCTAACCCTAACCCTAACCCTAACCCTAGCTCAAACCCTAACCCTAACCCTAGCTCAAACCCTAACCCTAACCCTAACCCTAACCCTAGCTCTAACCCTAACCCTAACCCTAGCTCAAACCCTAACCCTAACCCTAGCTCAAACCCTAACTCCTAACCCTATCCCTAACCCTAGCTCTAACCTTAACCCTAACCCTAGCCCTAACCCTAACCCTAACCCTAGCTCAAACCCTAACCCTAACCCTAGCCCTAACCCTAACCCTAACCCTAGCTCTAACCCTAACCCTAACCCTAACCCTAACCCTAGCCCTAACCCTAACCCTAACCCTAGCTCAAACCCTAACCCTAACCCTAGCCCTAACCCTAACCCTAGCCCAAACCCTAACCCTAACCCTAGCCCAAACCCTAGCTCTAACCCTAACCCTAACCCTAGCTCTAACCCTAACCCTAACCCTAGCCCAAACCCTAACCCTAACCCTAACCCTAACCCTAGCTCTAACCCTAACCCTAACCCTAGCCCTAACCCTAACCCTAACCCTAGCTCAAACCCTAACCCTAACCCTAGCCCTAACCCTAACCCTAGCCCAAACCCTAACCCTAACCCTAGCCCAAACCCTAGCTCTAACCCTAACCCTAACCCTAGCTCTAACCCTAACCCTAACCCTAGCCCAAACCCTAACCCTAAACCTAGCTCTAACCCTAACCCTAACCCTAGCTCTAACCCTAACCCTAACCCTAGCCCTGACCCTAACCCTAGCTCTAACCCTAACCCTAACCCTAACCCTAGCTCAAACCCTAACCCTAACCCTAGCCCAAACCCTAACCCTAGCCCAAACCCTAACCCTAGCCCTAACCCTAGCCCTAGCTCAAACCCTAACCCTAGCCCAAACCCTAACCCTAACCCTAGCTCAAACCCTAACCCTAACCCTAGCACAAACCCTAACCCTAGCCCAAACCCTAACCCTAGACCTAACCCTAGCCCTAGCTCAAACCCTAACCCTAACCCTAACCCTAGCCCAAACCCTAACCCTAACCCTAGCTCAAACCCTAACCCTAACCCTAGCCCTAACCCTAACCCTAGCCCAAACCCTAACCCTAACCCTATCCCTAACCCTAGCCCAAACCCTAACCCTAGCTCAAACCCTAACCCTAACCCTAGCCCTAACCCTAACCCTAGCCCAAACCCTAACCCTAACCCTAACCCTAACCCTAACCCTAGCTCTAACCCTAACCCTAACCCTAGCCCTAACCCTAACCCTAACCCTAGCTCAAACCCTAACCCTAACCCTAGCCCTAACCCTAACCCTAGCCCAAACCCTAACCCTAACCCTAGCCCAAACCCTAACCCTAACCCTAACCCTAACCCTAACCCTAGCTCTAACCCTAACCCTAACCCTAGCCCTAACCCTAACCCTAACCCTAGCTCTAACCCTAACCCTAACCCTAGCCCTAACCCTAACCCTAACCCTAGCTCAAACCCTAACCCTAACCCTAGCCCTAACCCTAACCCTAACCCTAGTCCAAACCCTAACCCTAACCCTAACCCTAGCTCTAACCCTAACCCTAACCCTAACCCTAGCTCTAACCCTAACCCTAACCCTAGCTCTAACCCTAACCCTAACCCTAGCTCAAACCCTAACCCTAACCCTAGCCCTAACCCTAACCCTAACCCTAGCCCAAACCCTAACCCTAACCCTAACCCTAACCCTAACCCTAGCTCAAACCCTAACCCTAACCCTAGCTCAAACCCTAACCCTAACCCTAACCCTAACCCTAGCTCTAACCCTAACCCTAACCCTAGCTCAAACCCTAACCCTAACCCTAGCTCAAACCCTAACTCCTAACCCTATCCCTAACCCTAGCTCTAACCTTAACCCTAACCCTAGCCCTAACCCTAACCCTAACCCTAGCTCAAACCCTAACCCTAACCCTAGCCCTAACCCTAACCCTAACCCTAGCTCTAACCCTAACCCTAACCCTAACCCTAACCCTAGCCCTAACCCTAACCCTAACCATAGCTCAAACCCTAACCCTAACCCTAGCCCTAACCCTAACCCTAGCCCAAACCCTAACCCTAACCCTAGCCCAAACCCTAGCTCTAACCCTAACCCTAACCCTAGCTCTAACCCTAACCCTAACCCTAGCCCAAACCCTAACCCTAACCCTAACCCTAACCCTAGCTCTAACCCTAACCCTAACCCTAGCCCTAACCCTAACCCTAACCCTAGCTCAAACCCTAACCCTAACCCTAGCCCTAACCCTAACCCTAGCCCAAACCCTAACCCTAACCCTAGCCCAAACCCTAGCTCTAACCCTAACCCTAACCCTAGCTCTAACCCTAACCCTAACCCTAGCCCAAACCCTAACCCTAAACCTAGCTCTAACCCTAACCCTAACCCTAGCTCTAACCCTAACCCTAACCCTAGCCCTGACCCTAACCCTAGCTCTAACCCTAACCCTAACCCTAACCCTAGCTCAAACCCTAACCCTAACCCTAGCCCAAACCCTAACCCTAGCCCAAACCCTAACCCTAGCCCTAACCCTAGCCCTAGCTCAAACCCTAACCCTAACCCTAACCCTAGCCCAAACCCTAACCCTAACCCTAGCTCAAACCCTAACCCTAACCCTAGCACAAACCCTAACCCTAGCCCAAACCCTAACCCTAGACCTAACCCTAGCCCTAGCTCAAACCCTAACCCTAACCCTAACCCTAGCCCAAACCCTAACCCTAACCCTAGCTCAAACCCTAACCCTAACCCTAGCCCTAACCCTAACCCTAGCCCAAACCCTAACCCTAACCCTATCCCTAACCCTAGCTCTAACCTTAACCCTAACCCTAGCCCTAACCCTAACCCTAACCCTAGCTCAAACCCTAACCCTAACCCTAGCCCTAACCCTAACCCTAGCCCAAACCCTAACCCTTACCCTAACCCTAGCTCTAACCCTAACCCTAACCCTAGCCCAAACCCTAACCCTAACCCTAACCCTAGCTCTAACCCTAACCCTAACCCTAGCTCTAACCTTAACCCTAGCCCAAACCCTAGCTCTAACCCTAACCCTAACCCTAGCTCTAACCCTAACCCTAACCCTAGCCCAAACCCTAACCCTAGCCCAAACCCTAACCCTAACCCTATCCCTAACCCTAGCTCTAACCTTAACCCTAACCCTAGCCCTAACCCTAACCCTAACCCTAGCTCAAACCCTAACCCTAACCCTAGCCCTAGCCCTAACCCTAACCCTAACCCTAGCCCAAACCCTAACCCTAACCCTAACCCTAGCTCTAACCCTAACCCTAACCCTAACCCTAGCTCTAACCCTAACCCTAACCCTAGCTCTAACCCTAACCCTAACCCTAGCTCAAACCCTAACCCTAACCCTAGCCCTAACCCTAACCCTAACCCTAGCCCAAACCCTAACCCTAACCCTAACCCTAACCCTAGCTCAAACCCTAACCCTAACCCTAGCCCTAACCCTAACCCTAACCCTAGCCCAAACCCTAACCCTAACCCTAGCTCTAACCCTAACCCTAACCCTAGCTCAAACCCTAACCCTAACCCTAACCCTAACCCTAGCACTAACCCTAACCCTAACCCTAGCCCTAACCCTAACCCTAACCCTAGCTCAAACCCTAACCCTAACCCTAGCCCTAACCCTAACCCTAGCCCAAACCCTAACCCTAACCCTAGCCCAAACCCTAGCTCTAACCCTAGCTCTAACCCTAACCCTAACCCTAGCCCAAACCCTAACCCTAACCCTAACCCTAACCCTAACCCTAGCTCTAACCCTAACCCTAACCCTAAACCTAGCCCTAACCCTAACCCTAACCCTAGCTCAAACCCTAACCCTAACCCTAGCCCTAACCCTAACCCTAGCCCAAACCCTAACCCTAACCCTAGCCCAAACCCTAGCTCTAACCCTAACCCTAACCCTAGCTCTAACCCTAACCCTAACCCTAGCCCAAACCCTAACCCTAAACCTAGCTCTAACCCTAACCCTAGCCCTAACCCTAGCTCTAACCCTAACCCTAACCCTAGCCCTGACCCTAACCCTAGCTCTAACCCTAAACCTAACCCTAACCCTAGCTCAAACCCTAACCCTAACCCTAGCCCAAACCCTAACCCTAGCCCAAACCCTAACCCTAGCCCTAACCCTAGCCCTAGCTCAAACCCTAACCCTAACCCTAACCCTAGCCCAAACCCTAACCCTAACCCTAGCTCAAACCCTAACCCTAACCCTAGCCCTAACCCTAACCCTAGCCCAAACCCTAACCCTAACCCTATCCCTAACCCTAGCTCTAACCTTAACCCTAACCCTAGCCCTAACCCTAACCCTAACCCTAGCTCAAACCCTAACCCTAACCCTAGCCCTAACCCTAACCCTAACCCTAGCTCTAACCCTAACCCTAACCCTAGCTCTAACCTTAACCCTAGCCCAAACCCTAGCTCTAACCCTAACCCTAACCCTAGCTCTAAACCTAACCCTAACCCTAGCCCAAACCCTAACCCTAACCCTAGCTCTAACCCTAACCCTAGCCCTAACCCTAGCTCTAACCCTAACCCTAACCCAGCCCTGACCCTAACCCTAGCTCTAACCCTAACCCTAACCCTAACCCTAGCGCAAACCCTAACCCTAACCCTAGCCCAAACCCTAACCCTAGCCCAAACCCTAACCCTAGCCCTTACCCTAGCCCTAGCTCTAACCCTAACCCTAACCCTAGCCCAAACCCTAACCCTAACCCTAGCTCAAACCCTAACCCTAACCCTAGCCCTAACCCTAACCCTAGCCCAAACCCTAACCCTAACCCTATCCCTAACCCTAGCTCTAACCTTAACCCTAACCCTAGCCCTAACCCTAACCCTAACCCTAGCTCAAACCCTAACCCTAACCCTAGCCCTAACCCTAACCCTAACCCTAGCCCAAACCCTAACCCTAACCCTAACCCTAGCTCTAACCCTAACCCTAACCCTAGCCCAAACCCTAACCCTAACCCTAACCCTAGCTCTAACCCTAACCCTAACCCTAGCTCTGACCTTAACCCTAACCCTAGCCCTAACCCTAACCCTAACCCTAACCCTAGCTCAAACCCTAACCCTAACCCTAGCCCAAACCCTAACCCTAGCCCAAACCGTAACCCTAGCCCTAACCCTAGCCCTAGCTCAAACCCTAACCCTAACCCTAACCCTAACCCTAGCCCAAACCCTAACCCTAACCCTAGCTCTAACCCTAACCCTAACCCTAGCCCTAACCCTAACCCTAACCCTAGCTCAAACCCTAACCCTAACCCTAGCCCTAACCCTAACCCTAGCCCAAACCCTAACCCTATAACCCTAGCCCAAACCCTAACCCTAACCTTATCTCAAACCTTAACCCTAGCCCAAACCCTAACCCTATAACCCTAGCCCAAACCCTAACCCTGAAACATGCTCCTACACACTTCCTGGGGACATGATTTTGGCATCAACACTTAGTGAAATTTTCACTCCATCCGGCACCCATTCATTTCCAAAGGGGGACACATTTCGTTCTATAACTCGGGAATAGAAGGTCATACAGACTCGGGACCAAGCTCCGTCTGCCATAATTCTGGGTCTCTGAACATGCTAGACTTGTCCCTGAGTCTCTACGACCTTCCGTTCCCGAGATACACATATTCAAAATACGCCCCTACTGGACATGTCATATCTGGGGAAGGGAAGGTCGTAGAGACTCGGGACAAAAACTAGCGTTCTCAAAAACCACTTAAACCCCTAGACGGACGTTGGTCCCGAGTCTCTACGACCTTCCGTTCCCGAGATACACATATTCAGTATAGGCGCACCAAACCCCATTCAATTCATGGGAAAATAAACTTAAGTATAACTCGGGAACGGAAGGTCGTAGAGACTCGGGACCTTGATCCGTCGGACATAATTCTGGGTCTCTGAACACGCCAAACTTGTCCGCGAGTCTCTACGACCTTCCGTTCCCGAGATACACATATTCAGTATAGACGCACCAAACCCCATTCAATTCATGGGAAAATAAACTTAAGTATAACTCGGGAACGGAAGGTCGTAGAGACTCGGGACCTTGATCCGTCTGACATAATTCTGGGTCTCTGAACACGCCAAACTTCTGCCCGAGTCTCTACGACCTTCCGTTCCCGAGATACAAACATTCCAAAAATCCCCATAAATACATGTCATATCTCGGGAACCGTACGTCGTAGAGACTCGGGACAACTGCTGGCGTTCTCAGAGACCCCATAAACCCCTTGACGGACCTTATCCCCGAGTCTCTACAACCTTCCGTTGCAACGTTACCTGCCCCCTGGGTGGGGTCCCGATTGAGTTTTTATCCCCTTAATCCTAACCTAACCTAACCCTAACCCTCAACCTAACCTAACCTAACCTAACCTTAACCTAACCTAACCCTAACCCTAGCTCAAACCCTAACCCTAGCCCAAACCCTAACCCTAGCCGTAACCCTAACCCTAACCCTAGCACTAATCCTAGCCCAAACCCTAACCCTAAACCTAGCTCTAACCCTAACCCTAGCCCAAACCCTAACCCTAACCCTAGCTCAAACCCTAACCCTAGTCCTAACCCTAACTCTAACCCTAACCCTAAACCTAGCTCTAACCCTAACCCTAGCCCTAACCCTAGCTCTAACCCTAACCCTAGCCCAAACCCTAACCCTAACCCTAGCTCTAACCCTAACCCTAACCCTAACCCTAGCTCTAACCCTAACCCTAACCCTAGCTCAAACCCTAACCCTACCTCAAACCCTAACCCTAGCCAAAACCCTAACCCTAACCCTAGCTCTAACCCTAACCCTAACCCTAGCTCTAACCCTAACCCTAACCCTAGCTCAAACCCTAACCCTAACCCTAGCCCAAACCCTAACCCTAGCCCAAACCCTGACCCTAGCCCTAACCCTAGCCCTAGCCCAAACCCTAACCCTAACCCTAGCCCAAACCCTAACCCTAACCCTAGCCCAAACCCTAACCCTAGCTCAAACCCTAACCCTAACCTTAGCTCAAACCCTAACTCTAGCCCAAACCCTAACCCTATAACCCTAGCCCAAACCCTAACCCTAACCTTAGCTCAAACCCTAACCCTAGCCCTAACCCTAGCCCAAACCCTAACCCTAACCTTAGCTCTAACCCTAACCCTAGCCCAAACCCTAACCCTATAACCCTAGCCCAAACCCTTACCCTGAAACATGCTCCTACACACTTCCTGGGGACATGATTTTGGCATCAACACTTAGTGAAATTTTCACTCCATCCGGCACCCATTCATTTCCAAAGGGGGACACATTTCGGTCTATAACTCGGGAATAGAAGGTCATACAGACTCGGGACCAAGCTCCGTCTGCCATAATTCTGGGTCTCTGAACATGCTAGACTTGTCCCTGAGTCTCTACGACCTTCCGTTCCCGAGATACACATATTCAAAATACGCCCCTACTGTACATGTCATATCTGGGGAAGGGAAGGTCGTAGAGACTCGGGACAAAAACTAGCGTTCTCAAAAACCACTTAAACCCCTAGACGGATGTTGGTCCCGAGTCTCTTCGACCTTCCGTTCCCGAGATACACATATTCAGTATAGGCGCACCAAACCCCATTCAATTCATGGGAAAATAAATTTAAGTATAACTCGGGAACGGAAGGTCGTAGAGACTCGGGACCTTGATCCGTCGGACATAATTCTGGGTCTCTGAACATGCCAAACTTGTCCCCGAGTCTCTACGACCTTCCGTTCGTAGCCCAACCCTAACCCTAACCCTAACCCTAAACCTAACCCTAGCCCTAACCCTAACCCTAGCCCTAACATAACCCTAACCCTAACCCTTACCCAACCCTAACCCTAACCCTAGTCCAGCCCTAACCCTAGCACTAGCCCAACCCTAACCCTACCCCTGACCCTAACCCTAGTCCAAAACCCAGTATACCTGTCTACTGGATGTGTCATATCTCGGGAAGAGAAGGTCGTAGAGACTCGGGACAAATATTGGCTTTCTCAGAGACCCCTAAAAACCCCAGATGGAGATTGGTCCTGAGTCTCTACGACCTTCCGTTCCCGAGATACACATATTCTCTTCCCGAGATATGACACATCCAGTAGACGGGTATACTGGGTCTTAGACTAGGGTTAGGGTTGGGCTAGGGTTAGGGTTAGGGTTGTTGGGGTTAGGGTTGGACTAGGGTTAGGGTTAGGGTTGGCAGAACCCTAGATTGGCAGTTAGGGTTAGAGAAAAAGCATTGCTCCAAGAGACCTTTTTGTTGGTCTCGGTCAGTTACATATGTATACTGAGTTTTGTACATGTTCGTTAAACTGGAGGCAGGGGCTGCACTTTAGGGGGAGCTAGCGAGCCATTTTGCTCCATGTCACATGTAAATTTCCCACCAAACAAATTTTTCTGTCAACTTTCATGAGTTTTTGAGCATGGCGAAGCCCCCAAAAAAGCGATCCTTTGGGGAGAATAATAATAATTCCTTGCAGAACAATGGGGTCCTCGCATGCTTAGTGCTCGGGCCCTAATAATAATAATAATAATAATAATAATGCAGAAGTGTCAAATAACGAAATATATTTCTACATTATGTTAACTTACAGTGCATCTTATTTTTAAACACCACGCTTGCAGGTGAGAACTATGTATTTTGATTGTCTCTACATTCATGAAGGTAGCAGACATTTCCATCCAGAGAGACAAGTGAATGAAGTCAAGATAATTGTTCATTGCAGCAGATGATATGTGATAATTTGCCTGTCAGGAAGTCTTTGGCGCTTAGACTCTTCAGGGAGATTGTGATCAAAGGGAATCTGCCCTGAGAAGCAACAAGAAAAATCCCCAATGGAGTCCAGACATTTGTGGTGGTGGCGGCTGATGTTTCTGCTGAGACTGATGAGACAGAGGAGGCTGATAGTATGAGAAATAAACCACAACCTAAATGTGCAAAGTACTTTTTGCTAGAACTTTTGCAAGAACTTTTGCTAGAGCTAAATCTCCTTGCCTATCCTCCAACTAAACTCAAAAAATCCAGCCTGGCTGTCAACCTACCCAACAAAGCAATCCACAGTCAAACACTGCATAGTGTGTATTTCACTGTAAACGTTCATTTTCTGTCAGCACCACTCTCTCGTGCTCTGGGAGCTGCCACCAGACAGGCTGCAGGCCTTTCCTCCAACTCCCTGAGAAACCAGCAGTCCTGTCAGTCTCCTCTTGTTTACTCCGAGCCTCAGGAGCTTTACGTCTGACAGCTGGTCCCAACGCTGAGACCCGCTCTGACCATGTGGGCCCTGCAGTCAATGCATTACAGCTGACCTGACACTCCTGTTGTGCTTTTCTCTTTCATCACCAGGTATCACAGTCGGTGCATTTTATTCATCCATGTTGTGATGAATAATTGATTGCAAAAATGTGTTACTGCATGATTCCATTTTATTACAATTTGGATAAAACATCTCTAAATCAGATGGGACAAGAAACTTGTGAGTGGTGAGATGATCTGACAGATTTTAAACTCATTTCCAAGTTAGACAAATGATTTGAAAGAAATGGAGGTGAGGTGTAAAATAATCACCCAAACTGTCCATTGGAAACATCCATCCCAGGTACATACATTTTCCCTGTGCATTTATTATTACCAGCATTTCAGGTACACTCATATATGATTTTTTCTCTAAATAGACAGATGGGCGGTTTGGAAAAACTGATTACTACATGCAATATTTACAACCTGTTGATAGAAAGAAAAGAAGAAGAAAACAAAACAAAACAAGAAAAGACCAACATTATTATTTTAACCTGCAAACAATCATTGTCTGTGTAGCCAAAGCCTATTTCAATCAGGAGAGACTAGTGGTTGAAGTCAATAAGAATGTTTATTACATCAAATGATATGTGATAATTAGTCAGAAGTCTTTGGCACTTAGACTCTTCAGGGAGATTGAGATCGAAGGGAATCTGTCCTGAGCAGCAGTAAGATATACAGTATATCCCCCCTTTGGTTCCAGACACTGGTGGTGGTGGCTGATGACCCTGCTGAACCTGATGAATGATGAAGTTGGTGAATCTTTGAAGACTGGGTGGTGATGGGGAGGTGGAGGGTGCGCAAATCAGCAGCACGAAAGAGCTAGAAGAACGGAGAGTCATATTTAAAAAAGACAGCAGCAAGATGATGAGCCAAGCCTTTGCACCATCATTTACACCATACTGCTGTAACAACTACTCCCATGTGAGTAGTGTTTGCTAAACAGCAAAAGATCCCTGTTTGTGAACACATTATTTATTAGTAATGTTTAAAGATTCGTGCATTCAGGAACAAATGGACTTGAAGCTGAGAGCCAGAGTATAAAGTATTCAGAGAAAGTCTAATTTATTATTGGTTTTAGTTTTTAGGAGATTTATTGACAATAATGCTAAAATACTATGAGTATTTCTCAGTTAGGAAAATGTGCAGTATTCACAAGTCTGAGCATCTGAACTTTGAGTATCAGCAAACAAATGATGAGAATAACACCCAAGCTTTAATGAACCACAGCTATACATTATGTCTCTTTCCTGTCCTTTATTCCTGAAAATAATCGCAATTTTTAGCAAGTGCTACAGTAGCAAGCATGCAGAAACCATTGTTGATGGCTGAATGGGATTATAAAGAGGAACATGTTGCTCATTCTTCTGGAGGGACACGTACAAGGGTTTTGTTCTCTGCTAATGTTTTCCCGGTTCAGATCTAAGGTGGTTTCCTTCAGCAAAGCCTGATGTACAACATGAAACAATTAAACATTGAGGTTGGCGGAAAAAGGAATTATTGAGGCAGAAAATGGATTTTTGTAATGAAATGTAATTGAAACAAGTCACTTCAAAGGATGTCTCAAAAAGTGATTGTCAACAAGCTTATGTCTCTTTGTGTATTTGTGTACAGTATATGAGTGTGTGTGTGTGACTCGTTTATTTACTGTAATTATATTCATGTTTAAAAGCCTATTGGGAATAATGTGCAAAAGCTACCTGCACATTTAAATATGTCAGTGTGTGCACGTTATTATGTAATATTGGGGACAGTTTGAGCAGATTCAACTGCTTATCGAATGACAGCAAAAATACACACACCTACATCCACACAAACACCACTGTAGTCCACTGTCTGGTGTAATGGGCATGGTACTGTAAACAGTAGCGGCAGTAACAGTGTCTATCAGCACAGCTCAGCATCATTCTGCGCCACATTGGCACTGTGGATGTTTGTTTGTGTGCCATAATAGATGTTTCAGGTATAAACAGCTGGTCCTCTTTAACCAGGTATATAGAGCTAAAGACATAAATAGGATAATTAATTGTGACAGACTTCAGCATTATGCAATTCTGTGAAATCACCGTCATCACTCCAACACGCTCCTCTCTTTACCAACATTTCCCCGCAACACACAACAACCTCTCCTCAAAACAATGAATTCAGGGTCAGCTCCTTGACACCAGAAAAATGAGTTTCAAGAGTAGGATTTCAAGGCTCTTGAGCTTGCAAATAAAGCAGTGATTTATTGAGGTAAACGACCTTCCTATTGCAGCCCACACAGGCCTTCATCTACATGAACCGAGGATCCCATCAGCCTTTCTGTCCGTGTACTAAAAGCCGTATTTTAGCCTTGGTGGCTAATGAGACTGCTTCAACGAAACAGCCAGATTGGACACTTCATGACCAGTTGTATTTGTTCTATTTTTGTTAAATGAAGTTTTTAAAGTGGGGAGTGAGAGCTGAGAGGTTAAAGCAGTAGTGGAGTGTTGGCAATACAATGTACTAGATGAGCTGGCTAATTTTTTCAGTTAGTAAATCTACATCTACAACTTTCATGTTGCTGAAATAAATCAGTAAAGCTGCTCTTATAAATACTTAAAATAACAATTCAATTGAGTATGTGTCATTTTAAAAGTTTTTCTCCCACTGATCATCCACAGAACAAAGACTTAACACCCATTTTTGCTCTTCCCCTTAAGCTTATGAAGAATTTTTATCACCTTTCAGCCCAAGCTTTTACAGTTTGGCTGACTCCCACTCCTCACATTAACTTCCTATTTGGGCACTAAAAAAGTCCCAAAACAGAGCCACTGTACTTAAGTTGCTGTATATGTCAATGAGAAAGACAAAGATAGCTAAATGTTGCTCTAGTGAACACAGAGCAATATGTAATAGATTAGAGACTGATATTTTTGTCAGGGGGTGGAGAGGAAAGCGGACCTGAAAAAGAGCAAACATTTGACTTACAAATTTTCAGGTGACCACAAACACATCTCCAAACTAAAATAGCACTCACACCTCCATCAACGCCATTGTCCCTAAAACCTGAACAGTCAGAAATAGCTACCAGGGTAAAAAACAACTACTATGATTCAGAAAAAGATGCATTATGAAAATTAAATTAACATTTATACCTGTATCATGAAAAGTTGAAGAACATGCTGAAAGCTCTAAATTTTATAATTGTTAACACATATTTTAAGTTCACTTTGAGTTCTGCCTCATGCCAAATTAAGTAATATCAACTAATTCCTTGGCCCTGGAAACGAAATGATTACGAATCTGCATCATCACAGCTACGTATTGGTGGCAGTGCCTCGTCTCTACCGCTCTCCTTTACCAGGCTGTGACCCAATGCATATTGCCCCACTCTAAATAAATATTTTAATACCCTAGATCTGGATTATGATCCAGATCTGGATCAAATAAGATCAAATCAGAATCAAATAATGGAAAAACTGAATCTTCTGATCACTGACAACCCAACTCACGGAGAGCAGACAGAGCAGATACAAAAAACAATCACTGAATGTCAAGAATTGAGTCAAACTTGCTGCCACAAATTATAATGGAAGATTTGACCAATACTGAGTTGAAGACCAGAGCTTAAGTACTTTTGTAGGTCAGGTGGCGCTGATGAGATGGTTGAGTGCAGGTGATCAGGAGGGGAGGAGGTGGGAGTGAACTGGAGAGTGGAGCAGTCAGCCACGCCCTGGAGACACACAAACAAATGCACACACAGACAGAGGAGAGACAGACAGGAACATGGGGAGGAGGGGAAAACAGATGAAACATGAGGGAGAAAGGAAAGCTAAGGAAATCTGTTTCAAGATATCTGCTTTTCAAGATATCTGGCAGACAAACAATGCAATAAACAAATGTGGGTGATCATGCTCCAACTCTCATTGGAGGAGGTTTCATGTCTGCTTGATAAAAAAAAAGCCATATCAATGACTTTTGATTGGTTTTGGTTGGTTTGGTTGGTTGGTTTTGATTGGGATTGGTTTGGGACCTCCAGGGAGGTCTTGAAGATAATTTCAGACTATAGTTTGAACTGTGGGGAGTTTTGATACTTTATTGTCTTGAGCATAAAGAGTGTTAAGTTCAGCTAGCCTTAACTTGCTGAGTTTAAAGTCATTACATCAGCTCTTTGTCAGTCTCCCTCCTTACCTCTACTTCCCTTTTCTCCCACAGACAGCAACTTCATCCTGGCCAATGCACAGTTTTCGAAGGGCTTCCCCATCGTTTACTGCTCCGATGGTTTCTGTGAGCTTACGGGATTCTCCCGGGGCGAGGTCATGCAGAAGAGCTGTGCCTGTAAGTTCCTGTATGGGCCAGAGACCAGCGAAGGCATCATCCTCAACATTGACGATGCCCTGGAGGAGCGCAAGGAGTTCAAGGATGAGATCATGTTCTATAAAAAGACGGGTGAGCAGCAGAAACACTTTTTTTTAAAGTCAAGTCTGAGTGGTTTGTTCTGTTGTTTTCAACTTTATTCCCTTCATTTGTGATTTAACTTTGCTCTTATGTGCTCATACCAGGACACTTTACCATAAAACACAGACTCACTGCCTTTCTCTACCATTTATTCATTAGTTTTTTTAATCAAGGCAAGGAGACAAGCACTGGAAGTCATTAGAGACTGCACAAAGAGACTGATTACTATGTGAGACTTTGCCTGTATATTTCCATAAATGGATGGCAGCTCTCTGTGGCTATTTCTATACAAGCTACATTTAAATTGGCATAGATGGACCCTTGGATAGATGAAGTAATGGCTGGATTAATGGATGCATAAGTTTTTCATTGGCTCCTCCTCATCAAAGGGTGATTAAACAAAGCAATCAGTCACAAAAGTCCTCCAGTTATTATTTAACACTGAGACACATTAAATTTTCATAGCTGTCAGCTCGTGACCCCTTAACCCTGTCTCCTTCGATTACACTGAGAGCTCGCAGTGGTGCAGTGTGGTTTGGTGTGTCCCTTGCTGATTGGCCAGCTGGCCAGTGAACAAATAAAATCAAAAATAATGAGCACATCAAGGCATCAGTGGATACATGGCTGCTGTGATGAGGGAGAGTGCCATGTTCACTTTTATGCGTCTCAGACTTTTTGGATTAATCCTGAGAACATTTGTGTTTGGTGGTTGCAGCTTTTCACAACTCAAGGGAAATCACTTACTTACTTTCACTTACTGGATTTGTAATATCAGCAGTGCAGGGTTTTTCGTTTCCACTCAGCTGTAAGGATAGAAAAGTTCATTCCTGACCTTGGAAACATGTCAAAGAGCCTAGTCTAATTACTAGATCCATTTAGTAGCTGTTCTGATCTTTTTGACCTTTCAATCTCAGCTTTTGAGCCAACATGGACAAGAAATATTGGAAGTGCTTAAAAAGATAAAAGCTGGAATTCCATGACAACTGGGCAAACGCCTCATTTTACTCAAATCTTTCAGTGTGAAATTGTGTTCATGTTTGCTAATTCTTTACTGGGTTTATTTAGATTCGTTTTGCTCTAACTTCTGATGGATCCATCTGATCACCATCATTTCCATTTTCAGTGAGTTTATATCAGCACTTTACATCAATATGAACAAGCTATGAAGACAAATGGCAATTATGAAAACATTAGCGTGACAAAGAATATTTATACTAGTGTTTCAGAGTTCAAATGTAAAATATCACTGAAACCTAAGTTCAACATATTGTCTGCATTGTTATTATTATTTGTGTTAGGAAATGCCCTATTTCACAATCTTGGACAAAATGAAACAAATTTACTGGATCTGCGCCTTAATCCCAAACTGCTTTAAAATCCTATCGACTTGTTCCCATTCAAAGGGCCACCATTCTACAAAATTTCATTTCAATCCATTTAGAACTTTTGAGATATTCTACTAAAAAACAATAACGACAAAACGTCTTTTGCGAAGATAACTTTGTAACAACAATTTAACATATATATGTAGTAAAAAATGCAATAGTTACATAGTTTTTCATTGTTTTATGACAAATTAATCATTTATGTTATCAGACCACTTCCTTTTTTCTTTAATTTTTTATTGTAAGCAGGATGGTTGGGCCTTGATGGAGGCCGGTATACACTCTACTAAGCGCCATTCTACTCTTAATGTTATGGTAGCCAGCCCATGCATTGGCTTCTTCATCCTACTCATTAAGCTCTGACGGGTCAGTTGCTGCTTTAACAGACGTCTGGCTGTTAGATGTTCCAGATGGCTGGAATCAGGAAAGAGAACTGTCTGCAGAGGAAGATTGTGTGGTGTGATCTAAAGCTCCAAAGCATCTACTAAATGGGCTTTATGATGATATTGGTCTGTTAATAACTTACGATACAGAATGCTCTTCTAAATATGTCTCATACAGGTATCATGGTATGTGCATGTGTCAGATGTTGGGCCACTTTCTTTTAAAATGAGCTTGATTTATAAAGCAGAATTAGTAGATGACTCAGTGCCATTTGCAGAGACACAGATTTTAATAACTTTGTCTGTTGCATTGTTATCTTTTCTGTCACACCCCTCAATCTTCTTTTTCCATCTGGTCTCTTTCACTTATCTTTTGATACCCTTCATCTTCCTCTGCCTCCCTCATGACAATACCATTTTCTGTTCTCCCACCTCTTTTACCATTTCCACATAGTTCTATTTGTCCGTCTGTCTCCCATGCTTATCTTTCTCTTTCTTGCCACAGCCTGTTTAGGTTGTCTCATCCCTCTTTTTTCTGTCTGTCACTGACGTGCCTTGAAAGTAAACACAGCTGATTGACTCGGTTTGTCCTCCGTCTGGCAGCCTGAGAAAAGAATAGGCTGTGTGTTCGCAATCAGGAACGCTGCTTCTCTCACTGCACTTCTTCAAAAACACTGTGATTAAATCATCACCATGCAAGGAACACTTAGTGAGTGGAAGTGATGGGAGGGAACTCTGAGGGAAATCCCTCTTAATTGTGAATTCATTTCTAGTCACTGGATGTAGAAGAATAGAGAAGAATGAAAGGCAGACTGTGACTTCTGCTTTGAAGACGTTCATCTCGACAAAATCTACTGTCAGCAACACCCAAAATTTCCTTTAGCCTCACACTAAACTTTTAAATTTGTGGGAGAAGTCAAAAAATGTTCCCCCTTTGATGAAACACAACAATATCAGCTGGCCTTTAAATAAGGACACCAGTGACACTGCCATGCCTATGCCACATTATGAAGTGGATTAGATGACATTTGATGAGATTAAATGGGATTAAAAGATTAGCAGCCTTAAAACACCTGAGACGCTCTGATGCTCAGTGTCGTTTTTGCCCTTGTTATGTGATGATCCTTTGGCCCGGATGATGGGGCATGTTGTTAGTTACCCAAATTAAAAAGGTGTCCTCTGTATGGCCCTTTCAGAAAATATCAGACTTGAAATGTCACATGTACAGTATGTTGTCTTGACTTGGCTCTACTTAATTATCGTCTAGTGTGTCCCCATTCACAATTGTTTATACAGTGATACTTTAATATGCTACAATTTAGCTTATTACTGCACCAACATTAGCAGGTAAACTTCCAGTATCCTATTACATTAACAGGCACAGATGAGGCTGAAGGGAATTCAGAGTCAAACTGTTGACAGACACTATTTTGGACAATTTGAGAGCAAAAAGTTGCTTATTTACATTATCCAATGTACAGAGCAGTATTGCTGGCCATGTATTGACTGCAAATTTAATATTCAGTTTCCCTTTTCCTTCACCAACTCCTGAGAGGAATATCTGGCTCCTTAGCTGCTAAATGCTTCACTATGTCCAGCAGCTAGAGTGTAAACGACCAGCTAGTGGAAAAAAACCCCGTTAATGACAGTGATGAGACTGAACCAAAACAATAATCTTAAAGATGTAAAAAGACTCCATAAACCAGAGAAGAAATGCAGAACTTTACTTACACATAGGAATTTAATCTGATGATAATATATATGTATTTAGCTTATATAATGTAAGTATTGATTGCACATATATGTGCAGAATCATGCATTACGCTGTTTTCTAAACTAAGAAATAATCAGTGTCAATGGTTCTTAGATAAATCAACAGCTAATTAAAGCGATACAGCAGTCAGCACAAGCACCAGCACACATGTTGACCTGTGGTTCCTCTGACACTCAATCTATTTAACAAGAAATGGGACCTCAGAGATGGGTTCATCTCTTGCTGTGCCAGGGGAACAGCAACTAGATCTGCTTCTCCAGAGGGACTACCAGCAGCAGAGTATTAGAGTACAGTCAGAGACACTGTATAAAACTGGTAATAAGACTGTTTTTCCTTTTCAGCTTTGCTGTTCTGGTGCCTACTGGACATTGTGCCAATTAAGAATGAGAAGGGAGATGTGGTGCTCTTTCTGGCTTCATTTAAGGACATCACCGACACTAAAGTCAAAGCCATCCAGGAAGACAAGAAGGAAGGTCAGTATGTGTGTTTTTATGCAGGAGGTGTTGTTGTTAAACTGATTAGAATAATTCTTAGAAAAGAAAATGAATTATTCAGTCGGTACATAAAGGTATAAAGCTTTTACTAGTTTTATTTACTTATTTTTCACTCTTGCTTCTAGTATATTTTAAAATCTATAGGAACCTGATGTTTGTGCTCAGTAGAAAATGTGGTTCTTTTCAAACCAACAGTCTCCTTGAAATTGCATTTGTATAATAATACTTTGTTCCCCAAAAAGGTTTTAAGGGTTAATTGCTGCTTGGATTATATAAAGTGGCAACCTTCTTTTCAGCAGAGGGAGTGTTCCATATCGAACACAAGTCCAGTGTTGGTGGTCGGGTTAAATGGTACGTGGTTGGGCTTAATCAACAAGAACATGTCTTAATTGTTAATAAATAAAATCAGACTTCCTGTCTTATAAATCAAGCATCTGTTGAGTTTTTCTTCATTGATCTAAGACCGCATACCTTCCCTCACCAAGTGCTTGAGTGACTCAGCATAAGCTAATAAAACATGAATCATACTTACGCTGTTCAGTGGACGCAAATGTTGTATTGACTGAGCTGATGCTGTAGGAAAACATGAAGTGTTTATTTTCCAGGTATGTTCTGTATGAACATTTTGTGACATGGTAGATATGTTTATTAACATAATTTTCTCATTACTTTGATAGAAGTGTAATTAAGGTGCTAATTCACTATTGGAAAGGTGTAGTATACATGATTGATAGGCTATATGAGATGGGGCTTTTCAAAATTAAATCACTAAATAAAATAATAAAGTCACAGGTTTGTAATATCCTGGTTAATTATAGTGATGTACTATGTGATTTTCTTTTTTTAGGACACCCTGTGAAATTAAATAATATACATATATCATCACAGCACTTGGAGGAACAGAGGGCACCATTGTCTTTGTTACAACATCACCTCACATTTGCCCTCCCCTTGTTTTAATTATGCTCATCACTCTAAATACAAAAGAGAGGCTAAAGATAGCCAAAAAAAGTCTGTCCTCAAAATCATTTTTATCAAAGGATTATAGCATATGGACAACTCCTTAGCTCAAAGCAAAATCAGCCTTCAAACAGAGAAAATCAATATATGTGTGTGTGTGTGTGTCTGTGAAGTTAGGTTAGGAAACAAATTTTTCTCATCTCAGGCCTGCATCGCTGGATTTGCCTAATTACTTTCATCACTGTAAATAAGGGAGAACAGAGAGTAGACAGCAAAGTTATTTTTGCCCTACATAAAATGAGGATAAAAAAGATGCTGATGCAGCATGCCTTCATGCAGAGATGAAAACCTCACTACAATTGATTTTAGTCTGACCTGTTAGTTTAAATAATATTACGCCTGTGAAGTCTCATAAAACATCTGTTTTTCAATGCTGCTCTTAGTTTAGAAGTAGAAAGCGATGTGCGTGTTTGTGTGTTTGAGCCAGTGCAGAAGAGTTAGTGCAGTATATTAAAGAGCAAACTTGGACTGTATGACACCAAAGTTAAAAAGCATGAAAGGATTGGAGCGATGATTAAGGACATAAAATAAATTCATTAGAGGTGCTTTAAAAAGAGAAACATGAACAATGTGGAGATGTACAGGTGATGACATCATCGGGGCATTTCCATCTATGCAGGGTAAGCCTGTCAAGGATGAACAAACACCTCTGATGTGGCCTAGTTAGCTCACAGTATATGTAAAACAGAAACTCTGTCTCATCGTCAACAGACTCTCCTCTTTTCACCCCCCCATCTCTCCTCTCCTCTCCTCACCTACTGTATTTTCTCCTTTCTTCTATCTGGGTTAAACCTCCCTCTTTGCTTTCTGACGTCCATTCCTCACCCCTCTCTCTCTCTCTCTCCCCATCACCTCTATTTCTCACATTCCAGCTGCTTCTACAGCATCTATACATTCCCACCTGCCCTATCTTCCCTAAATGCCTTCGCCCTCCCCCTTATACACAACACACCTATACTCCACCTGTACTCCACAAGAATGGTTATGAAAGTGGAGGGAAATTCATTAGATCTAAAAATAAACACGTCTCCGTCTCTGTGCTCGTACCGTGTCGTGTCCCCCAAGGCTGCACCGCGTTATGGATAGCCCTGTCTGTTCGCCTCGTCTGGGGGTCCGTTCACACACCCACAACACACACCATGGAGTACACACACCGTCCAAAGGACACTTAAAAGTAGTTATCATCTCTATTCTGCAGCTTTGTTATTGCCATTATCCCCTCTCAATCCAATCTGGCGTTATTCCTTTCCTGCGGGTTCACAGCAGTGAGAATGGAGTTCAGAAACCCAGCAGTAATAAAGTGCCCTCTCCTATTACCCAGCTCCTTGCTCAGAACACATCTCCCTGGCACTATCTACTTTATCTACCTCTACTCCTATAAAGACAGACAGAAGCGCGCCGGCAAACCCACTTCTGTAGCAATCAACCATAGAAAATCTACCATACAGTATTTTACTTAACTGCTCCTCCGTCCAAGCAGCGAATTACCAAAGCTGAAAATGGCTTTTTCTGGTGATAGTATTTACTGTACACAATAAGACCTCAGCCAATAATTATTGTCTGATTATTATGAGAATCAGAACAGGTAACACATGTTATTTGACATTTACAAAAGCCAAATGACAGAAAATTGTCTCTTTTTTCCACTGAGAAATTGTACAATTTGCTCAGAAATGACATATTCTTCCTCTTGCATATTCATGTTTTTCCTATTCAGGACACAATATCATTTATTTCCACAAGCGTAATGACTGATTCAGTCATCAGGAGTTAAACTTGGGGGGGGGGTAAAGTGTTGTAGAGGGGGTGAGCACTAAGTGTTGTGTGTGTGTGTGTGTGTGTGTGTGTGTGTGTGTGTGTGTGTGTGTGTGTGTGTGTGTGTGTGTGTGTGTGTGTGTGTGTGTGTGTGTGTGTGTGTGTGTGTGTGTTCACAGAGCGACGGCGGGGCAGGGTGAAAACAGGCTCTCCGTTCAGTTCAGCTCGTCTGCGGAGTAGCACGGTGCTCTATCACATCTCTGGTCACCTCCACAGCAGAGAGAAGAGCAAGATTAAACTGAACAAGGTAACAGGTGACAGGTGGAGCAACAGAAGGATGGAGCATCATTCACAAGAGGGTTGGAATGCACTGTTAAATGGGAAGGTTGCTGCTGAGGGCTGCGACCTGAGGAGGGATATTGTGTCTAGGTGGAGAAGGACTCTCCAGTGAAGAAAACTCCTCAGCAATGTGTTCTATCAAAAAGAGCTGTAGAGCTCACAAATATCTGCTAATGTTAAAGGTCCACACAAAAACACCAGAAAACTGTTGTTTCTTTATTTTCCATCCATAAATTATATTCATTCAATTTTAACATCATTCAAATATTCATTCAACAACTTCAAATTCAGCTTTAATACATAAACAATGGCATATTATCATCTTTTAAAATTTGATGTGGCAATAGATTTACATTTTCAGCAGCCAGAGCAACATTAGCATTGTAGATGCTACACTAGAGCATGTTCACTAGTTAGTCAGTGACTTCGTCAGCCATTCTGTGCTTGGCTGGCAGCATTCAGAACTTTTGCACTGAAAACAGCTGCAAAATGCAGATGGACACAAGGTTGATGTGAGCAGTTAGAGTTTGCAAAAAGAAAAGCTGCAAAAATTGGCAAACTAAAAAAAGCATTATCTTGATTTGCTTGTAGTTAGCGAGCTAATTTGGCAATTAAAAAGTACATTTTCTGGGATTGGGCGGCTTTAGCCTTATGTAATATATTGTTTCATTATTGTTAAGTATGCTCAAAGTGTTGTACTGTCGGAAAACAAAGAATACAGTGTATTATTACTTTTATTTGACAGTCAACCTGTAAATGTTTTATGCTAAGATTGGGTTGTTTTTTTATTTTATTTTTTTGTGTACTGGCCTCATGTTTGGGTTTAAAGAGTTTCCTCACTCCAATCCATTGGATTGGATGTAATAAATGGATGTAATAAGTTGTCGTTACTGTATTATTTTTCTTTCCAGAATGTGTTCGGGGATCCGCCTGCTCTGCCAGAGTACAAGGTCGCAGATGCCAAGAAGTCCAAATTCATCTTACTTCACTACAGCACGTTCAAAGCTGGTTGGGATTGGCTGATTCTACTTGCTACATTCTACGTTGCTGTAACGGTGCCCTACAACGTGTGCTTCATCGGCGATGATGATGACCTGACCCGCAGCACAACTGTCAGTGATATCGCAGTGGAGATACTGTTCATTATAGGTTGGTTGTAGAATCACAGAAGTGAGGACTATTTTGTTTATAACCCACTCGTACAAATATGAGCATTTAAAGACTCAAAATAACCAAAACCCCAAACTTGTTTGTTTGTCTATTTTTTTCCCTTCTAGACATTGTTTTTAATTTTCGCACAAGTTATGTTAGCAAGTCAGGTCAGGTGATCTTTGACGCCCGACAGATCTGCATTCATTACCTGACCACATGGTTCATCATCGACCTGGTGGCCGCTTTGCCCTTTGACCTGCTCTATGCCTTCAAAGTCAGCGTGGTGAGTGGCCATTGGCTTTTTGCTTAACCCCCAGGGTTTAATATAAAACACAATCAGTGAGCTACTGTACATTCACATTTTTTTTGTGTGACTTGTGCTATTGACTTTGAACAAATCTTTGATTTTCAACTTTTAACGATCAATTAAAAATATTAGATCCATACAATATGTCAACATAGTTCTCAGAAAGGTAAAAAAAAAAATACAGTAAAAAGATGTTTGGTATGAAGAATGAAATAATAAACATATTAATAAAAATATTTGTAAAATATATTGAAATATTGGTAAAAGTTAATAGAACATGGGTTTGAATAATAAAAATCTCATAACTGATGTATTTCCCTGTAGCAGCAGAGACCCACTCTGTAATCCTGTCAACACATAGTTGAATTGTAAAGTGCAACACCTTCAGCACATTTGACATTTCATAAGAATAGATTGGAGTGTTTCCAGCGCTGCTCCAGCGCCTCTTTGATTCTGCGTATTGATTCCACATACGATACAAGCACAGAGAAAACAATCAGACCTGTACCATTAAAAGCTTTTCCTGTTCTGCTTGAGTCAAACACATAGCCCCCTTAAGAATAGTTGAATAGAGGAAGACACAGAGATGTGGAGCAATTTGGTAGACATTCTTGTCTTGTCCAGGACTGAATGATATCACACAATGGAACCACTAAAGCTTTGATGGGTTGCTTATGGTAGTTTGTGTCTTTTGGCTTCTAATTTAGAGAAAGATATGTTTTGACTGTGCTCTATGCTGCTATTAGCTCTCACTCAATCACTCTAACCTCAATCAAAGGGTCCAGTGTATGGTGAACAAACACAAAAACATTTTGACCCCATAGCTGTAAATGTATCCTCATAAAGGTGGAACAGTAAATCAAACTAATCAATTGGGGCTCAGAGAAAGAGAAAAAAAAGAAAAAAAAGTAGAGGAAAAAAACTACAACAGACAGAGAGAAAGAAACAGACAAAGAAATAGAAAGAACAGGAGAATTAACTAAAAACATGCTCTAAAAGCTAAAAAAAAAAAAAAAAGAATAGATGGGGATGGATGGTGGAGGAGTGGCCAAAGGTGAAGGTGCCTGCTTGGTTCCAGACTCTATTAATAGAAATACCACGTGGTCCGACTTGGGATCTAGGTGTAGGGCTACTGGGCCACAAGTTGCCCCTGTCGCCACTTGGGAGAGCAGGAATGGCTGGCAGCTGCTGAGCTTTCTGCGTGATGTCCCCTCTAAGGACGGAGCGTTCAGACTGAAGTCCCCTCTGAGGACAGACACCATCTTTCACCAAAATGAGACAAGGGCCCTCAGCAGTGTCCCTCCCTGGCATTCTCCTTTGTCATATGTGCTTTTTGCCATAATGTACAATCTGTCAGCTTATCCCATTTCACCTTGACTTTTTCTTCTGTCTGTCAAAGAATTTAAAAACACACTACTCATTTTTGGGCCCGATTTGACTATCACTTTTCTCTCTCTTTTTTTTGGAGGAGGTTAAAGCTCTGAACTGAAGCAGTTTTAATCAGAACAACACACATCCCTGAAAACAAAGAACAATAAATAACAATTTATGAGCAAACATGCATTATCACCATCTTTCATTGCATTTCTTATTTACTTTAAAACTTAGTTTGCCCTAAACAAATTTTGACGAGGTTAGCATCAAATTGGTCAGCAGTAAAATAATGATGCAGGCTGCAGTCTCCTCCTGAAGATATCTTTACACCAGGGGCAAAACAGCAATTTGTTATTAACTACCAGAACTGCTGCTATTATTAAAGCTCTCATGAATATCTCTCCTGGGCCTGTAGGCCTAGTTGGTATTGGAAAACAGTTTTATTGGCCTGATACTGTGACATAGCTACATCAATAGCATAAAAAATGAATAAGGATGACCAGTGACACCGCTATGATTGGCTTGGAGCACGAAAGTCGTGGCTGCAGGCTGAGAAATAATTAGTGTTTTTGTGAAGCGATAGTCTCGTGTGCATAAATACTGTGATGAAAAGGAGAAGCAAAGTCAGCAATCAAGTAGCTAAATGTAAATTTCACAGCTGATGAGTGGAGGAAATGCATAGGGGTCGAAGACAAAGTTGAAGGAGGAAGTGTCAGGAAATGTATTCTTGGTTATATTACATTGCTCATGCTGCTGGAGGAGAATGGGATGTGGCGCAGCCTGCTCTCTCCATAGGTGGGTTGTGGGGGGGGGGGGGTTGATAGATGGTGTAGAGGAGATGGAGTTTCTCCCTAGGGCTCGGTAGGAGGCTTCATTACCCCTTGTGCTGCACCAGTTCTCTATTTCTCACAGCAAGAGTGTAGAAAAACTGCCATAAAACATATTGGAGACACATGCAGGAGCAGATCTGTTAAAGACTGTCCACACATCTCCTTTCTTAGCTTTGCTCACACGTTTCTCTCTCACATACATTTTCTTTCTCTTATTTCTTCATCACTCCTTTGCTACCTACAGTATATCCCACATCCTCTCTCTTTCATTTTTTTTAGTTATTGTATTATATATATATATATATATATATATATATATATATCTTTTCATAGAATTCCTATCCCACTTTCTCAATCCCGAGTGGACCTCCACACCCCTATACACACTTATAAATACACATAGAACACACATCCTCAAAGAAAAGTAACAAATCATCCATGTCCTACATCTTTCTAAAAATGCCTGTTATGTGTTGGGGAACACCTGTGTCTGTCTCCAGTGGGGGTGCACAATGGCATGGCAAGACGATTAATGGAGCAGGAGCACAATAGATATTATTCACATCTCATATACAGCAGTGGGGGAAGATGTAAAAAGGACTCGACATTTTGTGTGTAAGCTCGTAAAAAGAAGCAGAAAGTTTGTGGAAAAAGTAGTTCCATTGTACAACTGACAAAGAGAAAAAAATGGATTGTTGAAAAACTGCATGACGATGACGAGGATTAAAAGACAAAACAAACACACTTACGTCCAAGTGCCTGTTTGGTATAATTGGAAATTAAAGACTCGAGGATTCTTCATCAGGAAATCTTCATAGCATGAACATGTTGGAGAGGATATGGTTAAGAGCTTTTGGTCACTTCAAGCAGAGCTCCATATGCAACTGTCTATTAGTGTGAGTATTAAGCTGGTTTTATCGCTCTTCCCACGAGGTTTACTGTCAGTGAGAGGGAGACAGTTTCTGTCTCTGCTCCTCAGTTACATAGTTTTTGTTTCACTCTCTTCATTTCCGTGTCTGACTTTGATATTTCAGGGCAGAGCAGAGACTCAGGTGCAGCGCAAAAGGCAAAGTCTTTACTGGAGAGTCAGGCAGTCATATGCTGGTGGTATTCAGTCCAAAACAAACAAAGCCAAGCAGGGAATAGTGAGACAGTGGTTATGTTGAGCCTGTAAGGTTCAGAGCTTTTAATGTCATCATGGTGGCTCTCTTTTAACCTGTCTAGATCATGTTTAAATATGCTTTTTAAGGTTTAAAAGCTCAGCTCAGCGCAGCTGTCATGTTAGAAATAAACACGGCATATATTAGTTTACAAATTTACATGGTCAGTATTTTCCTGCCAGCATTCTTCTCTTGCTTTATTTGTCGGAAAGTTTCGACATTCGTTTCTTCATAGCTGTCCATTATAACAAGCTCTTCCTCTTGAAAGAAATAGGCGCCACACAGCTGGTCCATTTTGTGCAGAAGAAGAGTCAAATGACGTACCAAGCGCCCATATTTTATGGAGACAGAGCCTGAAGCAAAAAACCTGGGTTAACAAAGACACCTCATAACAATCGTTACGTTACTCAAGATGCCTGACTGGGATGTAAGGTTTTGTCGAGTCAGCTCATGCAAATAAAAAGCCCTCACTATGTCGAACAGGCTTTGTATTATACTGTATATCCTGGGGCAGGTGAGTAAACTGGGAGCAGGTGTCGATGATCAAGGAAGTTGGAGAGACACAGAGCCAGGAAGTGGAATGACATGACATGTTAGTGTTTCAAAATAACAAAGGAAACACAACAGGTGATTAATGGGATGTTACAATGTCTCTTTGAACTTGCGCTCAACTGAACACCAGAAATTCCCAGGAAATGAAAAAGAGGTTATGTAGCTGTGGCACTTGAACACTGCTTAGCAAGGAATTAAACATGTGTTGCCTTCAGGAGCTGTAGTCATGGGGAGGGAAGTGATAATGATTTAGTGTTGATATCTGGACAACAGGGACACCCACCATCATTAGGAAATGCCCTTCATGACAAAAACTGCATGTAATCCATCAAATGGCCATCTGCATCCTAAAAGTGGATCCACATTGTTTATCCTCAGGTGTCCGTGGTCCACCTGTTAAAAACTGTCCGTCTGCTCCGTTTGCTGCGGCTGCTCCAGAAGATGGACCGCTACTCGCAGCACAGCACTGTGGTGCTGACGCTGCTGATGTCCATGTTCGCCCTGCTGGCCCACTGGATGGCCTGCATCTGGTACATTATTGGAAAGATGGAGATGGAGGCCAATGCCTACAACTGGGATATTGGTGAGTGAAGCAGAATGATGACGCATGCAAAAATCTAAAAGCACCTCTCAGCTCAGCTGTTGTTGATTTTTTTTTTTTAAGTGAATGAAGGACTGTGCAGAAACATCGTTCAATCCACTTCAGTGGGTGGGCTATTGGACACTGTATCAAAACCAGCAGGTGTATCTTGAGACACAGTTTGAGCTTAGATCAGATCTGAGATGAGTGTTGTTGAAGATGGTGGGTTACGATGGGAGGGGATGAAAACCAACTGAGCATCAAAGTGTGGCAATTTCAGAATGTGTCTGAAATTTATTTTCTTAGCTTGACACACAGACAGTTATGTCCTTAACATATATTCAATTTTTTGTGTTTTTTTGTTTGTTTTGTTTTTTGTATGCATGCATGCAGTAGTGAGTGTGGATGAAGTCCTAAGGATCACAATTTTATTTTTTTGCGTACAGATTTATCTCATTTGTCGCGTCATGTGTGAGCCTTGCCAAACATGTGGATACTCTGGTGCGTTGCAGTTGTCATTATTTCCAAATCGACAGAGGATCTGAGCAGCTGTAGATGCATGAAAGATGTTGCATTTTCGTTTCAGCGGCAGGTTATGATCTGATACTCACCCTTAGACCTGTTTCTCATCGTGGACCACATCTCTGTAGGTTGTCAAGCTATTAAGGCAGATGTTTATGTACAACAAGCGTTAAAAGCCATCTTACATAATGAGGCACTTTACACAAGTAAGCCTTTAAACCCCTACAGTGATATGACCTCACAGACTGGAAAAGACAGGTCTTTGCTAATAACTACATTATGGATACATCAGATCGTCATATTGTAGAGAGACGTATGGAGTCCAAAGGAAGTCTTTTTGGTTCCCTTAATAATTCAGTAAATGGCTGAATTACGTTTACTATTTCCTCATGGATTTTATGGACTCCCGAGTGTGTTGTAAAATATGTACTGAATGAAAAACGTGACTGTAACAACTAAACCAGTGAGTGTGTGTGCGTGTAAGTGTGTGTGTGTTTGCATGAGCTAATGCGTGTTACAAAAACGAGTGAGGGACTGACATGATACTTCTCGTAATCCACCCTCAGCCTCAAGGTCCCTCATATAATGAGGCCCCCTGGGCTGATCTGTGGTCAGTATCGATGAGCTGCACTGCTTGCAATTACTTTACTTGGGTGTCTTCCTAACTGGTTCCGGGCCAGCATTGGCTGGGCCATGAGAACGATGCAGAGTTCTCTTCACCAATTACTGTATTTCAGTGTCATAAAATAACAGGCCAGTACATGAGGCAGGATTAATGTGTTGTATCCTAATTATTCGTTTGTGATGCTGAACTGAGCGTTGAAATCGGGCAGCTCTGAGGGGCTTCCATCCAATTACCATTCATCAGTGTCTGCAGGAGACTCTCTTGGGATTAGCTGCATGTCTCCCCGCAGTACTGACCGGGGTCAGTTCTGGTTCCCAAGCATCTGATCTGCTTGTTCTGGATGGAACACAGAGGAAAGCACCACTTACCACAGTTTCCAGAGCTAGGACACCATAATGTCAGATTTAAATGTGTCTACATGCTTTGCTGCACTAAGCTTTGAGATGTCCATTGTACTGTAGTTTGTGTCTTAAAAAATATAATAATCACAATAATCTAGGCCTTCAAGGATGCAAGACGATTGTGGATAATTTGTGGAAACAGCGATAAGGCTCCTTTTGAGCACAGTAGGCTAATGTTATTAGCTTGAAAAACACAATGAAAGTGCATTTGCTAGCTCTATCCACCCATGTGTCCTTCCATCCATCAACATATCACCATTTTACACCATCTAAAAACAACAGGATGGCTTCATGAGCTGGGGAAGCGTCTGGAGTCGCCGTACTATGCCATAGGAGGGTTGAACGGGACGAGCAGCGGTCCTTCCATTCGCAGTGTCTATGTCGCCTCACTCTACTTCACCCTCAGCAGTCTGACCAGCGTGGGCTTTGGCAACGTGTCTGCCAACACAGATACAGAGAAGATCTTCTCTATTTGCGTCATGCTTATCGGAGGTATGCAGAATGCACACACATCATATCAGTGATCGTATATCTGTTGCTTTCTAATCACATTGCTGTAGGTCTGGTTTGGAAAGTCATGTCTTGGTTTAAGGATTCTTCTTGCCTGGCCTGGCACTTGTCATAAGGTCTTATATCATATAAAGTCAGATTTCCATGTCTTTTTTCATTTTAAAGCAGGTCGAGGTACTATATAAATACTGTTAGAGATAGTCAAAAACTGTGCCTTCAGTCAAGCCAGCTTGACTTTTATTGGGTTGTGATGTCAGATCTAAGTCACCACCCTCAGCCGTGCAGCCTGCATGCAAAAACACAGACAGAGCTCAAGTGGAATATTGGTAGTGTGGTGCCTGCTCAGGTTGTTGGGCCTTTAAGAGACATGCACCAAAAAAGAACATTCAGACAGAGGGTGAATTGAGGTGAGAAAAGAAAATGAGTTTCTCAGACATTAAAGTATTTTAAACAGTTTCAGGTGGACGCCAAAAATAAAAGCATGAACCTTAGAAGGAGTAGCAAAAGAAAGCACACACATTTTCATATGCACACAATTTCATTAACATCCAGGGGAAAGTATAATATATATTAAAGTATGTCTGATCAAGTTTAAACTGGATCATTATTCTCTGTTTGTTTTGGGGGAATGAGGAGAGGTCACCGTGGCAGGATTTTCCCTGTGGACACTCTGCACTCTGGTTCAGCAAAATGTTAAATGTCCATGCCTGCCTGGGGGCAGATGCAGTCACAGACGCACAACCACACATACTATACAGTCACTTGTGCATTAATGCGAAATGAATCCTAACACACAGCAGCACCTGTTTATGTTTGTAGCAGAGCATGGGCCAAATGCAGTGAATCTGTGGGAATTGTGTTATGTGTTAATATTGTGTCATTAGTTTTAAATGCTGTGACTGTAAAGCTTATAAAAATAGAATATAAATAATCATATTAAACATTATCATTGGGTGTATACATAAATGGTAGGTATCTGTCATACCAGTCAATGTGCATCCTCTCATTCCTGATCCTGATATTCCTGTCTTAGGGGTCTGTTTATTTGATCAAAGAAATGCACAGCTTCCAATAACAATAATCTTTAATTATATTTAAATGTTTGTATTTATTGTCATTATCCATGTAGAGTTTTATACATTAAAGGTTTTTGCAGTGGTAGAATTCACAAATTTTATGTACTTATTTAGTACATCCATTTCTACTACATGTCAGAGGAAAATATTGTACTTTTTATTTCTCTTCATTTGTCTGGCAGCTTTAGTTGTTTGTTAGTTGTCAGATTACAATATTTCATACCCTCCCTGTAACCTTGCATCTTCAAATTTGGTTATTTTAACATTCTATGTATAATTTGAGTGTGCATTATAATGGGTTGAGAACATTCACCCACCTCCTAAATGGAAAAAAAACAGAACAATTTAAAAGTAACACAAAGATAAAAACAGAGCTCATGAAAAGTTTAATCTTTAAGTTCTCACATATAATGATCTATTAGAATATTATGCATTGACATGACTTATAGAACAGAAAATGCAACATAAACATTAAATCAGCATGTAAACAAACCCAAAAACATCATAAATCTTAAAACATGTAGAGGGACTATTTTACTGCACAAAATTAACTTTTAATTTTCATACTTTTAATACATTATGGAGATTTTGAATGCTACTTGTGGTGTAGTATTTTCAATGTGGCATTAGTGCTTAAATAAACAATCTGAGTACCCTCTTGCCATCTCTGCTGGCATGGAGTATTTATCAATGTGGCAGAGACCATCATTCAGCCTACAAGTAGCTGAAAAAAAATCAACACTAAATGAGTGCAAACCTGCCTTATTCCTGTTACAATAGTTCTGCATTCTGCTGCAAATGTGAACTTCAACCATTGAATGCTGGCAGTAGTCTGTGGGATTTAGTAGACATCTGTGTAGGTGTGGAGACATGAAATAAAACTGCACCTTGTTGTTTCTCTCAGAGCGATTTTGACTTGGTTTGAGCAGGCAGGTGTTCCAAGCTCAAATCCCAGTCATACCATTTCAATCAGGAGAGACAGATGAATGAAGTAAAGACAAATGTTTATCACAGCAGATGAAAGGTGATCAAGTCTTGTCAGAAAGTCTAGACTTCCTATTTTCGTCTTGACAATGCCCGTCTCTCTATTTATCTCATGCTTATGCTCCATTATCTTTGCCCTGTCTGAATCTTCTCTGTTCTCCCTCCTTATACTTGCAGCACTGATGCATGCCTTGGTATTTGGTAATGTGACAGCCATTATCCAGAGGATGTACTCACGCTGGTCCCAGTACCACACCAGAACCAAAGACCTCAAGGACTTCATACGTGTCCATCATCTACCGCAGAGCCTCAAGCAGCGAATGTTGGAATATTTTCAGACAACATGGTCGGTCAACAATGGTATCGACTGTAACGAGGTACAACAAGCACAGATGCATTTAAACTTTAAATCCTTATTCTCCTTTTTCAGTTAACTTATATTTTTTGACACCATACAGGGATCAATCATTCATGCAAGATCACATATTTCTCAGTCCTCACATATCGTCCACATTCAAACACATTGTAAGATGTACATATGACCAATATTATGTGATCAGTGTAAGAGCGTGATGTTGAGACATTTAAGTTATGGTGGATTTAGTGTTTTGGCCATGTCAATAAACATGACAAACATGTCAATAAACACTGAAATGGGACAACAGGGCATCACACTTAGTGTCAGATAGTGGTGTTAAATAACTCAAACATTACACTGAAGGGCATTTATGAGGTATTTGGGTTTTACTTGACTATTTATTTCCGTATGTTTCTGTGTACTGTTCTGTCACTGTACATTTCAGAGGGCAATATTGCCCCCCACCTTTTACTGTTTTACTCCACTACATTTGCTTGAGAGCTTTTCGATACTGCTTACTGTGCAAATTGCAAAAATATCATACAATACAACAGCCTATAAAATTAGCTCCACCTTGACCTAAAAAACTAAAATGCCGTATGTATAATATAATATAATATAATATAATATAATATAATATAATATAATATAATATAATATAATATATATAAGAAATAAAATAAAATAAAATAAAATAAAATAAATACTCCTCTTTAAAGTTCTGCCATTTTGGAGGTGTCAAATATATATAAATAATAATAAATATAAATAAATAAATAAATAAAGCCAATAACAGCATACAGGTGTGAGGCCAAGACTCTATGAAAACATATTGAGACCAGGTGACAGCACTGTCTCTGTCTCTCCTTCTTCTGCTCTCGGTTTGTCGTGAGCATATAAAGAGCTGCTCCTCTGTGTGTCTGTTTGACTGAGGGTGGGGCTGAGCGACACATGCATGCAAAGCAGAGAAGCAAACAACAGACAGAATGAATCATGCTGTTTGGCTGCGTTCACACAAAACAACACAACACTCCCTCTCGTCACTCTCTCTCTCTCTCTCTCTCTCTCTCTCTCTCTCTCTCTCTCTCTCTCTCTCTCTCTCTCGATGAACCAGGGAGGAGAGGCCAACTTTGAATGGTGTGTTTACAAAGAGCAGATGACAGTTCCTGCATAATATGCCTTTTTAAGGACATGAAGCAGCATCTGAGGATATGTTATCGTGGCACTTGTTGCAAGTTGTGCCAGATGGGATTATCCTGCTAAATAAACAATAAACAATACAGATTAAGAGAAACTGAGAAACTGAGGCAGGTGGAGCGAGAGCGAGGTGAGGACAGCAGACATTACAAACAGAAAAAAGAAGATGAACAACCCTGGAAGACAGAGGCAACCAGTTAGTAGTCAGCTTGTCCCTCCAGGCTGTGAATGCCTGCGAGACAGCTGTCAGGGCCCCGACTAGTGCTTAGATGGAGTGATGATGATGATGATGATGAATTCCAGAAGGATGAATTATTGATGGTCCTGTTGATTAAAGTTCTCTTGGCTCTGATGACTCTCTGATGGACTATGTGACGATGAACCCCTAGATCTTCATCCTGACATGGAGATGATTTTACTTTAATAAAAAAAAAAACTCTTATAGATGTATTTTCTAGCTAATATTTGACTGTTTATATCATGTGTGTAGCAACCGGTGTTTATTAATACAGTAGCATTGTAGAGGTATTAGTGATTCATACCGCTTTTTAACATGGAAATGTTGTATTCAGATGATCCATTCTAGGCTCAAACACAAAATATCTTGTTCTATATATATATACCACATATTCACCATCACTAAAACAAATGATGTTTATTTGTTGACTCGGAATTAAAAGCAAACATGTTACTTTTACGTGCTGATGAAGTATAAAATGTAGTTTTCAAAGGAGGGGGTTTTCCTCTCTGAACCAGCGGTCGAAGGTTATAGGGTGTCAGGTGTTTTGCTATTTGTAACCCTCAGAGGAAATAAATTGATTTTGAGCTATTGAAATAAATTTCACTTGGCTTGACACCAATGTTTCTTGTAGTACAACAGCTAAGGAATCAAATCAAAGGTAACCAAGCCTGGAAATTCAATCACTGAGTTGCAGCATGGTTGTGTTTCCACAGCTGTCATGCCACTTCTCCCACTTCCCTGCTTCCTCTGTCTCATTCTCTGCCATTCTTCCCTCCCATCATCATGACAGCTGCTGAAGGACTTCCCAGATGAGCTGCGATCTGACATCACCATGCACCTTAACAAGGAGATCCTGGAGCTGTCGCTGTTTGCCTCTGCCAGTCGCGGCTGCCTGCGCTCCCTGTCGCTGCACATCAAGACCTCCTTCTGCGCTCCCGGGGAGTACCTCCTCCGACAGGGCGACGCTCTCCAGGCCATCTTCTTTGTCTGCTCGGGGTCCATGGAGGTGCTGAAAGATGGCATGGTGCTGGCCATTCTGGGTACGATAAAGGACGGAGAGGATAGAGATGGGGGTGTGGGGGGGTGGAAGACAGAGGAAGAATCCCTCTGTGCCATCATTATAATTTTACAAAGACAAACTCCCAGCAGCAAGCTTCATAATGAAGCTCTGTGCGGCTCATTGTGATAAAGCTGGGTCTGTAAATGAGCCCATTGTGTAGGAATAGAAGCATTACAGTGTCCTAAAGGCTTCAGCTCATTCGCAGAGCCCATTGTTAATAAACTCCTGTAAAATTAGATGCCATTTTTTAACAATGTGTTACAGCAGTAAGAGATAAAGAAAGACTTCCCTGTAGCTGTGCGAAAAAATTGGGGGAGCTCGATTCTGGATTTTAAAGCTGTACTTGATGACATAACAGTGTTAATAATGACTGGTTGGTCCATTTATTATAAGTCACTCATCCATTTGGAGAAACTCAGGATCATCTAATCCCATATAGGTTAGCCCAATCCAGTTGGGTTGGGGCTCGAGTCAAAAGCACCACATCACGCATGTGTCTTAATGCAGAATGCATCTGAAATGTGATGCAAACAACATTCAGTCTATAGCTGTTTTCTCATCCATGCAAAGCTGCTGCCTAACTGTGTGAGCTTAATGGCTTTTGCCGTCATGACACTGACTTATAGACCAAAGTGCGTGTTTGTGTGTGTAAGGCAGTCAGAGAAAGATGAAAGATGTCAGATAGTCCTTCCATCACTTTGCCTTTGTTGATGCGGAACTCGCAGTCTTTATCTTGATATTTGTTATCGTGAGTGTGTGTCTGTGTGTGTGTGTGTGGTGTAACTGGAATAACTTACAAGTGTATAGAATGATGTGTGTTAGGGTGTGTGGGTTGGTGCATACGTGTGTGTTGAGGCTTCATAGGTGGTGAGCATTGGTTCTGTGCTAGTGTGCTGACTGGGCAGAAAGTCAGCCTGACACTGACACTCTCTTTTTCTGTTTCACTTTCAGTGTGTGTGTGTGTGTGTGTGTGTGTGTGTGTGTGTGTGTGTGTGTGTGTGTGTGTGTGTGTGTGTGTGTGTGCGCGCGCGCGTGTGTGTGCGTGTGTGCGTGCGTGCGTCCGTGTGTGTGTGTGTGTGTGTGTGTGTGTGTGTGTGTGTGTGTGTGTGTGTGTGTGCCCTCCTCTCCCCCTCTACCTTGTCACATTACAAGTCCACAGCTCAGCATTACATGATAGCGAGTGGGTGAGAGGGAGAGAGGCCCTGTTGAGAGGTGTGAGATAGTGAGAGGATAGGGTGAAGTTGGATTGTGGTCTGACATAAATGAAACAAAAGTCAGGGGCCTTGACTCAGGGATGGCAGAGAGGAGGTAGAGGGAGAATGGGGGTAACAAAGAGTTAAATGCAGTGGGAGAAAAGGAGCAGGACAGGGAGAGATAAGAGAAAAAGGAGAGGAAGACAACTGAGGAGAGTGAGATTGAAAAAGAGAATACAGCTAGCTGACCTGAAGTAAGATAAAGAAGGGAGGCAAGGAAAGGAAGGCAGGCAGAATAACTTGGTGAAAAGGATGGGGACAATAGGGAGGCAGTAAGAAAGAGAAGAAGGAGAGAAAGGAATAAAAGTAAAGGGGATGAAGGAAGGAAGGACAGGTGAAAAACAACAGGGAGAGGTAAAGGAAAGAAGGAAAGAATACAGGGGAAGAAAGGAAAACATGGATGAGGCACAGAAAGAAGTAAAACAGAGGGGAAGAAAGGAAGAGAGGAAAGAAAGCTGGAAAACAGGAAGGAGGGGAAACACAGTGGCAAAAGAAGGAAAGAAAGAAACAGGGAGGGAAGGTGAAATTAAGAAGGAAGATGGGAATGACAGGAAGAAGGAAAGGCGTCTGGGGAGGGGGGTAACAGAGAGGGAGACGACCAGATATTAGGAATTAGAAGAGAAGAGAATGACAAAAGGATTTAAGTGAGACATCAAGAAAGAGAGAGAGGGAGGGAGAGACCGGGGTGAGTAGGTGTAAAATGAGAGAAAGTAGAGGAGAGGGGGAGAAGAACAGTCACGACTGCTGCTCCATCAGCCTTCATGTTCTTGGCAGCGTCACAATGACCATAATGAATATTTTAGCGCTGCTTAAGGGGCATTAGCCCTAATAGCATTGTTAGCTTCGTCCTGTATAAGAGAACAGGAAACAGCACCTCAATCACTTATTACTATAAGAAGTGAGACTCGTTACATTTCGTAAATAATAATCGCAGACTGTAAACAGTGACCTTTTTCTGTTCAGTCAGTCAACTTATTCCTGTTCTTGTTTTGTGTCTAAGATGGTATTCAATGATCATGATTGTCCAACAGTGTATCTTTAATCGATTGATCTTTAATCGATCATTCAGATCATATTATATACCTCTGACAAGGAGGTTATGTTTTTTCCTGGTGAACCAGAATGTTTCAATTTATAGGGCTTACAGAAAAATCCATTACTGTGAGATAACAAATAATAATGCGACAGACTTGCAGTACAGCTGAAACTGTACTGATTCAATTAGGTGTCAAATGTATGAAGTTACAGGGTCAGTGAGTCATTTTATGAGGGTCAAACTATCATGGGACTATTGATTTTAGGTGAAGTGACACAATTTGGAGCTGCCTTGGCAGAGGTTTATGCTCTCTGAGTGCTGTCTAGTTAAACAAATATTGATGGTCAAAAAATAATTGATTAGATCAGTGATAAATGAGAAGCATTGGGTTGACAGGCTGTAAAAAAAATAATTAAAAAAAAACCTTTTATATCTGTATGTATGGAGTTTATCCTTAGCTCATTTGAACCAACATCCATGTGGTGTCACCTCCTCCAGAGCCCCAGACACACTCCAACGACTCACTCATAAGTTCTCCGATAAATGTTAGATATGAAATACGTTGCACCGTCTGCATCCTCAGTCCTTTACAAGAGAATAAACACTAATGCTCTAACCCTTATTCTGACCTACCTTATCCATGTCCCTCTCTCTGGGCAGGTAAAGGCGACCTGATCGGGGCGAACCTGTCCTTAGATGATAGAGTGATCAAAACCAACGCGGATGTCAAAGCCCTGACCTACTGCGACCTCCAGTGTGTCAACCTGAAGGGGCTGTATGAGGTGTTGGACCTCTACCCTGAATACTCACATCACTTCGTCCAGGACATCCAGCAGGACCTCACATACAACCTGAGGGAGGGACATGAGACACATGTAAGTCCATCCAAATAGTGCTGACACGGTCGCTGGTGTTTGGTTTTTATAGATTGATAGATAGGTAGATAGATAGATAGATAGATAGATAGATAGATAGATAGATAGATAGATAGATAGATAGATAGATAGATAAGCACAGCAGGCAAGAAGGCAAAAATAACCAGCTTACTTGGAGGAGCTGTGCTGTTGTAATTACAGTCAGGTGTTTCTGCCTCTCCAGCCCAAATAGCAATGGCCCATTTACACACACACACACACACACACACACACACACACACACACACACACACACACACACACACACACACACACACACACACTACCTACCGCAGGGCTTTTTGGTTGGAGCTAATGTGACGAGGGGCAGCCGAAATCTCAGGACTGAATGGAGTTAAGAGGAAGACGGGGGCGGGGGAAGCAGCTCAGGACAGAGGATGTATTTGTTGCTGGGAGGTTGAGATTGCTGTTGGGATATAGAACAAAACACAAGAATATCAGTGTGTTAAGGTGAATTAATGGATCACTGAGAGCCATATCATTTATCATTTCCCTGTGTCCACAATCTAAAAAAACTGTTGAGCAGAGAAAAAGCACCCCCATAATTTAAAACATATATTGATTGTTCTGCCCTGCAGCTCATTTACTGTATATTATGTCTCTTCCAGGTGAAGGCCAGACTGCCTACAACAGCTCTAGATACTCAGGTAACAGACCATAAACACTGATGGCTTACAGTCTAACAATATGCCTGGGTTGAGGCAGAAACCATTAACTCAGAATTACCTTCACCCTGTTTGTTGATACCAGCTCACAACCTTTTAATCAGCGCACAACAGAAAATAATGAAACTTAAATTAATGTTCAACTGCAAATCAGTTTCTCTATCCCTATATGAAAGAGTGCAGGGCGACCTTGCAGTAGCCCTTCGACAGTGATAATGGACTCAATCACTCTTTTAGACTTAATGATTCTTTTCTTTTTGGAAGGAAGGTTGAGGGAGAAGGAAGAATGAGTTAGCAGTCTTTAAATTACAGAATAGAGGAAACAGAATTATCCAGAATAGAGGGCGGTGAAATGCTCTATGTGCTGTCAAGCTGCCCTCTAAGTGTTGAGAGTCTGCACAAGTAACCAAAATATAATAATCTGTGGTGAGATCATTTACAAAAAAATCAATTCAGCTGTTGGAGCCATGACCTCTGTTTTCTCTGAAAGAGTTGGGTCATAGGCCACTGATCAATGAGCTACTGTTGACCTTTTTCCTCTTATTTCCTGACAGCATCATCTGCATCATTGTATAAATGTAGCACAACTGCAGAGCCTTGACAAATGATGACACAGGTCCCTATTAAGACCGATGTCAGAGCTCACCAGAGTTTCCCTCATTATTCTGCAGATCACAGTTTCAGTCTAAAATGTTGATCTGTGGATTTTTCTCAGCCCTTTCTTTCATAAATTCAGGAGAAAGCTCCTTGGCATCAGAAGTCATTTGTGCATATCTCTGTATTTTAAAGCACCCGTATATATCATGGTCATGGTATGTTGGTACTGAACATTAAGTATTAGTATTGGCATTTGTATTCAGCATCTTCAGTGGAAGCATAAAAAATGAGGATGAAGAATAGTAAAGCAACAATGGTTGTTGTTTTTTTAAGCAAATTTGACATCTCAAGGCAGATGCATCAGATCAAATCAACATGAATAGATTTTCATTTCATATCAGGTCCCTGTTTTTTCATACTTATGTATAATCCCCAAAGGTCCTCCAAGTGTCCACACTCACAAAGTTGTTTTTCAAAGTGCCCTTGAGTCGCAGACGATTGATATTTGTTGCTACTCTAAGACTCTTTTACAATATTTTAAAAATTGTATTTCCAGTCTGGGATGGGAAGGAATGGACGAGTGGTTCAGGGTTATCCGCCCATCATCGAGGCACATGAGGAACATGAGGAAGATGAGGAGGAGGAGGAGGAGGAGGAGGACGACGAGGCCGTGTCTGTATCTCTGTCCTCGGAGCGGAAACGAGCCGTGAAGCTCAGGGACACAGGTGGGAAGTCTCCGCTGAGCCAAACCAGCCAGAGGACCACGGGGCAGAGCTCCAGAGGGCCTCAGAGGAAGATCCAGGAAATTACTCTCACCACTTTGGATCCATCCAACCTCAGCCCCAGGTGAGTTTGGTTACCGTTGACTTCCTGCATGTGTACATTAGGCCTGTGTCTCTGTGAGTTGATGTCTGTTTTTGTCTTTCTGTAGCACAGTACATATGGTACAAACTAGAACTGGGCTGTTTTTGACAAGATGCATAGTATTGTTATCAGAGGGATTTAAATCAGATAGTTCACATTTAATGGGATGGCTCAAATGTTAACAGGTGGCAAACCACCCACACATCCCTATCTTACATTATTATTATCAGGAGTGGTAGCATGACAGAGAAATAAATAAATTAGACCATGTGCTTTTCAAAATCATGCCAAAATTCCAATATACCTCTGACCCATGATAGATGCTACAACCCACAAGCTAATAGTCACGTGCAATGGAGTGGGCTTGTTGAATGTGAATCAATTTACTGTTTTACAGGCGGCCAATTAAATATAAACCATCAGAATATATTATCACGCATTACAGGAGGAAAGAACAGTTTTGTTGATATGACAATTATCAAATAAATTGTTTTTGATGTCTATTTGACATTTAAAGAGATACCTAAGCAATCCACACATGGACACAAAAATACAACTCGGAAAATCTATCAAGAAATTAGTTGTATACCGGCAGCAGATGGTTAGCCTAATTCATAAAGACTGGAAACAGGAAGTACATTTGTAAGTCCACAAATTACAAGTTTTACACTTTTACACACAATGAAAGCACAATATTCAAACAATATGACAATAACATTAAGAACACATTTGTTCTTGCATCATCAGTAACAGTATTTACTTTTCTATGCTCACACACACTTCTGTCTTTCTGCAGGATAGTGGATGGAACTGAAGACAGTGGGGGGACGGAGAGTTCGCTGGCCTTCTCTTTCTCTCCCAACCGTGGTTGTCCCGTCAATGAACCTACAAGTACCTCATCATCCCACTGTACACAGCAGTTTAACTCTCAAATATGAGCAAATATCATTTACAATCCCTTGAACTTTCTATATCTTTAGGAAGTTAAAAATGTTGACATCAACCCCCCTGCAGCACCGTTGCACATTAAGAGTGATAAATGTGAATTTGCTCTTTCTGTCAATGCCTGCAGCATTTATCAGCTTCCTTGTCGTAATAACTGCTGGGTATACATGTACGGCTCTCGTTCAGCACTTGAAGTGATTTGTAACTTGCTAATTTATGTCACAGATATGCTGCAGATCAACACAGCAGAGCTAGCAGCTAAATCAGAAGAGACCAGAGGACAGCTGCAACACCTTGACGAACAGGTAGGACTGTAGGGGAGAACAGGGTAACATGAGCCAGTTTTTTTATTTCATGATTTCACTGCAAATTAAAAGTGTACTTGTTTCAAATAATAATTACTACACATACCCCAGGTTATTGTGTACCCATGGATATTAAAACAAGTCATTTAAGTTGGCACAACTTGCCCCAAGGTAGGGGAAAATGAGCAGGGGAATGGGGTAAATTGAGCCGTGTAGGGTAAATAGTGTCATTGTTAAATACTGATATAAAAATGACATGAAATCAAATAATTCTGAGATAAGTTTGAACTTTTCTAATGCCATCAATATAACAAAGGCAAAAACTCATACATTTTTTTGAAGAATTCTCCAACGGCATGATAGATGGTGGCACTTTATGAAGAGCATGAACCAATTGAGAACTAAGTGAAAACCAAGTAAAGTAACAATTTTGTAAGAAGAGTAATATGTAATATAAAATGTAATTTATTGTATGTAATGTAATATAAAATAACTTCATTGAAAAGAACTAACCTTCACTGTTTTACCCAGTCCAGTTTTCAGGAACTGAAATGTCACTCTTGCTTGCAAAACTCAAATACAAGTTCGCTGCATTTTACAGTTGTATGCGTATACATATGCGTCCAGCAGCGCTTTTTCAAACAATGGATTGACATGGTAGAAAACCGTCTTTGTTACATGGCGCCTGATCTCGTCCTCTACTCGTAGGGTAAAGAGCTCCTGGACCTCACACTGACTCCCCAATTGTCAGGGATTTTTAAGTTGATTTCCTTCTTCATAGAGCCCCATTCATATTGGACTACCTTGCGAGTGCCCCCTATATACCCGGAAGTCCTGCAAGTGGTATATCTCTACTACTATTAGAATATCCCTGCTGTTACTGCCTCAGCTGTCATCTCAGAAGTGGAACAACACATTCCCCCATAACGTCTTCATTGTGTTCATACAGAATGGAGGAGTGGAATAAAGCCGCACCAGGCCTGTCATGAACAGGCTGTGTGAAAGGGGCCGTTGTTCTGAGCCAGCAGCAGTGATGGTAACCGCGGCGATTTGACGTCTGTGTAAACAAGCTAGGACAGGACCGCATGGCTGAATCAGGCACAAGACAGTGAAAATAATTAGAGAAACAGTGAAACGAAATCCTAAAAAGAAAACAATATAATAAAAATATATATATATAGATAAATAGTTTTAAAGAATGTGACATTGTAGAAATTCTGTGCTGTTTTAGGCAAATAATAATGAGGCTATTTTTACCCCTACATTCATATGTTTTCATGAGTTTACAATAAATCATCCACTATAGACTTCAGAAGCTCAGGACTTGACATGTTTCTTTATTTCTATTGTTGCATCTGGCCTTAATAGACCAACTGTGCAATCTCAATCTCACTGAATCGTATTTGGATGTTTTATAGACTATAGTGATACATTGTCGTTCTGTGTGCTATTGGTCTGATTGGCAGGTGGCTAAATTGATATTAGACTTTCGGCAGGTGAGAATTTGCTTTCTCCTGCTAAGCCTCTGTTTGTATCCTGGGATGAGCAGATAGGCAGAGAGAAAAAGAGATATGGAAGGACGGAGGGAGGTAAAGACGAAAGGCCAGAGAAGAAGCAGAAAGCAAATCAGAGAGAGGGATGAAAACAGGGAGTGTAAAAGGCAACGACACAGCTTTTTACAGATAAAACCACTGTTCTGTTGTCCTCTCTGTGTCTCTGTGGGTTGGCCGTGTTTGACAGGACATCTCTCAGCATGGTCTTGTAGGTTGTTAATGCTCTCCTGGATCCAGTCACACAGATCACCGCAGGAAATGAAAAGGGAGAGTTGGTTTAAACTCCAGCTTCTCTCTCTATAAACACAAATACAAATGACAAATGAGGGCATTGCATATTATGTGGCATATGCAGGGTTGTTTTGTATTTATTTGCAAGAAAAGGATTTATGGTTGTATCCATCGCACTGGAGGGATTATATCTCGTCTTGGGAACGCCTTGGTGTACCCTCTGAAGATCTGGAGGAGGTGGCTGGGGAGAGGGAAGTTTGGGCTTCTCTGCTGATAATGCTGCCCCCTCAACATGCACCTGAATCTGCAGTGGGCTCCAGCTATCAATGGCTACTGGCTCGTCTGACCATCTCCACAGATGATTGACTCTGAAGTGGGAGCACAGGAATCATGTTGACAGCGTTTCAGATTGGACTGTCCAGTCTCTCTCAGCTTTTTCTATTTTTGTCAGAGCCAGAGTTTGGATCCAGGCTTTTATCAGTCACTTGAGAGATGGGAGAAAAGAGAAAGAGGGAGAGAGAATATTTTTCTCTATTAAAACTACTGTCAGGGGCTCAGCATAGTGATCAAAGTTTAAATATGTGAGAAAAAGTACAGTCAAATGTATATTCAGACTATTAACTGATAAGACAGACAATTTGCACACTTTCACATATGCATGTGTGTGTAGTATGGAATGTGTGTCCATGTAACTGAGAGAGGCAGAGGGACTCCGAGCCCTGATTGGTCTGTGTACTTGTATATTCTGTATACTTACTCGTTTGATGTATTCACAAAGCGGTTGGAGCAGTTCCCACATGTGTGTGCTGCTGAGGGCTGATGCACATTCAGTATCACTGATGTGTGGGATTGGCCTGATGAATGGTCGTGAGTGCTTTGACTGGCAGAAGCAGATGGCACGTTGGCAGGGCTTCATGATCGTGCCCTCTGTAGACACACCACTGCAGAGAGCAGCTAATCACCACCTCCCTTGTCAGTGTAATGACCATTCATAGCAGCACAATGGTACATGCAATACGACAGACAGGAGACAGTAATGTTTTCAAAAATGACTGACCTGCAAATATCAAATTCATAATCATGTAAAATATACCCTGCACTGCAAAAAATAGCTAAAATACCAAATTAGACACTGAACTTGAGCAGAAAAGGACTTAATAAAGAACTATTTGCATTATGGGGCTTCTTGTTCCTGGTTATCAATATGTTTCCAAGAAAGTTTGCCTTTGATGCATGACCAGAAAAGACAACCTTCCCTTCCACATGCCCAATCCTCCCATCAGGTTTCATGAAAATATGTCAAGTAGTTTTTGTGTAATCCTGCTAAAAGACAAAAAAAACATTACCTCCTTATCGGTGGTAATGAAGCACAGCCGTGAATCTAATAAGACATGTTTATTTTAACATGTCATCTCAATCGTTTGGTGTAAGGTGGTCACAAAACTCCGTCCGAGCTTTCTTAAGTTGGTCTTTTTCTCATCGTGACGTTCTGATAAAATCAAACATGTTCAATATTGTCGTACGTTTTTGGTCTTGGCTCATGCAAATAGTGACGTTCAAACTCGTGAATATTGTCAACAAGCAATAGTTGCGATCAATGAGCTGGCTCATGATGTCTACACAAATGAGATGTCAGATTTGATCCAAGAATTTCACTTTTGTTTTTTAATTTTTGAAACTGCCATGGCTTCATGAACTGTACTTCCTTTTTTTTTTCTTTTTTTTTTTACAAAATGTTGCCACAAGCTTTGTAAAGTCCAGTAAAGTCCCTTGTCACCATTTTGATACATGAACGTATGACCTCAGGGGCAAATACAGAGGTTATCGAGTGTTAACAATGTTTTCCAAAAGTACCGGTTTTCGTGAAATGTAAAGAAAAATGTATTCAGTCGTATGTTGTGCTGATATATATATATATATTGGTTTTATTTACTCTACTAATTGATTTCTTGCTTTTTATTTTTGAGAGCCAGGAATTAGTTTTTTATGTCCCACTCCACCTGTAGATCTGTAGATTTAAAACAAAACACCCTTTCTGTCTGCAGGTGAGCACCCTCGGGAGGGAAGTAGCCGACCTTGGACGAGTCATGAAGAGAATGGTCCATCTCATGGAGACCCTCATGCCATCAGTGCCGCAACCCACAGTAGTCTGCCCCACACACTACTCCCCAGCCCACCACGCATACCTGCACCATCCTAACCCTCCTCAATCTTACCCTTCACAATCCCCTTCTCAGACTACATCCATTTGGTTGGACACGCCCATGTCGTTGCCTTCTTCTCCCATCATTATCCCCCAGCAACATGGTAGGATATGTCACAAGGACTCTCTCACACATAGACCCCAGGACCTCCAGCTGATGTACCCCAATGTACCCAGCTCAGCTTTACCTCCAGTTCCCAACTCACCTGGTCTTCAATTACAGCCCATCATGGCAGAGCCTCACCTGCGCTCACCAGAGATATCACGACACAAAGATGGTGTTTCTGGCTCCATCAGGTCGAGGGTACACAGTCCATCTCTGCAGGACAGGGGAGATGAGGGCCCTCATCAGAGCTCTGGGTGTTCTCCACAAACTGGACTTGGGGGGACCTACCACAACCCAGCCAAGGGGTTGTAGCAGCCCTCCATCTGGACTTTTTGTAACATATTTTTGGGGATATGTTCCTGACTTTAAGATCAAACTGATCAACTCATTAGAGAACATTTGCAGGGATGTAACTCAAATTCTATTTGTTTTAAAGGCACGTGTTTAAAAAAAAAAAAATGTTGCATGAAAACAACTACAGAGGGTTTAGGTGTGTTAGCTTTACCTTATAGAAAAGTAGTGTTTTGAAACAGGATGCAGAGGTTTGGGGTCGGCTGTGGAGCTGTGTGATGGCAGCTATCTGGGCATAGCTCACCCCCGACCTGCTGTCCTCCCTATCTTGAGGCAAGATTATTCCATAATGATGGACAAGAGTGATACAAAAGAGGAGAGAGTTCCCTCTGTCTTCTTTCATTGCTCATGGCTAGTTTCAGGTTGAGTGGGCTGGTTGGAGGAAGATAAAGCATCGTGAATGGTGGAGGTGGGCTTTGGAGACAAGTAGGGGAGGGCCGTTAACGTCCTTCCCCCAACCCCCTATCTCAACCATTTCCTCTCCTTTTAACCCTTCTCTCCTTGCTCACTCAACCCATGTGTGGTGCTCGGATTGCGTGGGCTGGTTGGTGCTGGTCAGACTGGGCGCACAGAATGGTGTTAGGAGAGAGATTGGACGCATTGTTCTCTTTACCACTGGCCCTCAGGGAAGGGGAGGTGGAGGGTGAAGGAAGTTGGTTATGGGGAGGAAGAAGTGGGGGGTTGGGGGGGGTATGTTATGCCTCAGGCAGCACAGTCCCTGCTGTCGTCTGTCACACTGAGCACAGGGATTTTTTTCTCCCTGGCTGTTTCTCATTTCCAGTGTTTCTCTCCACACACCTACGACTGTCTTTCTCCCTCCTTCTCGCTCTTTCTCTTACTCTCTGCATGCCTTTCCGAGCCTTTCGAGTAGTGCCTGTAGATGCACATTTACATGCTGCATGTCACCCTGTGGAAATCCAGCTTGCCATTTATCTATCTATTTAAAGGAAAAAATGGTTCAATATTTTAATAGCTGAACCAGACATTTACTGATGCATATTTATTGGATGTTGGCTCAGTTTACAACAACTGGGTAATTTTAAGCACAAGGTAGTCGCCCCTGTTGTGAAGTGGCCCGGAGCAAAGCACCAGTACTAAATTGGTCCATGATCCGTGATGTAGACCATTTCTCTTGATTGTAACCCAGGGTTTTCAGCTCTGAAATCCATTTTCTAGAGCAAAGGCAATATCCCCATATAAAAGCACAATAAGGAAATAAAGATGCTTTTATATTTCTATGAATGTATTGTTACAAAAGATGTATTTTTTTACCTCAAAGAATGCAAGTGTGTGGGACAACAGTAAATGATACTGAGGTCATGGCGGTGCTTTTTGCTGGTGCCAACCAATGCAATCTTAACCAGGAAAAAGGTCCTAATTCTCATCCCTACAGATCTACTGTTCTCTTTTGAATTCATGTAGGTTTGACTCTGCATCTCTGCAAATGGAATGTACTGTAATAAAACCATTTTCCCATGATATTTTATATTTATTACATAAAAAGCAACAACTGTTATGCTATTAAATGACAAATATGACTGTTATTTCCTGGCTTTTTGTCTTTGTTGAATGTTCACGGAAACATTTATTAACGGTGGAAGGAGGTTATTCGTGGTCATCACATCCAGGAAATCCACCTTTTCTGTTTTCCAAAACAAATATACAGTATTCCTTACAACCCACGTGTACAATACATTGATTAATGGCTATCAAAAGCCTTAATTTTGCTCACCTTTTATGTTTTGAAATGCATTGGAGAAAGGGCATCATGCACATGGATTTCAAAGATTTCATCATCTCAATAGTAAAACATATAATTTGTGTGTACTCGGAAGAGGTTGGACTTAAATCAGAACATCCGAACCATGTGGGGCTTAAACAGGAAGTTCCCATTATAAAATTGATATGGGTTGATCAGATGCTGCCAGATTTCTTATCTATTGCAAAATTTTACAGAACAGCCGTATAATTGAGCTTCAGATCAATGTATGAATGAATGAATACGATACACATGCAGCATGCCATAGTTTTCATAGTAAACATAACTTTATTTACTTTAGTTTATAAGTAGTTTTTTATTTCTACACAATATCAATAATTATGTGATGTATATGAGGTAAGGAAAGAGAGAAAGAGAGAGAAACACAGGCTATGTAAGAGTTCAATATATATCTATTTTTAAAGTCGATATGCATTCAACCTTTTGCAGGCTAGTATTATACTATCATTCATTTTGATTAGCCATAGTGAGAGGAAAGTGTCAGGCCAATCATATCAACAACAAAAAATGATAATGTACTTAACTTTGTATGTTCAGCAAATGAAATAAGACAGGGACTGCATTTCTTTTAAAATGAACTAACTCTGTAAAGCTGGGTGATTCATTCAAATGAGCACAGCAGCTGTTGATGAGTCAACGTGGAAATATGGATTGAGCCTTTGACTGAGTGAAAACATGTTACTGAGACACTGAGGTAGAAAGGAACCGATATGCTAACTCCAAGGGGACTAGCAGTGGCTAACAACACAGGGTTAGGGCTTAACAAAAGGTCACCATTATGGATTGTGAATACGAAGAAATGATCAATAGATACAACTCTTGTAATGTCAACGTTTCTTTTTATATTTGATGAGGCGCAGTCTCCCCTGACCGCACATCACTGGCAGAATATTATGGAAATCCATCCAAAGATATTTCTTGTCAGCTTGTTCCACAGCATATGAGTCAACACTGTTGTATCCGATGAAACCTGATATCCACGCCATTGATTTGCATTTTACCTGTTGCCTGAATTGTTCTTTGAATTTTCATACCCGACCAAAGAACTCATGCAAAACTGATGCCTGTCCACACTCTGCTTTTGAACACGTGTATTTGTTTAGTGTGCGTGTGTGTGTCTTCCATAAGCAGCTGCTACGGTTCATTTGAGGTGAAAGCACGGCAGTCGTCATGTCCCACTGGTGACGTGAGCGGGCCTGAAAACGGAGAAAGTATGCGTGCCGTGGGTGATATTGACACATCTGTCATAAGTCCAGCTGCTCTCACCTGGCGAGGTTGCGGTGCTACTTGTGTGTCTGTGTTAGAAAGTGGAGTGAGGGGAACACAGTTTTTCGGCAGGAATGCAGGTGAGATGTGCTCTATGATGGAGGTAACACTAAAACTGTGTGCAGGTGTGTGTAAAATGATTTTAGAGGTGATGATGGGATTCGGAATGAGGATGTCTGTGTTCAAAATATTCCCCACGTATAGACAACTTCTTGCATGTTTCACTGAGGACAGGTGGGTGGGAGGGTGTTTGCTCTGAGGATGATTATTTGTATTTAGTAGTGCCGTCAGCCCATCTGTTGGAATGCTCTTATTTAGCCTGGGGTCTTGAAGTCCCATCCATATTTAATGGTATACAGACAATCCCATCTTGGCTGCTCATGGAAAGTTTTATCCACCTGCTAGCGAACTCATCTTTTATTCACTGCTTCCCACAACCTGTCATTAGCAAAGTGAGACCCATCTGCCTCCCTCCTTTGCACCCTTACTTTCCTCGTTCCCTCCTCTTATGATTTCTGATTAAATTAGGGTCTGACACAGTGGTACGGAGAGGACAATGGAGCAGAAATGAAAATGGGCCAACGTGGAAGACAGATGCTAAAAAGGGAAAAGGATTTTTTTGAAAGAGGTGGGATATCAACTAATGATGTATGAACGTTCATTTTTACTCTTAACATGCACATCTCCGTGTTTCATATTCACTGTATTTCTTTTTGTTTAATACACTCTTTTTACATTGTTTAATGATGACCCTGACCCACATACAGTACCAGTCAATAGTTTGGACACAGTTTCCCATCCACTTCAATGGGAAACTGTGTCCAAATTTTTGACTGGTAGTGTACATCAACTATTCATCCCTGTCCACTCTTTTCACTCTATACACTCAAAGAAATGCTGTGTGAGCACACACACACATGCACACACTCACTCTTCCATTCAAATGAGCACTTTATCCCAGTGAAAAGAGCCTCTTCACTTGTTCCTTGTCCTAGATTTCAATACTGCAAAACACCACCGTTGTGCAGGAGGTGAGAAACTCTCACTCAGGTAATAAAAATATGTCCATTTCTCCCCTTTCATCTCCAAAGACATAACGGAGGTATGCTGAAATCTGCCAGCTGTGATGCTTTAATTCAACCCTTACTGAGATCTGATAGGCCGACTGCTAAAGAAATAGAGGCCGAGCTTTGTGCTGAACCAAGGACACATTATGATTGGGTTTGAATGTGCACAGCCCACCTTTTGTGTGGTTAGCATTATGTATGTCCAAGTATATGAAGCATTTATGCATGTTTGCAAATACAGATCACACACATACATGTATATTGCAGAGAAGCTCTCCACACAAGGGCCTAACGTTTATCTGTTTGACTCTGAGTGAGACAATAGCCGCTGCTGCACATCCAAACAGTTATATTTGCGTTGGTGTAAATCAGGAAGGGAGGGGGAAGCTTACAGGACACCTTGTGTGTTTGATAAATGAGTCTAAGCTGCTCCTCTGGGTGCTATTGTACAAGTGGTGGCGATGGTGGTGGGAGGGGGGGGTGGAACAATGCGCATGTCAGAAGTGGAGATTAATGGTGGCTTCTTCCCCTTAGAAGAGCAGGTCTGGCTATGCTCAATAGGGAGACTGGAACAGCTCCTAAATTACCTCTTTTGTTGTTAACCTGTCAGAGAGTAGTGTGGTATTTTAAAGCATGCAGATAGGAGGATCATCACCGTGTACACCTCTTGCTAAATAGTTGCCTTCCATTGTGTTGATGTAATAGGGTCCCTGTTGAAAGGTCTGAACTAACATGCTCATTCATTAAGAGAAGAACACGGAAGGCAGCACCAGCAGCATACACTGTCACACAGCCGTATATGATGTATCTTTCCATTGTGATGATTGGTGATGGTGTGTTTTTCTGGGATAACAGGCCGAAAAATTGGCATTAATAAAATAACAGCTTTTCTTTTCATCCATCTAATCAGAGACGGCTAAAATCATCAAACTATCTGATAAGATGTTAGCAGCAGGGATCTGTCTCTGCGTTATTTTTTTGTGACGGAGCTCAATAGATGCATAGATAGATGGGGCTTATTTATGCACATTGTTATAAATTATTTAAAATTTCATAAATTTGCACTCATCATATGTCATATCATATGAATGTTTGTCCAGTATGGTGTCCAGTTTTGGCGCCACGTCCAAATCCAACCCATGTCGTGAGTTTAATCTCCTTATTGGAAAATTTGAGGTGGCTATAATCATATTCCCAACACCCTTATTTTAGCTCCACCCTTCACCATTCAGGTAGGGGAAATTAGTAAGATTGCTGCTACTATATTCCTCTTATAACAATTTGAAATATGTTTCTTCACCTGAAAGACCAGTTTTCAAGAATCTGATGTGACACAAATATAGGTATGAATATAGCAGTGATTCAGACTTAATAGGGTGCTCTTATAAAGTGTTTGTGTCACCAGGAACTTTCTAAACAAGGCATTCCAAATCCATTTTTGTCGCTAACTTCAATTGCTGCTACAAGGCAAGATTTGTCACATTTTAATGCACTTAATCTTAGCTCAGTGTCAGCGCCAGCTCCTGAGCCCCATCCACATAGTGCTAATTGCACAACATGCACATTACAAATCACTGGAAACAACAGCGTCTGTGTGCAGAAGACCCAAGGCTCTTTATGGTGCACTTAGTAAGTACAGCCTGCTCCACATCTCCATCCTTGGTGAAACAGCTCCATAGATCTTCATAAGAAAGCCACAGCTTCCTGCACCACAGACGCTGACATTTATCTGAGTCTCCCAGATGATGCATTTGTGACGACTGTGTGTGTTTTGGGAGAGGAAGGAACAAAGAGGCTAGTGTGAATGTAAAATGTCCAGTGGCCATCACTATTTGATGTTGGTGTTTACTCTTTTTATCACACTCAACTCATGGAGATGAGATGGTAGATGCTGGTGAGGGGAGGGAAAAGGTCACATGGAGCTACATAGAAGGATCTGTTTTTAATCTTGCTCAAGGACACCTCGACATGCAGACTGCCGGGGCCAGGGATTGAACCACTGAACTTAGACCAATGTTCTACCTCCTGGGCCGACTACAGTTAGGATACTCCAGCGCCCGCGACCCTGTGAGGGATAAGTGGCTATAGAAAATGGATCAGATTCAAATAAAAACAGCAGCTCTGATGACCTTTTGAGTTTGTTTTCATTTCCTAACTTTTCTCCATGTGTTCTCCTAATTTTCTCCCATTTTGTGAGAAATGCAGAAATTAGATTATGGTCATTTATCAAAAAGTCTTCAATACATAAGTGTCTGATGACAATTCCTTCAGTATGTTATAACAAACATATTGTATTTCTTCTGAAACAAGTGTGTTCTTAAGGGTGTTGGTTTTTGCAGTATGCCTGACTTGACCGGTTATTGCTGACCACAGTGATTTGCTGTGATGACTTTATGTGGCCTATCATATCCTCTACTGGGGCATTTTCACACATCTTACTATACTCTGCAAAATAACGTGATATCAGAGATCCCCATAGCCCAAAGGACTTAAGGAAAAGGAGTTTTAAGCAGGGGTGTCAGAGCCCCTTTTCACTTTCTCTTCCTTTCTCTTTTCAGATGTCCTTTATGTTAGTGTGGTTACTCATTGGTGCAGACAGATGAGGCAGGTTTGATTCATGGGCTTGCAGATTCCATGCAAATATAATTCCTTCAATTTTTTTCTTTTATTTGGATTTAGATTTAACTAAACCCCATAATCCATAAAAGTATTGAAGTGATAACTCTTCCTTTTGTCACAAAGTGAGCTTGCACATCAGATAAAAACAGAAAGGACCGTAAAGCCTTGTTATTAAAAAACATAATGCAATTTTTCTGTTGCAAATGTTCATATGGGAAATATAATTCATTTTATTTGTCAAAAAATATTGCAAAATAAAGAAATGTGTGGGGGGAAAAATGATAATTTCTGATCACCTGGAAAATGCATTTTAAACCACTTGGCTCTGTGAGACTCCAGTTTGAGATGGTGCATCATTTCATGTGGCAGACTTCTGAAGATGATCATTGGTTCAAAATCATGTTGCCCTTCCTTTACAACAGCTCAGTCGCCTATGGTTATATAACTGGCAGAAGACATACTAATCAAAGGCGTGTTGTTCATCCAAGTGCCTCGAAGCTGCAGACATGCCATATGACTGGCTTTATTGAAAAGGTGATGTGTACTTGACTGGGCTAAGTGCAACATGGGTTAAGAAGAGCATAACTCATATTGAGTATAGGCAGTTATTAGCACTCAATGACTGGGGGCTATGGAGAGAGTTATTGAGGACTTAGCCATGAGATGCATGGCTTGAATAACGTCTCCACTTATGTTTGGCCCATGAGTTATAGTAGATCCTTGCACACAAAAACACAGGACTCTGTTTGCATTTCAATCGAAGGTTTAAACATTACTTACTGGATCCAATGCCCTCAGTTACATCAGGACATCATATCATGACTATCACATGGTTGGCCCACTGTACAGCGTAATTATATTATATCCAAACTACAGAACTTTTGGATAGGAACATGTTTATTGAAAGTCTCATGGGAAATCACATGGGGAGGTCACTCTCTTGCAACAACAGCAGACTGGTCAGTTGGAGCTTTTGGAAGGGAGTTTAAAGGCAGATGGCTCCCTCTGCTGTTGACAGCTGATATGGAATAGAAGGTTTTCTCAGAGGACATGTTAACACATCACAGCAGGAAAAGCACAGGCGAAGTCGTAGACATACATAATAAAACATGGTGTTTCAGTTTCAGTGTTCACTGCTCACTGTTGTGACCCATTGTTCATGTTATTTATGACACTTGTGTTTTATTTTACTTAAATCTAAATGAAAGCCATACATCTAATCAAAAGATTAATTGGAAACAGATGAGCCCGCCTTCTTTTATTGACACAGAGCAAACCGACAGCAGCATAACGCTCCAGTGTAATGTTCTACAAATGTAGATACACAGCAGTATAACACGGTGTCGTCAGCATCTACTGTGACGTTTTACATACGCTTCGAGCAGCGCTTTGTAAGCAGTTAAGTAACATGACATTTACCTTCTCTGTAACACAGTGGTTGATCTCAACTACTGCTCGAAGGGTAAAGAGCTCCTGGGCCTCGTGCTGCCTCTCCAGTTTGAAGAGATTTTTGGTTGATTTTCTTCTTCTTTGAGTTGGCTGCTACTAGCTGTCATTTGAACCTCAGAGTTTAGGGTCACACATATAATCCATTACCAAAACATCATACCCTGGTCCTGTCCTAAGGCCTCGTCGTCTTGCTCCTTTTATACAGACTTGAATTTGGCGTTTTTACAGAGAAAGGTGAGGTGCAATAAAGGTGCAACATTCCCACCTTGAACAGGCTGTGTAAAAGGTGCTATGGGTTAGTCATGCCTTTAATATAGATCGTGACAGTACTTGCTGCAGCATGGCCACCAGATTCATTTTGCAAAGGTAGAAATACCACCTGTTAGGTTAAATAACTGCACTTTGTCCTCTTCTTTATTGAATTTACAAAATAAAATGTATGCAGTTCCAACTTTTGCATGTTGTCAGGTACACCGATCTGCCACCGATCTGTCGGACATGAACGATCATAATCTGCTGCTTTTATTGAGGCCCTTCTGGCTGCACTGATGCAAGAGTTGAAGGACCAGACAGAGCTGTGTGTGTTTGAATAGTGTGACAGTGTCGTCTTTAATTGTATTAAAATTTGAATATTTCTCCAAACTGTTTTCACACTGTGTTTGATTAAAGGTACGTAAAATACAACACAATTATAGATATTGCTGAAAAAGCAGTTAAAAACAAAAAAAAACACAAATAAAACTTTGTTAAAACATAATCATACATTGTATCTGATTATGTTAGATAACCTTTTGATTATTATTTAACACAAACAATATATATTTTCAATCCTTAAAACAGGAACAAAAAGCTGAGGGGCAAAGTATATGTACATATATATATTTACATCTTGCAAATCCATTTATTCCCTCTGTGGTTTGTGCATCAAGCACCTTTAGGAGCCACTAGTTGATCAAAATGCCACTGTTGTCTGGGATGATGGGTGCAGGGCCGCAGGAAGAGACCACCAGTGTGGCCACTGATTTCTCTTGGGCTGATTTGTGGGAGCTCTTCTTCCATTACAGCTTCCAGACACAACTGGGACTGCTGGTGAATGAGTTGACCACTCATCTGGAGCAGAAAACAGACAACAGATTTAGCCAAAAAACCCACCGTGACCATATGTTTATTCAGATATACAACAAAAAAAGTTGAATTCTCGGCCTTGCCTTTATGAACTTCCACTGGAGTCTGCTGGTAGTTGGTCGGTGTGTGGGGCACGAAGTTAAGACCACCCTCTCTCCCCTGGTGTCAAAACACAAGGCCCCCATGGGACCCCATCGCACTTCAAACTCAGAGTTGAGGTCACAGTGCTGCAGTAACAAGAGAGATCACTTTTGTTGTTGTGTGTTGCCTGTCTTTCATCAACTTTCACAACTGTTGTTGTGGTTACCTGGCTTCCTGTTCCACTGCATGGTGCTATGTTCATGGCCCCACCCTGCAGTCCCCGCCTATGGGGGTAGTTGGCACAACTGCCGGTGCCGACATTATACAGCTTTAAACAGGCACAAATGGGTCATGTCAGTCTGTCATGTCCAGTAATGAATAATAGGAATGTGTGTGTGTGAATGTGTGTGTGTGTACTATACCTCCCCTGACAGTGCAGGTCTGTCCTCTGGGATGTAAAGTTGTGGATAAACTGTCGTCAGGTACCAGTGGAAGTTCTTACATCCCAGACTCTTCTTAAGGTGCAGAAGCTCTGTGATGTCTGCGCTCTCAGACTGCAAAATGAAAGAACGATTATACCCTCAGATTTCTTTTTTTTTGTTTCTAGTATTTTGTACACTCACTAACCAATCTCTTGATGAAATCCCCAAACCAAACTTACACACCTGCCTGATGAAATAAGCCAGTGTGTCCCTCCTGTAGAAGATCTTTCTGTATTCATTCATCCAGGTGTCTGCGATGCGGATCTTGTTCCTCTGAAGCAGCTCCTGGTCTGGGAAGTGGTAAGGCAGGTGGTGGTGGTCCAAGTGAGCCACACGTGAGCAGGGAACCACCTCCATGGAGCCCCCACATGACCACACCTAGGATGACAGGAAAGATTTATCAAGAGTCTTGTTTAAATAATGTCATAAGACCATGACAAATATTATAATACTTATCACGTTGATGCACACAATATATTTTGTTATGCCAGCTGCAGGGTTTTTTTTTCCACCAATTTACATGCTAATGTTTCATATAACATGCTACATTTCAATGAAATGCATTTTAATGGTCATAATAGGAAGGCAAGTGGTCAAGTAACATTTTCCTCTCCTGTTTGTGCATTTGTCAACTGGCACTGACATTCCCAGACCACAAGTCAACCTGACATTTCCATTTGCAAAAGGCATTTTGTCCCAGCAATACTTTCCTGAGGCCTCAGCAGAAGGCAACTGAACCACTCAGGGACAGCATTGCTAAAACAAATAAAGGCCTAAATGACTTACGATGAAAAACAAAAGCAGTCTGTCATATCTGCGTCTGCAGGTGGATTATTCGAGGATTTGGATGGAAAGTTGATGAGAAAAACGGGTTTACTGTACCCTGATTGACAGCTCAATTTGTTCCTCGCCCCACAGCAGCATCCCTTGGTCGTACGCTCCCACCCTCTGGAAGAAGTGTCTGTCGATGGCTAAAACTTCTCCTCCTAATGCTGGGCTCCTGTCATAGGACGAATCACCATCATTTTACTGACCAATGAATTTACCCTTCATGACACTGGAGCAGAGATATTTAACAAGCTGAATATCACAGATCCCAGCACATCAGCCCAAAACAATGGTTCTTAAACATTTTGGCTTGAACAAATCCCTGTAAATTTGTGACTCCTCATCAAATGATGCACATTTTTATGATCCACAAGCACTTAAACATTTTTTAATTTAATACAATGTCTGTGTTTTGTTTGTTTGTTTGTTTGTTTCTAATTTGTAGATATCATCTCCTGAACCCTCACGTCTATCTTGCAACTCCTTTGGGGGTCCAAATCCTCAATATGGGAACTGTTGGACTACAGGAAAGAAATCACATGATGTGTACTTTTTCTTTTGCCAGTTATGTCAAATATCATCTCCATAAACATAAAATATTAAAGTAAATTAGATCAGTGCTTCCTTTTAGGCATTACTAAACATTATGAGGTATAAAATCAGGTCATGAAACCCCTTCTGATATCATTTTGCCCTGTAGTAGCTGTAAACTCACCGCACAGCTTGAACAGCGGAGGATGGGTCTTTATCTTGCAGCTGAGGGTTAGATTCCCAATGGAAATCAAGTCTCCAGTCAAACACTCCCCTAACTGGCCACAGGGTGGCATTGTACTGAAAGGTCTGCCAGTCTATCACATCCATGATGGGGGAAACGGCTCTGGTCCTGCATGGAGACGCCACATTTATACCAACAGTCATTTTTATATTCAAATATGTATGTTCCTGTCAGTCAAATGCATTACTGATTGCAAACATTTTAAATGCTCTGTGAAACACTAATAAAACAGAATGTGATGATTTCCAAATCATTTTTGACACCTAATTCAATTGAAAACAGTACAAAGACAATATAATTAAATTTGTAACTCATCACCTTCATTGATTTTTGTTCGTATGTGATTATTCTGGATTTTATGCCAACAACACATCTCAAAAAAGGGACAACAAAAGACTGGGAAAGATGTGGATTGCTCAAAAACTCCTGATTGGATCATTCCACAGGTAATGTGTCATTATTGAGTATGAAAGGGGCATCCCCAAAAGGCTCATTCTCAAGTAAAGATGAGCAGCTTTTCTCACAAAATCAGTGTGGGCAAATAGTCCAACAGGTGCAGTGCAAAGGTGGAAAGCCAGCATCTGTGATGATATAGTACTTTCTGTTTTTACTGACATTTTATCTCACAGCTTCTGGAGATGGGGTTGTATTTGTAAGAATAAAGACATTCAAATTCTTAACCAGTCTTCCTTTGACACATTTTTTTTAAATTTATTATTCAATGTCTATGTGCAGATTTGAAAGAATACTTCTTCATCAGTATATGTGTGTGTTTGTTATTGCAAATGCGTGTTTTAGGCTTGTGTCACGTGGTGATTTTAGTTTTGAGTGTTTGGAGACACACACAGTCCTTTTTTGGTGTCTGTTCTAGCTCACGAATGTTATTTGAAATATTTCTACCAAGAGGCTGAGTGTGATGTGATGCCTAGAGGAGTTGGAATGGAGAGATTAAATGAGGGAGAAAGAGAGAAAGAAACAGGAGAAGGGGCAAACGTGGCATTTTTTTCACTCCTGTTTTATATTCTTGTTGGGAATTAAATAGAGTAAATAGCACCTGTCCTGGGCCACTCTCTGCAGCAATGGTTCCAGCCAGCTCTTCTGACATTCACAGTGCGAGTCCATGAACACCAGCACCTCCCCTGTAGCTCTGGCAGCGCCCAGTGCACGACATCCTCCAACACCAAGACGCTTGGTGCTGCGAATCAAACGCACCCCGTCCAGATGTGAGACATACTCACTGAGTACACTCTTTAGGTGACCTGAGAAGTGAACACAGAGATTGTCGTCATGCACAAGTCGATGGATGGATGGATGGATGGATGGATGGAGAGACTGACCGTACTGGCTCAGGTCGTCCACCAGAAGAACCTCCTGCAGATACTGTTTGGGTGCGGTGTCCAGCACGCTGTGCACGGTGCGCAGGAGCGTGGACCAAGCCTCATTATGGAAACAGATAACAACACTGGCCGATGGCAGCGACTTGTACTGCTCCTTCAAACACCTGTTAAGTGGGAAACAAAGTCCCATTGTCAAAGCGACAACTTTATTAACTTTGAACGTATTCTAATACCAAAATGGGGTCGTTCCATGCGTAAACGTTTATCTTTTCAGTCGTGCGCTTTGGCCATTGGCCACTCACTCAGGATGGCGCGCCTCGGGTAGCCTGCGATGCATCGATATCTTCTCGCTGACCACCTCATTGAAACCGTACTTTTGCACAGCAGAAAGCTCCATTTCCTCCATACCCACCAATTGTAGCCGCAGTGCTTTCCACATTCCTGCGTGCGTCGGAGGCGCAGTGGCGCGAGTGTCCTTATTTGCTCCCGGCAGAAGCACCCTGTAACTCCCCTTCTTGTGCGGCGGGTTCTTGGTGCCCTGCTTCGATGACACGAATAAAAGTTGGTCTTCTTGCAAAGATTTTAAAGGGGCGAGATCTGCTGCGAACTCCAGTGCCGGGTCCTGGGAGTCCACAATGACCTCCAGGTCCGGTGCACTAGAAATCTGCTGGAGGGGGCGGCGGGGAGGGCCAGGGTTCTCATGACTGTCGTCCCGGTCCCGGTTAAAGAGCTCCAAGAGAGCCAGCGTTACCAGGGCGAACCCGAGGAGCATCAGCCAGAGGCAGAGCATCCTCCTGCGGACAGCTACAGCCAACATGATGAAGAGTGGTCCGCGCTCAGAAGTTTGCCCAGCGCTGTTTTGACTCCCCCATTTTTGAGTTTTGACTCATATTTGGGGTTGATGAGCTTTCCTTAAAGTGGCGTGATTATCCAAAAAGTAAAAATAATGTGCCAAATGTACCACCAGTCTGTAGCGCTGCATCCATGGAGCAACAGACCCGGGAGAGGAGTGACAGACAAGGCAGGTTCAAAACCCTCAACTTCTACATGGAGGTGGGCAGACTTCGCCTCATCCCGTGGTCCTAAAGCCCGAGTAAATCTGAGCTCACATACAACGACATGCTGCAACTTCATGTGATATATTCACCTGCACCTATAATAACAGGGAATCCTTTTAAACCAGATCCTTAAGAGGGACAAAACTAAAAGTCCAGAATAAATAACTGAACAGTCAGAGAAGACGGACCTTGACCTTTGTGTTTTTATATGTTTTTCCAATGTTACATGATTAGAATAATATATTTGAATATTATATGCAGTTGGGATATCAGGCGACTATTCCATGAAGTACAAATGTTTTTAATGGAGATTGTCATATGTCTGGCTATACGTCAAACAGCTGTAAGTTATAAGTTCACATTGCAGTGGAATGAGAGTGTTTTTATATTTCCTCCAAATTGTGTGAGTCGGCTCCGTGAAGGCGTCACACATCAAAGATGCTCTCTCAGGCCAGCTGGCGGCGGGTCCCGCAGTCCCATGACCGTCTGTCGGTGCCGTGAAGCGGGGCGGTCGCAGCCTCCATCTTCGAGGAAAATGTTCTCTGAGGTGAACTTGGCAGCTCAGGCAGCTGTTTTTAACTAAATGGAGACAAAGGCTTTCCTCAGTCCCAGTTTGAAGTTGACATGTGGAAAATATAACACACACACTATTCATCGATATACTGTAAAGCCTAATTAAAATTGGCATTTAAAAGGCTACATCCAGTCCTTGTAAAAATTAGTGTGGACTGAATGGTGAAAAATTATAAATTTAGACAACAATCGACTCACCTTCACAGACATTTCACACAGACCATTTGCTGGTTACATTACACAATTGGCTCTAGGGTGTCCACATAGCATCATTTCAGAACTTTTGTTGACAGATGCACACTATTATTCTTACTAGCCATTGCGCTTACAGCTGGAACTTGCTATTTTTTTTACATGCTGTTGACCTCAGCAATGGTGGCCCGGAAGTGAGAATCATTGAAAATGTGATAAAAAGATATTTTATAGTGTACTGGTCTGTCCCAGTGGTACCCCAGCAGAAGCTGCTGTTCAACCTCTTTAGTCTCTTTTACACAGCCTGTCCAAGGCAGGACTGTTGCACCTTTATTGTACCTTAGTGTTATGGATAAAAGTTGCAAAGGTGGTACAGGGGTCATCATTGCTCGGCCTCTGATCCTGCAGCAAGGGTCCAAAAACCATAAACAGCAGCGGCACAGGGACGGGTCTTCGTTGTGGCAATGTCCATTGTAGGGCCTACTGTCTAAATGTATTAAAAGTGGAAAATTATTGCAGAAACGACATCAGTGTTGATTCTTGTTATAAAGAATTAGAAAAATACTGATTTTATGAATGATTATCATCTATCAGTGTTATGCTAAACTCCATCAGAATGTTAATAAGCTATTATTCTATTATTTTGTTATTATTTTATTATCAGCTATGTTCTATACATTACAAAATATATTCTATACAAAAATATTCATGAATGGCAGTTCAATCAGGAATGAACTGAAGATAGTTATTTATAACAGAAGATTCGATGTGATAATTACAGCAGATGTTATGTAACAGTCAGTCTGTCAGAAAGTCTTTGACTCTTAGACTCTTCAGGGAGATTGTGATCGAAGGGCATCTGTTCTGAGCAGTGACAAGATAAATCCCCTGATGGAGCCCAGAAACTGGTGGTGGTGGTGGCTGATGACTCTGCTCAGACTCACGAGAAAGAAGAGACTGATGAAATGATGAAATGACAGCAGAAAATTAAGACAGAGCAGGCGTGAGAGGTGTGCATGACTTGATAGTATGAGAAATAAACCATAGCATACGTGTGCAAAGGAGTAGTCTTCTAAATGGAAATTTGGCTAGAGCTTCATTATTTTCTTTTTTGTTTTTGTTTTGTTTTTTTCAATTTTGGAATTTGGCAGACCTCTCCAATGTTGACTCAGTGACTACAGCCTTGGCCTGCAAAAGTGGCACCAAAACTAGATCACAAAAAAGGTTTTTAAGGGAAAATGTCCAAAAGCCATGTAAGCTTTTCAATGGGAAATGCCAGACAGTTTCTTAATGCATTTTCCAAGTGACCTCACAATGATATTTCCTTTAAGGTGATGGCCAACAGGAGGTCAGGCTGTTACCAATTTTCTTCACCACATCGCCAGAAAAGAAGACCTTCCACGTCAGCCGACTGCACACGCTCTGTTGTGTGTCTGTGTGTGTGTGTGTGTGTGTGTGTGTGTGTGTGTGTGTGTGTGTGTGTGTGTGTGTGTGTGTGTGTGTGTGTGTGTGTGTGTGTGTGTATTTGTGAAGTGTGTGGCTATCTGAAGCTGTGAAAGGCATGTGTGAAACTTAGCAGTGCAGCCAGTGGAGCTTTGTAAGAAACCAGTTCCCCCATCCTGGTGGGGGTGACTGTCTGGCAGCCCTTGTTATTAAGTTAGTTGATGGAATTAGTGGCTTCATTCCGTCTTCCCATTATACACAAAGGCACTCACCTCCCGTGTCAGGATGACAGGGCAGAATGGCTTCTGATGGTTCTGATTACAGTATACAGATGAGGAGGAGACACCTGGAGAGACAGATTAACAAGTTTAAAGCACAAAGGAGGACTTCAGACCACAAGAGGAGTAACAAGAGGGTGGAAATGAAAAAGAAGGCAGATCAGAGAGGAGTCGAGTCAGAAGTGACCAGCTCCTGACTCCTGTGTTCTTGTGGGGATACGTTTATAAGCCTCAAGACCGAAAGAAAAGTTCGTGTCCGTGTGTTTCTACAGATGCACAGTGAACACTCCCATATGTTTCCATCCTGCAGCCAAAACACACACTGAATTGGAGTTTCCATTGCCAGCACATTTGCAGACACACACAAACACCAAAAGAACATGCACATATATGCACACACACACTCTCTCTCACACACATACACACATACGACACATACACTGTAGGTGTGTGTACAGTCCACATTCTCAGGAATGTTCCAGCATTCCACCATCTGACTAGAAGCCAGTGCTGTAAATGAGAAGGCAAGGCAAGTACTTGCATGTGCCCCCCCCCCCTCACACACACACACACACACACACACACACACACACACACACAGAGAGAGAGAAAGAGAGAGAGAGAGAGAGAGAGAGAGAGAGAGAGAGAGAGAGAGAGAGAGAGAGAGAGAGAGACTATTGGTTGAACCATGCGTTTCTGGTTTGTTGTTCATTCATTTTTCTGTTTTCAGCCGATGATTTCCTGTCTGGGCTGAAAGAAAGAAAGATGATACAATGAGCTGATTAACCCAGATGTCCATTGAGAGAAAACTGTCTGCAACAGTTCTGACAATTGATCCATTACTTGAGTATTTATCATGTAAAAATGACTAATAAAATGGTTCCAACCTCTCATCTGTGAATATCTACTGGTTTTATTCTTTAATCATCTACGATGTTCAAGACAAACTTGAACTGTGATGGATTTTCTGCATGATGTCTGACATATTATAGACCAGAATGTCAATTCAATTAATCAAGGAACTGATCAGCAGGTAATCAAAAATGAAAATCATAGTTAAACCAATATACAGTATATGTTATCAGAGATCATACCAATTAAAGTATTTGTTGTGTTGTAAAGGTTTGTCAATTTGTCTTTATTGTTTTCTTGTAAAATTAATATTCAATAATATGTAGGTGATAGATAGATAGATAGATAGATAGATAGATAGATAGATAGATCCCAACAAGGCCCCAAGAAGCTGCGGAGTAGTGCTGCCCTCTATTGGAGGATAGACAGTATTACTGATCTTTTTTTTTCTTTTTTATACAAAAATATATGTATAAAAATAGAAATAAAAAAGACCTGATATTTTTACGGAGCTTCCTGCCTCGTCCTGTGGCTTCAGTCAGTGGATGGAGTTTGTTACGCGGCTACAACGGGGATAGAATAATGAAGAAGAAAGCCTCAAGCTCAACATTATATATTTTGTCCATTCATGTTTCCTAGTTATCATCATAATGAAAAACCTCTGGTCCCATAGGAAAAAATGTAATAATTATTATGATCACCTTCAATTCTAACCGGAGGCCTGCAGCTCTTTCTCGGAATATCGCGTGGATGACCTCAGACATTGTCCGCACATGACATGGGTTTTTTAATTTTTGGGATCACATTATCACTTAGTACGAGCAATAGAATGGATTCAATACATATTAAATTATCACGTGCTGTTTTAAAATCAAGGACTTCTGTTTCTCTTCCATTTTTGTCTTTTTGTATTCAATATTGTAAATCAGGCTAATTGCTTCATATTCACCTCCAAACATCCGCAGCAATGTGTTCCCTCAGTGAAATTCCAACGTTCACGAGTTACTTTTAAATGAAATATCGTGATGTTTTTCAGACATTTCACAGATGACATGTTCCCGTCATTTCAGAGTCTCCTCTCTCAACCCTGTGGGTTGGTAAGCATGTTTTTCACTGACTTTTGAGCAGAAAGATAAATTAGAGTAACATGTCAAATTGCAGTTTGGGAGCACTTTGCCGCAGTTTCCAAACTCTCCTTGTGACAGTTGTGCTGCGTTGGAAAGGAACATACATCACACGCTTTCCTTCTGCTTTTGCGTGCGCAACTATGGCGCAACCTATACTCAAGCCTCACATCTCACGCACCCATTTGGAGCGTCTCACCATGACACAGCTGGATGAGACAAATGTAGGCTCAAATAATTCAGTCATGTGCTCAGCCATCATACGGGGACATTTAACTTTATTAGGGATTCAAACGAAATAAGCCTAACTCAACACCAAAATATGTCTCTAAAATGCAATTCTATAATAACATTATATCTAATATTATATAATACAAATTTAGACACGTTGCTAAAATATGTTTGACCATTTTCATTTCACATATTCCTCTATTCAGACTTACATTTTGATTAAAAATGATCCGATTTCTTTCAATTGATGACAAGATGTATTTATATGAAATTGTTTTTATTGGGAGGTGAAATAAAATAATATTGAATTTTCATTCAAGACACAGGTATGGGCCTAAATTCTCAAAAATAAAAATATAGAAAGTTGCAAAGAAACTGTCCATATTATAGTATTGTCTAAATTGCCAAATAATGAATCAGTAAACAGGTAAATAAGACAGGTAATCGTGACAAGCAGGACACAAGAGAAAAACCTTCGACCCAGAGAGAGGAGGAACGCGTATCAGCGTGCATCTCGTCTCTCATGAGTTTCCTGCATCAGGAGACTAATGAGGGATGAGATGCCTCTTGTTAGGAAACATCACATGTTTGTGCTCCAACATTTAATTATTGAACATCAGGACAAGCAGGGGAAACACTCGGGCAGCTGGACGCTCAGCGAGAGGGACAAGCGCTGTGGGCAAAGAGAGACACAGTTTTTGGAGTTGGACTGGCATTTTTTTTTCTTCTAAAAATATTGCCTAATATATTTACTGCTGAATTGTGGAAATGGAAGAATTGCGGTATGTTTTTCTGCTGATTTGTGCCTGCGGTGTTTTTCAAGCTGAGGGGCGCAAAAGTAAGTGGTGCTGTTTTAAAGTCGGGCAGCTGCAGCTCACCTGCTTGAATTTATGATTTTATCTCCATAAATCTGACATCTGACAAATAAATATATAAATACAGTCACATCACATGTTACTTAAAATTAGATATTTACTCTGACATCACAGAATTTATCTATCTTATTATGGGTGTTGACATAAAAACGCAGTAATTAAGTGTAAAATAGTCTTGTGAAATTCGTTATTTGTCTCACAGTTTTAGTGTCTGCCCTGCCATCTGTTTACACTCAGGGTCCCATGAGCTTAATTAAGGCGTCTGCGCTGGCTGACGATCATCGGTCACTCAGAACATATAAACTCATCCAAACAAACGACTTTACATCCATAAAAATAGGATAAACCCGAACCTTATAACAGAAAAGCCTGTTTAGTTTATGTGATCAGGAGTCCAAAGCCACAAAAACTGACACACATTTTACGTTAACAGGAAAACAGCAAAAGCTATTTTATAATTACTCCAACTATTATATTTAAATAATTTGAAAAGTCTATATAAATTATGTCCATGAGCTGAAAATGTCTGCTTTACACAAAAACAAATATCTGGATCTTAATCCGTTTGGCTTAATTAAATCAAATAGATGGAATTTGTTTTCGTCTGCCATCCACTTTTGACCGTTCAAATATGACAGGCACGCAGAAGTTTCAACGAAAACAGATACCACAAACATTGGAGTGAAACCCAACAATATAATTATGGGAATAAAAGACATTTGGAAAGCAATAGTAATAAATGTGTGGGCCCAGAGTCAGATATTATCATCTGGTATGAGAGTCACCTCTACAGAACAGATATATGGTTGGTGATAAAACAAAAAAGGGTTTTCAACATTATTTTTCCATTTCACGTGTTTCAATAAAATATTTGATTTACAAATGCCATCAAGAGAAAACCTGATCTCATCATCCCCAACATCACGTGAGAGTAAATTTCTCTAAGCAAGGACTCTTAAATTCACTTTTCATTATTCTCAAAGCAATCCATCTAATCAATGTAGTGTTTTTCTACACTGCACATCAGGTGTCAATGTGGAAATTTTTCATGTCAGAAAATGAGAAATCCATTATTTAAAGACTATAACACCAAGACTGTTTGCAGACATGAAACACTCCTGAGGTCATTAGTGATGGTTGCAAAGTAAATTCAGTGAACCAAAGCTTGGCGGTGAAGAAATGAAGACATTTTCTGTAACTCATTCCAAAAACAAATGTAGGGACACTTGCCTCTAAATGTGCACGATAACAATGCAACCAAAATTTCCCTCAGATCCTCATATCACTTTTTAAAGCGTCTGGAAGTCTTAAAATTTGCCTTTTCCTCTTTCTTCAGCGGTCGCTGACATGTTTCCCCACAAGCATGCTGTAGGAAAGAAGTTCCCATTTCCTATTCCACCAATACCTGGCTGGGGCAATGACACCACTCCATGGGACGATTACCTCTACCCTCCCCTAAACCCAAAGCTAAAACAACTCATGCACCACAGAGGTGAGTTAGGTCATTATTTCTCTCTGAATTCTATCATGATTTGAGTTGTTCACCAAGAACATCAACTTTTCTGCAGGTAAACCGAAGGTTCATCTGACCAGCGACGGTCCGGCTCTCAACGGCTCTCTCATCTCCTTCACTGCGAAGCTGGAGTACCCTCCATGTCAGAAGGAGGATGCCAATGGGGACCTTGTATGGGATGACCACTGCGAGGATGGTATGGAGCTGGAGGCCTCAGGTGCTGCAAAAAAGCACGGCGAGGCCACACCCTCAAACATCATTGTGCACCGCAGAATACGACAGCATCTAACGCCATACTACACTATACATCAAACAATTTCCACCAACTTTCCACAAATTTCCACCAACTTCGTAGGAACATATCAGCATCTTTAGCTGCAAAATGCTCCCCCTGTTGGTTTCTAACTTTGTCTGTTGGCTGAGCAGGTAGTGCAAAGAGAGTTTCTCAGAGATATTTTGCTCGAAACAACTCTATGCTGCTGTTTAAAACACGGGTGGTGAGACTAACCCAAAACAATAAAGCTGCAGTCATAAAACCAATACAATTAGCTGAAAAGGGCTAAAACAATCCATGGAGCTGAGAAAAACTGCAATGAGATATTTGTCACTATGAGTAGCTCCTTTCACGTTACAGGTAGTTATTTGAGCCATTAATATTCATTTGTGGAGCTTGAATTGTCTTATTTGTACATAACACAATGTATTGATTGATTGTCTTCTATTCTTTTCTCTGTGCAGCTAATGGACAGGTGAATTCTGGCTATGTTTACAATTGGACTTCCTGGTTGGACGATTATGGTTTTGGGAAGTGTACAGACTTGAAGAAATGCAATGTGTTCCCTGATGGGAAGCCCTTCCCTCAGAGCTATGACTGGAGACGCAAAAGCTACGTCTACGTGTGGCATACAATGGGTGAGAACACACGGGCCGAAGGATTTTCACACATTCAAAAACAAAATTAAATGACGTATTTTATCTCCATTCTTCTTCTTTGTTTGATTCCAGGCCAGTACTACGAGACATGTGAAGGCTCCTCCTCCAGTGTGACCATCAACTCCACCAACATCCCTCTGGGGGCAGAGTTCATGGAAGTCATGGTCTACAGGAAACGTGAGCGCAGGAAATACAGCCCCCTCACCACTGACAACACCGTCTTCTACATCACAGGTTGCAACAACATTCAGCTTGTACAAATGTATCTGTCGTCATCCTTTAGACAAAAAGGCAGATTTAAAAACAAAGAGAAACCTAGAGAATTCATTATTTATGGCTCCCCCACAGATAAGATCCCAGTGGTGGTCAGCATCTCCCAGAAGGCCGCGGTTAACCAGTCTGACAACGTTTTCTTTCGTGGTGAGGACATAGTCTTCAAAGTCCAGCTCCATGATCCCAGTGGCTACCTCAAAACCGCTGCTTCCATTGACTACATCTGGGACTTTAGCGATGGCAACCAGCTGGTGACACACCGTAATGTGACCACACACAGCTACAGCAAGCTGGGGAGCATGAGAGTGCATCTGGTGGTGGAGGCAGCCTTCCCCATAGAGTGTCCACCCACCACTGCCCCCTCAACTCAGACGCCACCACCTCCCACAGGTACTGGACTGAGATACATAGATATAAACAGTAGTGAAAACACGTTCTGAGACGTGTTAAGTTAAGGTTAATTCTGATATTTTTTAAGCTGGGCTATATTTTCATATATTTGATGGTCAAAATGACTAAAAGGTACAAAAAATCTGTTGATTGCCTCAGCCGTGAGCCATAAGCCCATCAAAGCACATCCACTAGAAGCAGTGGTGCACTCAGGTTGTTTGAGGGGCAGGGGTGAAAGAAATGAAAAGGGCACCAGCCGTTTGCAAATCAGGAAATGTTGGATTTGTGTTTTTCAATCTATCAGAGATAAACTTTTTATTTTTAGAGTAAGATCCTTGTTGTTTAACCAGAAACAGCCGCTGTATGATTCTGTTTAAGGCCACCAGAGCCTGACAAAAACAGTAGGCTATATTTTACATCACAGTACACAGGATATGCTGATCTGCTGCTGCCTCACTCGGTTAGTTTTTGCTATTGTGTGGGACTTTGGTGCTTTAAATGATTAGTTCGGATTGGAAGAAACAAAAACAAAGCAAGACTTAACTGCAAAACATAAAATGTGCCTGTTTTCCTGTGTCTCGTCCTCCAGAGGTTCCCACTCATGCTGTTACTGTCAAGACGGAGACCACACAGGGTGAGTTCCACAGCTAATAATGTGTTTGTTTATGGTATAATGTAAGACAGAAGGAGAGCGAGACAGACAGAGGAGGTTCATGCACCTGAGCAGAATCTCTTAATCCTTGAATATAAAATGCTTGTTTCCTGTTTCGCCAGCAGCCAGCACCAGCCAGCCCCTCACGTCTTCCTCTTCCATTGGCACGACATCAAGCGTGCCCACCACAGAGCCTTTCCCCTCCACCGCTACTGAGGCCCCAGAGTCTAACCCCACCAGTATCGCATGGGTCCGAACCAGGCCCCTCAAAAGGAATGGGTGTTTCCGTTACGTTCATGGCACCTTCGAAGACAACATCACCGTTATCGGTAGGTGGAGGTTAAAGTTTCCTTTTAACTGGCTTTTCTGAAGGCATACATCTAATTAAACACTACTTTAATGAATATGTGAGGGGGACATTAGCCTTGGGGATGGTAATTCTGTGACCTAGTGTCTATATGCCCTATATCACAATGTTAAAGAAAGGGGGAAAAAACCCTGCATCGACCCCTTTATCTGGATCCACAGCAACATTGATTGAGTTCTATTCTGGCCACCAAGTTTTGTGGAATCCATTCAGTAGTTTTTGCATAATCCTGCTGAAAAACAAACAAACAAACAAACAAACAGACACGGGTGAAAATAATAGAATATAAAATACAGTTAGGAATTCAAATTTTTATATGATGGAAGTATTTTAATCTTATATCCATATTATAATAATTATTATTATAATCCGTTACATTTTCCCGCTTAAAAGCTGCCACAGTGGAATAAAACACACACGCCACCCTCCACTGAAAACCTTTGAGCTTCATCATTTTTATTTGATGAGAATATTATCACACATCTCAACCAACCTGCATTAATCTAATATCTCCAGAGCCCAAGCATGCGCTGATGAGCCAGCCAAATAGTCGCATTGTGAATGTGTCTGCTTCACGAGTGAGCGACACTGACATCAACTTCCTGGTCAAGTGTCTGGGCAAGTGAGTATGCCTATATAATTATTTCATTTTCAATTTTATGTTAATTTTAAAAAGTTTATATGAGTGTGTTTGTTGGCTGCTGTTGGGTGAAATAGGAAATGATCTCTCCAGAAGACAGCTTTTTCTCTCACTAATATAGAATGAACATTTTAAACACTTTCATTTACATTTCTTACTATTAGAAATAAATACAACACAGTGACTGACGCCTTTCAGTTAAATTGGAATCAACAGATTTTAAAATCATCTGGATTATGGTGATACATAGTCACAATCATGATGGGTAAAGTAGGAAATCAGAGACTTAATTTAAAGTATTTTCATGGTTATTTTTGAAATTTGTTTTTTGGCTTGGGAACAAAATGTCTTGTAGCACTGGTAGTTTATTAGTGAAGAGAAGAAACCCTTCCTCTCCCTACACATATAAGCTCATATGGTGCGATGACACATTTGACATATTCATTTATCACTTCATCTCTCCACCCATAATCCCCAGGGTCCCCACTTCAGCCTGCACCATTGTATCAGACCCCACCTGTAGTCAGGTGCGTGGCATTATGTGCGATGATGTGCCGCCATCATCAAAGTGTGAAGTGCATCTCAGGCGAGTATTTTCGGAGCCTGGCACCTACTGTGTGAACATCACCCTGGGGGACTCCAGCGGCCTGGCCCTGACCAGCACCACTGTCACCATCAACAAGTCCCAGGATGCACCTGGTCAGTTACGCAAAGTTGCACATGTATCCTCATCTCCCATCCATGCTCACAAATCATTTATTAAACTTTTTTTTTTCTCTCATTATAAATCCACTCTGTCCCTGTAGTGTCCAAGACTTCTCACGCTGTAGAGGTGGTGCTCTCCTCCACTGCTGTGCTGGTGGCCATCTTTGCTTTCGTTGCCTATCTAGTCTGCAAGTGAGTAGTCGTAACATGCAGAGGTGTATGCAGTACATAGAGCAGCAGTGCACCGTCGCAGACTAGTCTTCATTCCTCCCATTCCTTATCTCTCCTCTTCCTTTCTCTCAGGCGTTACAAGGTGTACCGCCCCATTCGTAGGTCACGGGTGGAGAACGCCTTCGGCCATGCTGGGGTCAAGGGTCGCATAATCCGTCTGAAGGAGGCACTCTTCAACCCCAATGAGGAGAGCCATCACTTGCTGACTGAGAGACGCCCCCTGTAGGCTTTATTGAGCTACACCAAAGCATTTATACCCTTCCTGTGAAAAGTACTGAATAATCATGACTGACATATGCAAATCTAAGCATTATATACACAAGTCACAATGAAAAATTGAAGTAAATAATAACTGTCTTGTTTTTGTCTACATTTTAGTTAAAAGAGTGTTGGCTTCTGCAGATGGCTAATGCTACAGCAGTATATATGATTGGTAAGATTTACTAAAGAGGCTTTAAATGTTTGTCTGAGGCACCGCTCCTTTAGATCCCCTTGTTCCTGTTCATCATTGGATGAAATAGTTGGAGATGGTGGATTGAGATGGATTCGGTGCACGCTATGGCTGAATCAAAAAAAAAAGTTTTTGTGTATTATACTGCAATAATAATGAACAGATGCATATGAAATCCTCATATGATGGTTCTCAAGTATAAAATTTTAACTATCTGTGACACGTGAATTAAAAGCACAACTTAACACAGTAAGACTCAAAGCGTAATTCAAGACATTCAGTGGGAAATTGATATAACGACCCTAATGCAGGTTGTGAAGTAAGCAGTCATCTTTATAGCCTGAATCATCTGACTAACCCTTCAGTATAAATGATTACAAATTCACCTGTAGTTTAATTGAGAGAATTTTACAACCTTAATTCCAAGCAGGTCTTTAGGAGGTAGTGTTTCCACACCGGGAAAATAGAAAAGCACTGGAAACTAAGTATGCAGTTTATGTGCACTGTTCTCCCACAATGCAATGCACAAAGGAGATGGGAGGAGTTTTGAAAAATGAAAAAAAAGCACAGTACTTATTTTGGGCGTTGGTCAAACAGCTCAAGGAACAGCTAAAAACATTTGACTGTTTAACATTTGATTCCTTTACACAGCACTAAGTGACATTTAACTTGTAGACTACATATATTATATATATGAATTATAATTTACCATACAAGTATGTTTATTTCTTTTATACTAGTATAAAGTACTTTAAGCAAGTTATTAGAATAATTGAAGAGCATTGCAGTGTTTCTCAAAATCAGCTACTTCCTATCCAAGGGAAATGGATGTGGCTACTTGCCCTTAGTAAAATACACATAGTGCAAGTAATTTTCCATTTCCCTGCTTTTACTCATTGGTCCAGAAATAAATTTCACTTATCTGAGAAGGAATATTCAACTTCTAGCAACAGTGTGTGAAATCTGGTTTTATCAAAAAAAAAACAGCACCATTGTACTGGTTTGCCCTGTAGGGCTGCATGATATTGGAATAAAAACTCAATGCAATATTTTTCTTTTCTGCATCAGTCAGTCACATCAAAATCAGCTCTGTCATAGCAGAATTATTTCAATTGAGTTATTAAAGTTCTCGTGTAGATTCGTCATAGAAAATGAGAATCATAAGTTTTCCTTTTGTAGCAAGGAGCAAAAAAGTTGTAGCATGACCTCTGTTGCACATATCCACATTGGAAGGTAAAGGCTTAAACAATGTATTGTGCAGATGTAGTTTGTGGCATAAAGCATCCTTGTACTGCATTCCATCCATAGATTTATATATCAGACCTGACTAATATAAAGCATGCCACCCAAATTAGCAGTTCCAGTATTTGTGTCTACATAATGTAAGGATTTATAAATTCAGAGCTGTGTCCAGTTCTGGCTCTAAAGCAGGCACACAATGAGAACAACTTTCAAACAATGTCAATATACCAAACTAGTAAGAAATATTAAAACAAAGCAATTTATTTTTTTTATTTTTTTTTTATTCAGAGGCATTTGCAAGTGGAGCTGTGTGTGAGGGGGAGGTGAAGGGGCACAAGCATGGTCGCAGAGAGGGGGAGGAGGGAATATCATGCTGAAGTTAGATCACTTTTCCAAAAAACTCAGAGACCCAGTCCCTCATATCTGTCTCATACCAAGTTGATGTTCCACGTTACACAGCCAAGAAATGCTAACAGAAGAAAATGGCTACCAAATGTGAGTGAGTGTAGCATCTGTGAAAGACAAGGGAATAAAGACATGATTTTTATCTATTTTGAATTCTTACAAATCAGGAACAAAAAAAAAGGCAGGCCTTTTTTTTTCTTAAAAAAAAAAAGTATTCTCATTTAACTACTGAATACAAAATCAAACACGTGATTTGACCTTTTTCCACAAAAAAAAAAAAAAAAAACCAAGCAAAGTTCAGATACATGTAAGCCACACCAAAATTAGAAGCAGAAAGAAATAATCGTTTGAGGATTTCAATTAAGCCAAAAAGAGTATATATATAAACACTTGCAAAAGAAAATATTTTTGATCAATTTCGATTATTCTCAATTCTAAACAGTACATGATTTTTTACTTTTTATTCTTATCTGGGAGAGCATGGGGAGGCATAAAGGAGGGGAAGGGGGGGGGGGGGGGGGCTATATTCTAACAAATAGAAGAATGCCTCTACTTCAAATACGCATCTAAAGAGGTAGATCAAAACAAACTGGAGGAGGGGAAAGGAGTGGGTGGGGTGGTTTGGCAGGGATGGTGAGGTGTTGGGGAAAATTTTAAGTATCACTTGTGCCCCTCAGTTAAGCGCGGTGTTAGGATGGCGCGCCCATGTAGAAAGAAGTGTTCTGGGGGACTGAGGTATCGGTGCGCGCTGGCGCTCAGGGGGGCAGGGTGGGATGCCTAGTGCCACAACAAACCCCCACCCCCTCAGCTGAGGTAGACGGCGTTCTACTGTGGAAGCATGGATACACGAGCACTTTTACCACAATCAACATATTTACATTCGGCATGAAGAGACAAATGAATAATTGTATAATTAAGATTTGGATTCCTTCTTAACCCGAGTCAGTGTTCATTCAGTCATCTGTGTGCCTTTTCTGGCTCGTTTTCCCTGTATTAACAAATTAAAACATCAAAGTTAAATTTGTGTTACCTTTTGCTTAAATCTTTTTCCTATGGCATAAAAAAACGTGTCTATCAGTGTGACTCCCCCTACCCTCACCATGCAGTGACAATGTTAACATTGACTTGATGATCTGGCTGCAAGGGCCACTCCGAACTGACAAAGCTTGCTCCATGAAAATAAACCTAGTCGGGCTTGGACTATGCAAAAACCATCATTTAAGTGGCAGACGGTCTGGGAACAGAACAGACAGGACGCTCTGTTGACTCTAGGGCAGCTTGAGTGAGGACCATTAAAAGGCCACACTGCAATGCCCCGACCACAGCCCTCCTGGGAAGGCAAAAAAGGACTTTTCTTGACAAATTAAAGCACCATTACCAATAACGTCAATCCAAAACTAAATGGCATCGCTGCAATTATGTACGGTTGGCATTATTTGCATGTCTTGGTTGTTTTGTATGTTTTTTTCAGAAGATGGTGGACCCTCAGGGGAAAAACTGAGGCGAGTTTCTCGATACTCCTGTCAGCCGCCAGCTGAGGGGGCGCCAACTCTTGCTCAGGGGCTGCTATGTACAAATAGACTTTATGTACAGGGTCAACTTAAGTCACACATACACATGAACAATGCCACCTAAAGCACAAGAGTTGTAGGCAAGGTCAGATGGCAGCTGACCAAATTTTAAATTTTCTTAAAAAAATAAAAATGTTCAAAGACTATCAGCTTTATAAAGTATACAAAATACCACAAAAGCAAAATAAAAAAGAAAGGAACATTTTTTTCATATATATATAATCATTTTCTCTTCTGAGGTACTAGATCCTGAGGTAGTTAAGTAAAATGCATATTAAATTGGTTTTCCTGGGCAGCAGCTGTTCGGCACCATTTCCTCAAGTGTCAGTCATGGTGCTGCCCTCACCTCTAAATATATATTCATCTATGTATATAGGTCTATCTATAAAATGCATCCAAATTTATAAAATGCCACTATTACAAGGGCAGGACACCCAATATAATCCACCCTTTCAGGGGTCCCGTCCTGAAACAAGATTTTTTTTTCCCCCTAAACATGGCCCACCCATTCTGAGCCAACCCTCCCCCAAAATAAACTTCTGTTGGTCCAACAAGGACCTTGATAGCAATGCCTTTTCCTTTCCACAGAAAACTTATGAGAAAGCTTCATCAATCAATTAAACACAAAAAAAAAAATGAATCTGAAGTCAACCAATATATCTTGTCAGGTTTGAAGTACCACACCAATGAGGTGATAGGAGGGGGATCCTTATTTCTTCATTGTGTTTCTAGTGTAAAAAGAGAACAAAAATAAAGGTAGCACACCCGTGGCGGGGAGGAGGAGAGCGGTCGAGGGGTGCGTACATGTGAGGGCAGGTGACATTGTTGGGAGCCCTCAGAAGTACATTCTCAAAGAGATGCAGAGAGGTGAGGTGGGTGGAGGTTTAGGGTCTCTTATTAGCCACACTTGAAAGTTCATCAAGTAAGACAGGGGGGTAGATGTTTTGGCCGGGTTCTGATAACCTTTGACCCCTGAGATAAGCATTACGACCCCTTGTCTGCTCCCCCTGGACTCTGCTGCATCTGTCCATCTGTCGAGTCTTCTGGCAGATTCGGTCACCTTTCCTCCAGGTCCGCTGGATCTTTACTTCTTGCGGGGCAGTGGAGGTTGGGCTCCAGATGTGGGCTTAGGTTGCTGCTGCCTCCTAACCTGGGCCAGGATCTCCTGAATTTTTCTCTGGGCCAGCTAGATAACATAGGAAAACATTAAGATCACATTACAGCACAAAGTAATCAAAGAGGATCCGATGACATCAAGGTCTTTGGTAAATGGCTGGGTTTTGACAGCATTGGTGCAAATAGGACGTGACTTAAGGTCATTTATGCTCCTTCCACATAAGTAAATGGATACGTCTCTCTATCCGTCTATGCCTACATACTTCCGTACATCGATACAACCGCAGGAGAGCAGTGAAGTGTCAAAAGTTTCGACAACATCAAATATGGCCCAAATACGTATGAAATGAACGCAGAGGACGTATGGAAGGCTCCGTCCATATCCATCTTTAACGTAGAGCATAAATGGGCCTTACGTCTGCATGTACTTTGCCTTTTAGCCGTAGAATTGCTCACTAGTCATTTCTAGCAACAAAACCAGGTAGCAAGTACCTTAAAGCAGTGACCTTTGATTTCACAGAGATGGATACCACAAATGCTTAAGACGTTTGGCCTCGTCTTGCCTTCCCAAGGTACTGTACGTCTTTTTTTCCTTTGTAGAAACACACCTGGCATGCAAAGAAGTGTCCACTGATCTTGACTATAACCTGGTCAGTCTCATCAGGCGTCTGGTCCCGGGGCACCACCACTTCAGCACAGGTCAGGTTCTGCAAGTCATTTACCTGCAGCCACAAAAAAAACAACACAAAAACAACTATTTGAAGTTTTTTTTTATTTGTTGGAATCATTTTGTTAATGCAAAGATGAACGTTTGCAATATTCTGGTTTAGGTTTGTTCCGTTATCATAGTGATCAATTATTTGATTATCCTCAGGTACCGTTTTTCCACCCTTCCCGATGACTCGTCCAGCAGCAAAGGAGGGAACTTTGATGTGAGCCTCCAGCTTCACTTCTTCCTTGGGTCCAAAGAAATTCTCTTCCTTCAGCTTGCCAAAGATACGACACTGAGCCTGTAGCCGGACAAGTTGGAAGAGATATTAACAATGCTGCACTTAACAAATCGGACTTTTTTTCTCTCCAGAAAAACAAATATAAAAATAACCAAGTGAAGTGGACTGGTTGTTAAGAGCCTCTTACATACTAATAAAGCTTGTGAATTCAATAATGCTTTGTGGCTCCATTCCTTTATTTCAACCAACAGTACTTTAAGTGTATTTATGGCTGTGAGGAGGTCCAGCACCTTAAACTGAGCCTCTGGCGGTCCAACGATGATGACCATCCTCTGCTTGGCATCCATTCCTTCTGCTGGTGCAATCTGAAGGAGAGCAAACACCCAGCATTAGAAAAGGCAGCCTTCACTACTTCCAATTCCTATTAGTCATGTGACAACAGGTAGACAGCTGGTATTGACAAGTTTTCATTGACATTCCCGTCTGTCACTGACCTTGATTGAGGCTCCGGCAAAGTGTGACAGCTGCTTGATGTGTTGACCCTGTTTTCCAATGATGGCTCCCACTGCAAGTGCTGGGATGAACAGGTGAACCGTCTCAGACTCTGGGTGTCCCTATTGAGTATAAACACGTTAGAACGACTGTGCTCAGAGGATCACTCTGACATTAACTGCAGACCATTTGCTCACACTAATGCAGACAGTAAATCCAGCACAAGCAGTTTACTCTTTAAGCAACATCGGCACTCATGCTCTCCACTTGAAAGCAATAGCTGGTCAGAAGAGACGTCTGTCTTCTAAAATCTGTTCTCAAAAGCCACAATCTGAGTTTGCCACATGCATCAGTTTAGTAATTCCATCTGAAAAGCAATCAGGTGGTAAGTGATATGGTATGGCTTTTCGATAGCGATGACTCCATTGTTGCACACCCCACTCCTTTTTCAGGTTGTGCTTGCATCGTGAAACGGGAATAGGTAGCAATGGAACGTTGGGCTCCATCCAAAAATCAACAGTTAATGTGTCAGCTGAGACCACACTAACAACTTTCTTTGGCAGCCTACAAATCCGGAGAAGGGCTTTCAATGCGGAGGATATTTTACTTGCCAAGTGAAAAAAAACAAACTACATATGAGGAATGTTTGAGAGCAATGACTATAAATCATCTAGTGAAGCCGATTCAAAATACAACTAGCAGCCAAGCTACCGTTTTCCTCCAGGAATCATGTCACCCTCTCCATCAGGCTGACTGCTGCATGCAGATTAAGGCCTGCCTAAAAAGGTTAAAGGTGAAGGGGCAACTGGAGGAGAACTTCAATGCAGCAACCCCCCACCCCCACCCCCAGCCCGCAATCCCGCAGCGAGCAGCCACAAGCTGTGCAAAGCACTTTGGGACGGTGACTTACGGCAAGGGGCTGGCTGCTCGCCGACAGCATAGAAGCCCAAAGTGGGCCCTCAACCCCATAAGGACTGCACTAAAGTTAAAAAAATAAATAAAATAAATACAAACTGAGTAGCTGATTTTTTTTTTTCCTTAAAATAAAATGCTGTTTTCATCAGCCTGACCATTAGTTAAATAGTAAGTTTAAAAATGAAGGACACAGCCAGCCTGGGGTTTGTTATAGTAGGATATGGAGCAAACACTGGACTTCATGTGACAAGAAGACCGTCTCTTACTCCAAATGACGAACATCCGCCGTGAGCTCCTGGAGGTGGGACGCTGGACATAGAAGAACCCATGCCTGGTGCTCCACTGGGGAACAAACCCAAAGCGTTCAGATTCAAGCCTGGGATCAGGTTGGACTGGAGCTGGAGAGAAATGACAACATTTCTATCAACACAAGCATTGCAAGATGTATACCTGTTAATCAACATTAATTCATAACATTCACCTCCCGACGAGATTTGGAGGTTTTGAGATCGCCCACAATGGTCTGTTTTTCCGCATAATCTTGAAACGTTGTAAACGGATTTTGATGACATTTCATGAAGGGGGATTTTGGGCCAAGGAAGAGTTGATTAAATTTTCAGGCTGATCCGGATCACCTTTAGAGTGTTTATATGCCTCGGTGCAATGCTACAATTGATGTTCTCACAGCACAACAAAATGGAAGACACAGTGCACACACAATTCTTCTTCCAGTGGCCTGAATGCTGACAAAAACCGCTGAAAGGGCTCTTAGGTGAAAAATCTATTTTCCAATTGTTTGAAAATTATATTATTTCTTTAGATTTCCCTTTTGAGGGACTTCTTGGTGAATAATTGCTAAACATGCTTACGTTCATAGCAGCCATGTCACTGTCATACGACTCCCTGATCTTCTTCATCACCTCCTCTTGTGCTTTTGCACACGCCTCGGTGGAGCCCTTCACTGTAATGGTCCGCTCTGGGTTGTAAAGGGTCAAGTCCTGGAGACTGAACAGAGCAATTGTGTACAACTGAGTATAAATTTGGAACGCTATTAAATATGCATGCTAAGTGGCATTTTTATTAATGGGCTTCAGAGACTAAAAGTGGTGTCAATTAAAAAAAAAAAGCTATCAGTGAACTCAGACAGTCTTACGGTGAAATTGTGATCTTGGTGCCTGTATCCTGCTCGATTTTCTTCAGGTTGCGTCCTTCCTTCCCGATTAATCTTCCTACAAAGTTATTGTGTGCAAGTATCTTCAGGGGAATCTCCTCAGTACTGCACAAGACAAATGTGTCAGTTAATGTGTTTTGTTTATTATTTTAATTAAATGCTCCTTACCAGTAACTAAACATTCACGTGCATGAACAGTTTATTTTACATCCTGTTCCCTTCATACTCATGTAAATGCTGTAAAAGCAATAAAGGACAATAAATGTTCAAATTGTTCCATGCTTGCACAGACAAACAAACACTGTCATTGAAGATAAAAAAAAACCAAAACAACTGCGCATCATAACATTGACAATTTACCATCCATACCTATTGTGGATTTTATAAGTATACATTAAAGATTGCATGTTAAGAAAGAGCTTAGGAACTTTAAGACTAGGGGGAATCCAATTAGGCAAAGGGTGTATTTCATAAAATGATCACTTCTAGCATTTCAGTTTCTAGGTGACACAAAACTATCAGAACCAAGACGTATCGAGGGAAATATTCTGTCTATTCATTTTGTTTGGACAAAACTCACAACTTTGTGTCGACTGCTTCCTTCTGCATGATTTCCATGATCGTCGTACAAGCGTTCGAACAACCCTCAGGGGTGGAGTGAATTGTGATGGGCTTCTCTGCTGCACCTGCATTTTCTTTCCTATGGATGTCGATCCTGGAGTAAAGACAAGACTTCTTTTTAATCGCACCATTCACAATGAGGCAATTCAGCGTGTTTTACACAAAGCAAATGCATCAATACAACAGCTGAAGAGGTTACAGGAAATGTGGGAGAGAGAGGGGGGGGGAGAAATGGCTATGGGTCGAACTCGCGCTGACCGCTGGACAACTATAGCCTTGGTACATGGGGCGCGCATGAAGATAGTTAAACACAAGTGGCACGTGAATGGAGCCTTGGAGGACTCCAAGCTTAGATGTGTAATTACCAATGGACACAAAACAGTCCCTGTTCTTCATTTGGGATACAGACTAGTTCATTCCTCTGCTAGAAACGCCAAATCCAACTTTATAGTTAATCTAGTAATATGTTGTCAAATGCAGAATTGAAAAACAGAGAAAATTTTCCACCCCCTGTGCTTCAATGGTTAGCATTTAAGACAAAAGCCACTTTCAGACAGGCAACATTGCGCAACAGCGCCAAAATGAATTCCCTTCTCTGTGACCCCTTCGGTGCATTCAAACTGGACCAGACCAAGGCATCACAACGCCACCTCGGTGTGTCCGTTCAGTTATGCAGGCGTTCCGGAACGTGACGTATGATGCAACAGCGAACATAAAAGCTGATATATTTCACCATCTCCATAGTTAAGCGGTCATTTTCTGTGCTTGTTCTTCAATTAATGGACTTCCTGTTGCTACCGCATGATTAAATCCCCCGGGGTGGGTCACACACACGAGCATATTGCTACAACGTCACACCCGTTCCGACTGCTGTTTCGGCACTGTTACTACCTTTCGAGGCGTCACAGAGGTGGAACAAACTGACACCCCATTATGCCTTCATTGCATTCAGACAGACGTCGGGGCAGTATAAAGGCATGTCAGGCCCAGAATGAAAACACTGTCTGAATGGGCTAAGAAAGTGGAGTCTCTGTGCTGTGGTGTGATTGGAATCCTGATGGGAATATGTCAAAACAATTGCTAAGAGCAGAGAGGGTGTCAAGCCTTTGGGAAAATGAACTGCCTTTTTGTTGATGTTATATAATGAGGTTTGAGGTGAGCATAAAATTGGTCATCGAGTTAAGATTCTTTTTTTTTTTTAAGAGTGGCTTAATAACTGCAGTTTGCAGAGCATATAGGAAGTAGCCTGAGGGGAGAAGTGTTGACTATTTGCAGAAGGACTCATGTAAAGGCAGGAGGATTTCAACTATTTCACCCCAAGGTCATATGGCTGATAGGATGAAATTATATCATGCTAATTAAATTGATTTACATGCACCCTATACCTGATGTAGATGAACAGAGCTCATCTGTTTTTCTGTATATCTAATCAGTGAAGGGAAATTCATTGCATGATTGTATTAACTGGCAGTGTGTCATCCTGTCAACAGCAGCTAATAAGGCATATGGATTATTATTGTTATCGTCTGTCAAGTCAAAGAACCGCCTTGTATTTATCAGTTCTAAACAATGAAAGCAAAGTTACTATTGATTTCATTATGAAGCTGAAAATTAGTTTTTCGCCACCAGAACTCAGCTTTTCAAATAAAAACGTCAATTTTTTCCAGTTACAGCATCTCTCCATGGTACTTTTGTTCCATCGTTGCAAGGAAAGCAAAGACGATTTAAAAGCCTGCCTACTCCAAGGCTTGAAGGTGACAGTACAGAGACAGGACAGGGCACAGTTGACTGGCAAGTTCAGTATTAACTCCTGACCTCTGTGTACATACTTTGAGTGGGTCTGTTTGGTGATGTTGCGGATGGTGGCACCCTCCTTGCCGATAATTGCCCCTACAAACTGCGTGGGAACCAGCATGCGTAGTGGGATGTCAGACTGCACTTTGGGCCGGGCGCCCAGTCCCGGAGAGCTGGAGCGAGGGGGTCCTCGAACATTGAAGCCTCTCCTACCTCCCACTGGAGGACCCTCTGGAGCAGCTGTCTCATCTGGTATGTAGGACACTTTCAAGGCATAGTTCTCCATCATAGACCCATTCAGCTTCTCCATTGCCCTGGAGAACATAGAGAGACGTCAGTCTTGTATTCTTGAACACCACAGAGTGTGTATGATTTAACAGCACGGAAACTGCCAGCTGCCAAACGAATGTATGTTGAGGCAATCAAAAATGCTTCCGGTTTGATTTCTTTCCCCATCAATGGGAAAACTCAAACACTGGGGGCATTAAAACAGAACCAAGGGGATGAGGTTCCAAGAAGTAAGACTTCCTTGCAGGCCCAACATCCTTAAGAGCAGTGGCCAAGTCACGAACAATTCACTCCAACCTCAAGAGGGAATTCACATCTAATACACGTCTGCCCCGTCAGCCTCAAGGATTTATTTTTGTAGTCAAACAATTAATTATGCCTGGAGAGTTCTGCAACCACGCGTGCACAGAGCAACATTGCAGTCTGATTCATGTACACTAGGGGGCACCAGATGGCTAATTTAACCCCCTCCCTCATCATCTGTCAAGTTGAACATAACTTGTTTTTGGAGGTGGGGGGGGGAGACTCAGGTGCTCTCTAAGAACTCTGGACAGTGAGTTGATGTAATTTCCAAAAGAGAACGGTGGGTGATGTGGAAAACTTCTGCAGATCCAGGTCAAAGACATCAAGACAGATGAGCTGGAGGTTGATGTGAATACACTGCACGAGTATATGTGTGTGTGTGTGTGTGTGTGTGTGTGTGTGTGTGTGTGTGTGTGTGTGTGTGTGTGTGTGTGTGCGCGCTCACAGCCTGGCCTGGTCCTTTGCTGCATATCGAACGTTGACTACTGCAGTCTCTGTGTCAGTGTTTACTGTTGGGAGAACACACACCAGAGTCAATTCACACACACTCAGTGATCGTGACACAATTAACCACAGTGGGGTATTTTTTGCATGGTTGCAAATCAACATTGTAAATTCAATCCTGCACTTTTACTGATGGAATAAACTGAATGAATCAAGATTGTGCCATCGTAACATAAAAAAAAACCCTAGATTTTAATATACTTTTTTTGTTTTGTTGAGGAATTATAATATGAGCAAACTGCAACACAACGTTTGAAGGAGTGTGTGCGTACCTTGTTCACAGCTCTCTACTGCACCATACTGAGCAAGCATACCATCCAAAACCTGAGAGAAGGAAAAAAATAAATAAATCCATGATTACTCAGACTTTGGAGGTGTTGACCAGAACCTCTCAGTGAACAGGAGCAATATATGGGTATCAGGCCAGCTCTCTGCAAGGGACACACCCTTCATTAATTCTCAAAACCCAGAATTCAATGTTGAGTTAGGTGGATACATCTTGTTAAAAGTCTTATTAATTTTTGTTTTCTCCGGCGTTGGTTTGTTTGTTGTTAGCAGGATTACATAAAAACTACTTAATGGATTTTCATGAAACTTGGGAGGTTTGGACATATGACAAGGAGACAAATTTTGCAGCAGATCTGGATAAAAGGGGGGGGGGAGATGCAGACATTTTTATGCCCTTTTTTGCTATTGCAAGACAGGATTTTAAAAAAAAAATCATTTGTCAATTACAAATAAACTAATGCACAGACTACAATGAACCTGGGTGGAAGGGTGGGGTGTGTGCCATGGAAGAAATCAAATTCTGGAGCAGATCCAAATAAAGAGGTGGGTCCATGTTTTTTTTTTTGTCCCCCTACTTTTACAGAATCCTGAGGGGAGCCATTTTGATGGTGCACTGAATTTAGGTTATGGTTTAATTTAATTAAAGGGATTGTTTGGCCTTGGCAGAAGTATGCGCTCTAATGTTTGGCCTTCTAGTTTCAAAAGTACTTGTATTCCTAAAAAAATTATTTCAAAACAAATGTATTCAAAAGCAGCGCACTATTCATAAAAAATTTATTTTCTTGATGGGCTTGTGTTTACAAAAAATGGACAAAATTATTAGTCTAAAATCCCAGCATGTTTGAATCATAAGACAAATAGGGAGGGGGGGGGGAGAAAAAAAAGAAAGATTAAACAGAAAATGCAATAGAAAGAATGCCACATTATGTTGACCACCTGTCCAAATCAGGACAGGATTTCAATTCAGGGATGCGATCCAGTACGAGCTAGAGGAGGAATGAGGGCTCTAAGCTAAGACATTCAGCCATGCTCTGTCCACACAAGGCCACGCCCCAGAGAGCTCAACCCCACTTCGTAGCCAACAAGAGTGCGTCCTTGCCAACCCCCACTACAACAACCCACCAACCTCCCACCTCCCTGCAATCTCCGCGACCCATCATTGGCTGCTGCAGCTCTGAAATGATTTCCCCGGAGCAAAGATTTGCTAGCTGCTGGCTGCATGCGCTGCCTGTCCATTATCAAGCTTGGCCAATGGGAATCCAGGCCATTCAGGAAAGGGTGGGGTACATTCCAGCAGGAAGCAGTGACTGGGGGAGGGGTGCGAGTTCATGCTACACATTCTGTGAATCAGTGCACATGGAGGGAAGAGGAAACAGTCCAGGACCACCCGCCCACCCACTACAGCTTGTGAACACACCACTACTCTCAACAGTATTCTCTCACTTTAGGGCAACACACACAGTATGGCCAATTGTCTTATCTACCTGATAAAGACACACAAAAGGCATTTGCGTCTAAAATATCCCTTTCTATTCTCTCCCCCGATTAGTCTAACCCCTCCCCCCCCCCTTTGAGGGGGAGAAACCTCTGTTACCTTGTGAGAAAGCAAACAGCTCGCTCGCTACATGCTAGGAACATGGGTGGACCTGGAGCTGCAGCTGAGGGACATGCGTAGGCAAAGCGAGCCCACCATTACAAAACTCTGAGTCTGTCTGTAGCCATTTGGTCAGGGAGTGAACCAAACTGAAATCTAAAGCCATGTATAATATCCTTTCAATAGTACAATCAATAAGACTATTCTGATTGAGCTAACACAAACTTTCTGCAGCAGGAAATTAACTGATCAACATTGCATACGCACACACCACCACAGCTAAACCTCTGCAGAGGTAGGAGGGGAAAAAAAAGAAAAGGTCACGTAAAGCTTTGTTACTGCACACGAGAATCCAAATGGAAGATAAGTGGCATCTTGATCTTGACAAATTATCTCTGCTTGTGCTTTATTGCGTTTGTCAGCCAACTTTACAGTGTTGAAAAATATGGAACAGCTGATCAGTGTGTAATCAAAGTAGCATGTGTTGCTGTAAGGGTTTTTGTTTTAAATGCTAATCACATGCAGAAAAAGCCATGCAATGCACAGACGCATGACTGCAGCTCAATATTTCATTTTTCACTAAAATCTCAGCATGCTACTGCTCACTTTTTTTTTCTTTTTTTTTTTTACCATTTATGGAATGCAAGTGGATAATATTTGAGGGGGGGAAAAAAAGTTACTACCTCTATAACTGTATGTCACTGTGTGTAAACAGATTTGTAAATGTGAAATATTCTGTGTGCTGAGATTTGTGAATGTATGCAGGAACCTGCAAGTGTGTGTTTAGAATATCTCCGTGTGTGTAATGAGATTTGTAAATGCACAAAATCCCCAAATCCATGTTAAGGTTTGAGTGTGTATCGAGATTTGTAAATGTGCAGGCAAATCTGTCGGTACGTACATAGATATTAACAGCTGCATAGTCAAAGTACTTTGCTCCAAGAGCTGAAAATAAAAAAAAATCAGTTACACCTAAGACAGATCTCTCTTTATACATGACTTTTTTTTCTTCTTTTTTTTTTACACTTCTGTCGTGGCAGAGATCTGCAAATGCATATGGCGATTTGCAAATGTGGAGATTGTCCGTCTACCTCAGCAGCTATGGAGCCTTCATACCGCTAGTCAGCGATAGCAAATATTGGACTGGGCTGCCATTTTTCTGAATGACAAGCACTCTAACTTTTACGTTTCTGAATCAATTTACCAAGTTGTTTTTATGAGGGTTAATAATGAACATGATTGTGACTGTGCCTTCATCGGATCATGCATCTACTCATTCATTTTCATTCACTCGCCGTCTCGCTCAGCGTCAACTTCTTCTAGGTCTCACTAAGTCGGCATCCGACTACACTAAGTCGGCATCCTAACACAGTTGGGACGTGCACCGCCACACTGGTTACACTAGTGCTACTGCAATTACTATTAAACTTAGGTTTTCATGTATCTTATACATATATCTATGTGGCTCAAGGTTTAGCAGTCCTAGCTTAAGGTGAGGAAGACAGGACAACACTGAAGAGGTGCACATCCCAACTTGAATGAATAGATACCAGAGATAAATAAATTAAATCCTTATTAAAAAGATGAAATTGGTTGTGAAATGTAAACTTTAGTGCTTTTCATTAAAAACAAGCTTAAACGGTGCATTTCATTCAAGAAAGACAAAAGTCTATTGCTGAAATGATAATGATTGAGAGACACAGCTATGATCCCATGTGCCTTGGGCCTCTTACAGAAAATAACAAAAGCCTATGCCATAGTAAGTTTTTAAAAAAAGCATAAAATATCATAACCCCTGCTTAAAGCATGAATTTCAATATTTTTTGAGTTATGCCCCAGAAACTTGTCTGAGACAAATCCCAACTCACAGAATGAGCCTGAGTTCAACTTCAAACCATGAAAAGGCACCAAACTTAACATTTAATAGTTTTTGAGTTACACCAGAAATGAAATGTGACAACAGGGTGAACAAAACCCATTCCTATATCCCCCTCCACTTTATTAGTGGCGAGGGATTTACAAAAAAACAACAACAACCTGCAGCCCTGTCCAGTATGTGCTACCGCACGTTACCGGCAGCTCGTGGTATGTAGGCTACATAGCTACCGAGGTACAGACAAATCCCCACACTTGCAAGTCACAATATGAGTTTGTATATCTCTGCCAGAAGTCTAGCAAAAGTCACAAGTTGTACTTATTATTATTATTATTTGTACTATTAGCCAATAGAGCCCACCGTCTGTAACTGATGGATTGTCTATATCTTCAGCTCATAGAGCAAAATACATTTCAGTGATTAACATCTATAGTATGTACTGGTTTACAAATTTGTCTGCACTTTTAATTCTCCCTACTTTATTTTTTTTTTTTACAGATTTGTTTACACCTTTACAAATCTCTCTATACTTTCTAATCTTACTAAGGATTGGGGAGATTGTTTTGTATTTACAAATCTCAGTATGCACATTTGCTGATTCCTGCACACACACACACAAATCTCATATTGAGATTCTGTTACACATTTACAAACCTGATTACACACACAGATCGAGTTGCATTAAAAAAAACAACAATGAACTCATCTGGGTCCCACTTGTTCAACAGGGGAGAGTTTTGCAGCGTCAACTCAAACATGGTTTTCTGAAGAATTTGTCCCAGAATATATATACACATAATATAATCTATATTATATAAAATATATATATATATATATATATATATATAACAAAAAGTCGTCTGTGTTGAAAAAGTTGTGTGTGCGCAACTCATTTTGAGGAGGATTTACAGCAAGTCATGACGCTGGGTTTTAGAGTTTTCATAATGGAGGACTTTAAGCTGTTTGTGTATGAATGCAGTAACAGAAAACAGACATGAAAAAAAGGCTTTTTCTTCATGTTTATTGCCCTGTATCGCATTCAGTCGTATAATATTTGTGGCTGCGTGTATTAATTGTGTCATTTTGTTAAAGATGACCTGTAAAATATTCCCAAGTATGTTCTCAAATAATCCAAACTTTCTTCTTAAAATTAGGATTTTTGTTGAATCTCTTAAAATCAAAACCAAGTTAAACTTAAGCTTTAAACATTTAGTGTTTCATGCATGGGCAGGGTATTGATATTATTCTATTTGAATGAGAGCCAATTTTCTCCAAACTCCACATGTCAATGAACAAACCGTGCCCTGTGCATCTTTAGCAAACTGAGATCATGTCATATTCAAATTTATTGTGCAAATTAAACAAACCACACTCACAAAACATGGAATACCTAAATTAATTAAATAAAAAGATGGTGTGAATTTAAGGCTAGAAGATTTGCTACAAAATTTTGCCCTAAAATGTCATGTGACTTCAATGTTTTAGAAACCCTCAGACAATAAATACACTTGGCTCATTTCATTTACACGGGTGGATTTTTTTCCTTCTCTTTTCCTTCCAAGAATACACATTGTTTGAGAAGGCGTTTGTGCATCACTTAAATAATGTTTCAATTTAAGCACATCAGATTCTGTGTAGCCCAAGAATGGCTCAAAAACACGTTTTAAAAGCATGCCTTGTATGCAGTCAACATATGGAGCCATATGATGCTTAAAAAAGATGAATGTAACCAAGTTTCCTCACTTGCATGAACCCAGCAGCAACAACCTGGGGATACTTTTATAAAAGACTATTTTAACTCCTCAGGTGTCTTTGTATTATGAACCATGACTATCCTGGCTTCCTCCATCTGCTGTGCATCTAAATTATACAAATTCAATCTTAATAGTCTAATTTCCAATTTGAAATTATTTCTAGTCTACCAATCACAGGTCCATCCCACTAGTCAGTGCATTACACTGGCTTGCACAAACAAATCAAGCATCTGCTCAATTAAAAGCCAAAAAAGGGAAGCAAGGTGACTCCAGAAGCCTCTAAATGAGAGCCCAATAGAGCTGCCCGATGGTTCCCCGCCCTGGAAGACGCTAGCACTCACCTCCCACTGCATGTGAGGCGGGATGTTCCTGATCTGCAGCTTACAGCTCCTAGAAAGAGAACAAGGGAGAGTGGGGGATGGATAAAGGAGGAGGGAGAGAAAAGAAATTGATGAAGGAAGATTGAGAGGAGATGGGAGAGAGGAGGGGAGAAAGGCAGTTAATAGCTGACAATACCAAGGGCACAAAGATAAAAATGACAGAAAAAAAAAAGAGATCTTAAAATTTAAAGCAAGACTTTATTCCCTTCTGCCATCAAGTGAGAAAGACCAGGGTGGAGATCCTCCAGACATACTTTAATTCCATTTGCCATCCAGCAGGTGCACTGAGACACCCCCGTGCAAAACATGGGAAACTGCCAAGAAAAGGCAGGAATCACCTCTGGGTGGCCTAAAAATGATCTGAGGGTGCTCAAAGATCAAAATGTATTTTATAAAAAGGCAACACCCTTTATCCCAACTCACCAATCTAGTCTCAGAGAGCGTTCAGATCGAGGGGAAGGGATGGGATGCGGAAGCAGCCGAAAGTAGCAGTAAGAGAGCAGAGGAAGGAAAATGAAGGTCGAGATATGCTATACCAACATGTCTTATCTACACCCTGTCAAATATGTGCCTTCCATCATTGTATCATGAGGATTCGACCACTGCAAGACTTTAGCCCAAACCAAAATAAACACTGAACCAGGATCATCCAGCTGTTGCATCCACACACACAAAAAAAAAAAAAAGGTCAGGAGGGGGGGGGGGTGCCGCAGGTGCCAAATGATCTATGGGGAATCTCCACTTGCAACTAAATGGAATTAAAACTGCATACTTGTTCGGAGAGTGGTGCACCCAATCAGAATCAAGTGGAGACTAGTATTTACAACAAAGCTGCACTGTCATCACAAGGAACAACCAGATCAGACGTCCCCAATTCATCCTGTTAGCCTCAAGGTTTGCCAATCTGGTTTCAGTCCGTGTAGAGCGGCATGAGTAGCCTATATACTAATGCGTGGAGGTGATGCAGACAATGGAACTTGGGAATCCATAGCTGAGGTTTGCATGGACCTCCTTATACCGAAATCGGTTTAGAGCTCAATCGGAATGACAATGCTCCATATAAACACCTCATTCGGAATAAAAACGCCAAAACCGAGTGAAATTTAGTACATGCTCGAAGGTAGTATAAACTTTTTCTTAAACCGATCGGAAGAGCAACCGTTCCATGTAAACGGTGGAACGGAATATCGACTGGTAGAGTTCCGTCTGCGCTGCTCAGAGCCGTGACGTATCTGCAAGATGGCGGCTTTAAGGCGGAAGGGTTTCTTTTCTTGTGCTCGCCGTCTCTCTTTCATCGCCTCCAGTACGAGTACGTCTACGTTATTGTCACACTGCAGCCTTATTAAAAGCACCACAACGGCGGCAACAATTGCGCCGATCACACGATCGACATCCATCTTCTGGTTAAACGCACGAACCATACGTCACCTCCATCCCTTCTGCGCGTGTCAGATTAAATGTGGTGCCGCATGGAAACACCAGATCGCATTAGATCACAACTCATGTAAACAGCTGAGATGAAACTTTCAATCGGAATGATTTCAATCAGATTGAAGAATAGTGTCTCTGTAAACCCAGCTACTCAGTCAGAGTTTCACAAGTGCCCCCCTGCATGTGGATGTTGTATAAAAATGTGAGAAGAGCGAAGGCAACTCCAAAGTCCCCTGGCTGTTGACACGCACAAACCTAAAGGAACAAAAAAAAGTGCAGTGTGGAAACACTAACCCTGACCCCGACCCATTTCCACACCGGCCTTACACTCAATCCACACACAGCTGTGCTGTGCAAGTGCAGGCAATACAGTTGGTAGACATTTCCTGTGTCTTCTATGCAAAAACTTTAAGGCAGACTCTTACATTGTACATGCATCTCCTGTTCTTTTCCGTAAGCTTCGCTGAGCTGTTAAATGATATCCAACATGCAGCCGATCGCTGTTTCGTAATCTGCTGTGTAGAACACCTCATAACATGCAGCATTTATAAACTCAGTCTTTACACCATGGACTCAAATGTGAGGGGGGGGAGAGAGAGAGAGAGAGAGAGAAAAGCTATGCAACAAACAGTGATTTAAATAAAAAAACTGCACACAAGCACATCTACGCAGTAAACGTACAGCAAATGTGCAACAAGGGCCGCAGGAATTCCTCTGCTTAGTCCCCACGACCACAATCAAACCGGCAGCAGTTGGAAAGCATTTAATTTGAGAATTTAGGAAGCTACTTCATTCTTAATGAGCAAATTGTAAAGAAAATTCCCAAATACGTTCCAAGAGGAATTCCAGCCCACTGTGACATTCCGGCCTGATCTGGCCCCCTCTCCCCACAAATTTTATACGCTCTGCATTGCGGTGAGAACGCCAAGTGAAATGCGCAAATGCGCCAGGCACTTCCAGTTGGATTAACCTATAGCTCCACACACAGAAGTAGTCAGCCAGGGTAAAGGGTGGGGGTGGTATACATTCCCCAGTCCCAAGTCTTTGATTTGGGGAGAGGGGGAGGTGTGTGAACGGGGTGTGGTTAGCAGCCCTGTTTCAGGCAAGGGCAACAGGGGCCCTCTCTGCCCTGTGGGGGGTGGGGCCCTGTCGTCATGGACACGGACAAGTCCACTGACAGGAACACGTAGAGTGGGGGGAAGGAAGGGCCAGGAGTAAGTAGGGTGGCTCGTCATGTGATGGCCAGGAGGAGGTTGGGAGCCTTTTAAAAAATCTGACCAATATTCTCCGTGTTAAGCCCCGTCTTCAGCCACTCAGATGAGACCTTAGGGCCTGCACTGTCAAAACACGACGATGCATGCAGCATGAGACGGCACCACACCTGTATTAAACATGCATGACTTCATTCTCTGCCCTTACGGAAGCAGGCTTTGCCATCAGGGGACGGTGAGGGACTCATGAGATATGCGCACAACTCCCAACCACAGCCATTGACTATTCAGCATGCAGAGGTTATGAATGACTAAACTCCGTGCAGGGCTGATTTCCGCTGCCCTCTCGCAGGCCTTGTAGACAAACTGTGCACTCAATTAGCTATATTCAACACTTGCGTGTGACAATATTTGTTCAGAATTGTATTAAAGAATCCAAAGGAGTTCAGTCAGAAATGATGTCACTTCTGCAAAGATCATTACACGTTTGTGTCTACCTCACCACCACACAGAAAACATTTTTAAAAAAATGTTCAAAAAAAGGAAGCAAAAATACGAGATTCTGATTTCAGCCTATGAGGAGGGAGAGTTAAGGAACCATTTGCTTGCAGTCTGGGTAAAACAAGGAGATACATTCATAATTCTCTCATCGCAAATCCATTCTCTTTGCAGGTGGGGCCCCACAGTGACCCTGTGACCCAGAATACTTGTAATAAGAGCCAGGAGCCAAACCCCCAGCACTGAATCAATGTGCACTATTGTCTCAATTTATAGATGTTCTTTCGATTCTTGATTCATTTTATTTTCTTTTATTTTTTTTTAACTATTATTAAAAACACAACAGGGCTGAAACTTGACACCACTCACTGAGAACAATTGCTACGCTTTACATGTTGTAAAATAAGTTGCACACATGTTGAACGTCCATTTCCCCTCTCGCTCTCACAGACACACACGCACTTTGGCTACCTCTCCTCTTGCCACGCCATGTTCTCTCTTTACATGTGACTAATCAGGTATGTGCATGTGAGGAAGGGCAAGCTACGTTTAATTCACCCATAACCTGATCTAGGAAATCAAGTCAGACTGTACACAATGACTGTCCTGCAGCTCAATTTGCCTTTCATTATAATAGGTGAAATTAAATAAATTAGCCACCATTTGCTTAAATATATTTCATGTGGCGCAGTGGCACCGACAATTCAAAGCATTTTTATTAAAAGCTGGGTCAAAAGTGAAAATATAATTGTTATTTCAAACTATTGTGTCAACTGTGCAAAATAAGTTTATTTTAATTTAAATGCAAGTGTGATTATTACATTTTCTACTGTACAATTTAGATACCTTGTTAAAATAAATTAAAATAAAAAAGCCCAAGCCATCTGTCAGGCAGGTTAAATGTCTGCACAAAATGTTTTCAGGCAAAGTAAAATGTAAAACACCCATAAGGTGGTTGAAATTGTAATAATTTTTGAAAAGAATACAATGCATCTGTGTGTAAGGTGTTTTTAGTTAATTTTGTTGCGTTAATGCATACATTATATTTTCAGGAGTCATGCTAAAGTGCAACATATGTTTTGCTAATGCACTGGGGACAATTTTAGTGAATTTTTGGCCACAACTGTGACAAATTCAGAGGAAAGTATTTCAAAATGTTTGCTTTCATGACGTATTCGGACCGATGTGATACGCCACATGCCATGGCATGTCGTCCCATCTTAATGAGACCCAAACTTTGGCTACATCACCTTGATCTCTGTCTGCTATAGCACTTCCCCTTCCTGGGGGGTTCAAAGGTTAAGCCACGGTGATTGGCCGAGGCCCCAGTAGATAGTTGCAGGATGGAATGCGAAGGGGCCCCTGTGCACAAGTGTGTGTTGCGTTTCTACACTCAGAATACTGTTCCCATTGCCTACTGTCATGTTCCACGTTGTCAAGGTGGGGGGGCACGTTTTTGAATTGAGGCTGGAACTTGAGGGTTTGCTGCCCAGCAGGCTGCACTCAACGTCACCCATTTTTCGTGATCAGGGAAATTTGGGGGAAGGTCTCAAGATTTAAATGACCATGCAGCTTATCTGGTTTATTTATCCTTAGCTCAAACAACAGCCTAACAGCTGCCAGGGAAAAGTGACTTTCTGGTGGAAAATACATTTCATGTCAAGATGTCAAAAAAAATGAAAATTAAAAAAAAAACCTTTTGTGATCCACATTTCTCAATCAATTTAAGCCACATATAATTTGGAAGCATTCATGCTTCACACTGTTTAAAAATATGGGCGTTACTTTGCATTTGAAAATCAGATTGTTGAAACTTTTAAGAAACAAACAATGAATATTATGTATAATGTATCATGGAAATCCTTAAACCAATTACCAATTTCAATTTTATTCCAGGAATTCTGACAGATTTGCGTCACAACCGAAAAATACGCACACAACACCACAAAACTGAATTTACGTAGTCAGCACATTGCCCTGCAAAAAAAAAAAAAAAAAAAATGGTGCACCTTATGGAAATCATTCATGAAAAAATAAAACGACAATCCAACGTGGCTACGGGGGTCCAACTCTGAAGCTAAGGTTTTCCGTGATTTGGGCCCTAAACCTCCCATTCCATTCGCGTTTGGGAGTCCATCTCGTGCAACAGCAGCACAATGTGCAGAGGAGGGCGGAAGCGCAGGGCAGGCAGAGAGAATGACGGGCAGATCCATCTCAAATGGACGACACAAGGCCTGTACGCCTCAAAACCAGCATGCACTCACTCTGCACACATTTCAGCGAGCACACACCAGACTTTAATCGCCCTGTGGTTGGAGCTCAAATCACAAAACACAAGTGGAGGGACAAGCGAGAAAATAAGAGGCATGAATGCACGACGATTTTTAGGAGCACCCTACAGTCATGGCGAGAGGAGGGAGTATGCTACACACAACCATACGCCCCCCTTTCATTTGACCCCAAAGCAATCCGAAAAAAGAGCCATTTAATTAAATTGAACATTTTTCACACCACCAAATTAAAAATGCTCAGTGGCAACATTAATGCACATTTATGGCAAATATGGCTTAGTAAAAAAAAAAAAGGCTTGTAGATTATAGCTAGAGGAATTAAAACTGGAGTTAAATTATATATATAATAAAACTCGACCTACCTTTGACGTTTAGGGACAGAGTGCTCCACTTCGAGAACTTTCCCATGAAGTTCAACTTTACCTATAAAAACAAACCAAACTATTAATTTCATTTATCCTTCACCGCGTAACACAGGCCTCGTTTACTGCTTTTGGGCGTGCATTTCGTCTCAGTGTTCACAACTCATTTTGAGCAGCCTCGGGGAATAAAACAGACATGTGTAAACATGGCTTTGTACTGTATATTATTTAGGGTGACGTGATTTTAGCGACACAAAGTGATGAAAGAGTGCGAACCACTAACACAAGGAGGACACGAATGAACCACACATGACTCCCATTCAATATTAAAGCCTGTACGAGGTGAAGCTAAACTGATAAGCCTACGTGAACTGAATGGGCAGACGAAAGTTTAATTTAAGAGCAAACCAGGGGACGGAGCGAATAATATACTAAAGCCAAATGGTCGTGTCGCTCTATTTAGTTGGCCTACATTTGACCAACACAATTAAACCACCTGGTGTGTCAGCATGGGCGAAGTGGCTTCATGGTGTAGTGACTTGTGGCCACTGGAGAAGGCCTCTAGTTTGAAATCTGGATGAAAGAACAAGTCCAAATCGAAACTGGTAAAAAGTAGTGACACACCACGGCCTCCGAATCGTGCCAAAGTGGGCTGTGTGATAAAGAGCCCACGATGAGGTTCACTTCACAGCTCGCTGCCTGTGCGTCCCACTGCCCTGAACGACACACACACACACACAGCCCGAGTAAGGAAAGCTGTGCATTCTCATCCACATGGATGAGTTTATCCGGCTGCACTCCGTGAAAATTAAAGAGCCAAAATTCACTCAAAACCCGGGGCAGCCATTTGTCTGAGCCCACGGTGTCAAAAGGCCAAGTAAAGGTTGTGAGAGAGAAAGAAATGCTTGGATACACCCCCCCCCCCCCACCCCCACCCCCACCCTACACGGCTGAAGTAAAGACAATTGTAGCAATTCGTGCGTATTTTTCTAAATCCCACTTTCAACTCCAAAACGTCTCACCTGAAAGAACATCAATGGCCTTCATCGCAGCCTTCTCGTCCGGGCAATCCACAAACGCATAGCCAGTTTTGACAAGAAATGGACCACTGTGCGGAATCTTCCACTGCTCAAAGATAGTTTCGAAGTCCTCCTCGCTCGCCTCAGCGCTCACGTTGCCAATGTACAGCTTGTTCATGTTCTGCGCTGAAGGGTACAATCTTTATGCTGAGGGAGAGATAGTTGCTTGCTCTCACGAATATGCAGTGTTTGGAGTAGGCTAAATCGCCGTTACTACTACGGGGCGGCTGTGGCGTGCTTCCCAGTCGTTCAAGCCACAGATAGATTTAAACTGGCAGCCTCAGTGCGCTCGCTCTCCCTCGCCCCTCTGTCTCTATCGCGCAATAAATAAAAGCTCAATTATTAAATACGTGTCCCCAAATGATGGCAGGCTGGGTGAAAAGGAGAAAAAAAACTACTTTGAGTCTTCCTCCAAACCCCTTGGCAAAGACACAGAGAATGTCACACACGGTAAAGCTGGCGCCCGCCTCCAAGTCTAGAGCCTAGAATAAGAAGAAGAAGAAGAAGAAGGGGGGAGAAAAAAAAATCCTCTGCTATTCCGGCTTTTTTGAATGAGCCACGTGTTCAAACTACAAATCAGCCCACACGTGAGGAATCCCAATTGCTCAATTAAGTGTTTGGGATTGGGGAAAATTGCACGGGAATCTGGGGTGGGGACACTAAAGGGGAGTGGAGAATACAGGAGGGGAAGAGTGGATTGGCGTTGAGGAAAAAAAAAAAAACCTGACGAGCGATGTGCGTAAAGGGATTCCGTGAGAACCCAGTGTGTCTTTGCTAGAATCACATTCTGTGCCTTTCTCTGCAAAGCCGTTATTCTCATTGGCCGGTTGATGAATAGTAAAGCGGCAGTGCGCTCGCGCACGCCCATTACATGGAGACGCAGATATTACCGGGGCTTTGCGCACGGCTGCTCTAAGTGCGCTGTACTGATGACACAGTCAGAAAAAAAAGAGAGAGGGGGGGGGAGGTGGGGTCAGCCATAAGTATATTGCACTATATTGTTAATTCGCATACTGAACATATTAAACATCTTGACTTGAGGGAGGGCCCTGCGCCGCTCCTTCGACCCTCGCGCAATGTGCGAATGACACGTACTACTATCCACAGACGTCATCCATCTTGTCCAACTAGAGCGAGGCCATGCCCTCCATAAACCACAACTCAAAGTCCAACAACAGGCCCGAATTACTTAATTCTTCACATTTGGGGAGGTGTCTCTAGGTGAGATGAGTGCCGCAGCACCACTTGCTCGTAGTTTTTAATTTTCAGGGTGTTCGACGAAGCGAGAAGGCTGAGGCCATGTGGACGGAGCACATGGCGTATCCTCCCGGCTATACCTCTGGCATGGAGTTGCATTCACTGAAAGAGGGAGGGGTCTCCTCTACAGTAAAAGTGCCCCTAGCGTCGTATGTAACGCACAACCCAACCCGTTCACGTGTGGCTTACGTGTCAAAAACACCCCACATCTAACAATAAGATCTTATTGTAACTCACGGGCAAAGGCCAGCAGTTCAAGCGTGGGTGACCCCTCAGAGAATTACAGTGTTGACGGAGCTGATGACTGATTGGATGCATACCTGTTGATGGCACAAAGGTCGATATACTGTCAGGGCAGAATTTCACAACACCGTACACCCCAAAATGGAAACGCACATGCAGTGTCATGATCAGATCTGACAGCGTATTCAAAAAGAAGGAATCTGCACGTTTTTATTATATCTATTTATTCTCAGCATTTAAAAAAAAAAAACAACAACATTTAATCCTAACATCTCCAGACTCGAGGAGTCAGGCTGTGTTTACGTGTGCACAATGGAGGTACAGGTGACAATATGATGTCTTATGGACGGGCTTTTCAGGATCCATCATTTAATTCCTACACATAATGCTGAATGAGTTGTACTTTGAGATACGAGTGTCAAATTGAACACTAATCGTAGCAAGAAAAATAACAATGTAGTGGTTTAATAATGAACTTATTTTTAATTAATTTCCCCATTGAGTTTATGATTTTCAATGCTTCCTTATCTTATTTGATACATTTTCAAGCAAGCGGTTTGATTTTGTTTAATTGATTATTTCACCATGGCAAAAAAAAGTTTTTAAAAGTTTATGTGGGTGTAACCTCCAGTGGTGAAAAGAGCCATGCTTTGAGTTGAAATGATAGTCCTGTGTCCCTGCAGTGTTTGCTTATGAATAGGCCTAGGTGTGCATAAAGCTGGCTACAAAGGCTGTGTTGCTTTAGTGAGCCCTTCAGCCACTGGCTCAGACTGGGGACCATGGCAGTCTCAGTGGGTTTACTCCTCAGCTGCTGAACAAACACATAAAGCTCTCCGATTGGTCAGACGACTGTCCAATCAGCGGGCTGCAGACCCGCTCCGTACTACTGCTGCTGGCTCGGCCTCAACGCGCGCATTCATTGGCTCTCCGGCTAGACTATTCTATATGAATCAGCGCGCCAATTATGCATTCACCCCATGGGTCCTCTGGTCGGCTTTGTCGTGGGATTTAAGATATAACGAAACACGAGGCTGTGGCCAAATCCGCGGCACTTTTTCTTAACCGTTCTCAACTTTTCAGGAAGTTTAGGCTGTGTTTACATTCATGGATCACTTATGTAAACAGGTTAAATGAAAAGTGAATAAAAAAAGAACGTTTAAAATCCGATTTAATGCACTCCTTATTAAACTTATATTGTATTATTAATTGTTTAAAGTCTTTGGATAACTTTCACTCTGGTCAGATCCATATATTATTCCTATATGGATCAATATAGGAGATTTATCAACGTGGACGCTTTCCGTTGGCCTAGCTGGGTTCATACAATTTTTACAACCTAGTTTAGTAGTCTTAAATGATTTCTACTACATGTGGAATAACGAATCGCACACGCAGGAATTCGGTGTAAATATGCCCTGCTGCTGTAAAATGCCTTGCAGATGGTAGATTTTGCAGACTGGATGTATAGAGACTGCAGTCATGTGAGCCTGTGCCGGTTTAAATGAAGTGATGCATGGCTGCAGCCCGCCTGTGAGCGCACACTCTGCAGGAGGAGCAGTGAATGTATCGCTGAGGAATGTACAGAAACTCTCCCCGCCCCCCCAGTTTCAGGACTCCTCGCTATGGACAAATTCCATAGGGACAAACTGACATAAAGTTTCAGACTGGACTGCATCCTATGTGGGAAGATTGCAGCGGTTAATGTCAGTGCAGGAAAGAGATCTGACAAAATCGATCTGGTTAAACATAGTCTGGGATATTTCTAGAGAGGACAGGGGGAGGTAGCCATGATTGTTTAAGTAAAAAGGAGCTTATAACCCAACTTTGAGCTGCTGGCCTCACTCCAAGATGTACATAGTCTGCGTCGCCAAGCGCAAGGCTCTTTCACAAACCCCTTTAGGCTCCACTGACTCAAGGGATTCTGTTTTCCGGTGAGATTGTCTTATTTTTTTTATTTAATGCCAGGCGATTCAAATTTTTTAGCAATGCTCTCTTTTTCCACTTGTAACCATTAAATCCACTGGCTGACCGTTTCGGACAGAGTCAGAGAATACAGTGGTGAACGCCATGTTGAGAAGAATCTACAGCCTTACAGTAACTTAAACTGATGGAAGCTATGTCTTCATCGATGTTAATGCAAGTCTGTATTTTAGAGTGCAGACATAGGCTTATGTTTTCTGTATAAGACAGGAGGCTATGCACAAAACAAATAATGTGTTTTCTCCACAGAATGCCCCGTGGGGTGACACCCATCATCCCATTAGAAAATGGCGGTTTGTGCCCCTTTAAAACACATCATGCCAAGTAACATTTCTTTTTAACAATAGGCTCACACAACAAGTTAATACTAACTTGTAAAATAATAAAATTCCAGATATTGAATCGATATTGAAGCTAATATCTTTGTTTGGTTATTTGTGTAAAAGAATATAGTGTTTTCCCTCGTCTTTTCGTCACTTTTTCAAACAACAGTGAAATCATTGGAAAATAGTATGAAAAGTTAACTCAATCTGGATCATTTTGTCACAAAAATATGATTTAAATGTGGGGATATTTTTAAGGAAGTAATTGGCCTCCTGTGTGGTTAAAAACGACTCAGAAAAGCTGTTAATTTCAACCAAACAGCAACTGTTCATTGTTTTGTGTCATTAGAGGCACTAACTAGGTTATCTCTTAAATTTTTATGAAATATTTGTTTAATTTCAAGCATCTTGATTAAATTCTGATCACACTTTATTTCTAACTCTGCATAGTGTGTAATAGAAATAGCTTGGGAACCTTATTTGTTTTTATTTCTCATTATTTTAACAAAAAATAAAAATACTCATCTGTCGATTGTTTTAATGTTTGTGATGATGAGATTAAGATAAGAGCATTTTTATTGTTGTAGCATTTGATCATATTAACATGTTTTCATGCTGTACCAAAGTCTGATGCAAAGTGGGTGTTTTTACGCACAGATGCATGAATATTTGCAGACTTTGTCACACATTGCAGCTATTCTGTAAGGCCATGCTTTAGCATGTAGCTTTTACTCTCTCATAGGAATTCTTGCCTTCTGGCTGCTGTCGTTTACTGGTTTCAACACCTCGATTGACACACTGATTTGGTTTTGAGAAAATCAAAATCAAAAAGTCAAAAACAATCAATTCTTCAATATCATGTTTTTCTAAAAGAGGCTCATTTGTAATTTTATATTAGATTATGTCTAAAGCACATAATTTGTAGAATGTGGAACAGACTATATTGTATTGCCTTAAAGGTGGAAAAGCTTCTAATTCTTATTCAAAATATTGCTGTAAATTACTGTGGATATTGACTTTCATCGGTCAACAAGATGATTTTTGTAATTGATATCATTAAAGAAATACATGTTATTATTTAAATAAAGAAATACATATTATTTGATGTGAATTCATGAGGGTTTTTGAACCAGAAACTTTTTCAAATGTTGTGGCCGAGTAAATTAACTTATCTTATTTACATGTACATGTTTTATGTACATGTAAAACATAGATCACAAGTTTAAATCGATAATAAAATATTTAATTATATTCATATAGACCAGCCTACACTTAATAATAATGATTAAAGCTCATCTCTGACACAGTAAAAAGCTATTTGTAGTTTGAATTTGAACCAATTTCTTTAACATCTATACAGATGAACATATTTTATCTCAAAGTTTCATTTTCAGAAAACATAAAGCACTTTAGATATATGCTTAATTCATATCTACAGAAAGGGTCAGGTGATATTTCATGTAGACATCTGTATTATCTAGAACTCCAACTGCTAGAGAAGATAGTCAGCGTGAGCTCGAGGAATAGAAAACAGTTATTAATGTTGGTTGTTCCCACTGGAGCCTGATATGAGGATTTAAGCCTCAACCCCCCACCAGCCATCCTGTGGTCAAACCATGTAGAAGACATGAACATGCTGTTGCCTGTAAACCTTCAGACAGCATGTTTGAAGTGTGTCCTCCCAGTTTTATCCTGTACCAGAAATACACATTAAAGCTAGATGTTTGAGCCTATGATGTAAAACCTCTACAGTACAATTACACAAGCTTTTCTTCTCCTCCAAGCAAATTGTTTAAAATACTCTTGATATTTCTATGAACTATAAAATGTGTTTCATGTGTGTCTGTCTTCATAGGTATTTCAGTCCAGGTTCCATAGGTGAGATGGTCGCTGCATGTAGTCCCATCTTATGAGACGATCTACCTATTCTGTCCCCTATGAATCGACCTTTGCATAGTCATGTGTGTCATTGTATGGGTCAGGGAGGAAAGAGAAGTTCATAAATCACAACAGAACCTCAGATGCAACCATAAATCAAGTTAATTGTCAGTATTTTCCTTAATCTGCACCTTTTCTCCACAATGATAAAAACCTGGCTGCACAGACCGTGAATTAATAACTACGATCTTTTAGTTTAATTTCATATTACACAAACTTGCACAGGATAATTTTTGCCGGAAGGAAGGTTAGGGATTCATGTTGATATAGTGTGTGAACACACATGTAGCTATATGATCCATGTCCAAAGAGTGTTGAAACTTTATTGAGAGACCTCATACTTTGACCCTTCCAGCTAGTCCTTACCTTGGGACGTTATGATTTATCTTTGAGTCAATGTGAATGAACACATCTCTGAGGGGCCCCATGACATGTCGGCAATGATTATTAACCTCATTTGAATAGAGTGCCTTATTATCGGGGCTAAGGTCTACAGATAAAGAGCCCTCCATTCCCTCTGGTTTACTTTTTGGATTAGCCACTCGGTTGCATGACCGTTTCAACCTTGTCTTGTATCTGAACCGGTATCTTATTTGGGATAAAAACTCATCATGTTGTGTTGATTCAATTAAAGTTTTGTTTTATGTAAGAAACAACAATGGGTGACCTTGTTTTAAAGTAAAACAAACTTGGCCATGTTTTGTCATCTCAACATTATGTAAGGCACATGTTTAGCAACTTGTAAATCAGGTTATGTTCTAGTAATGTGATTAAGATGAGGTATATTACAGTCACATGGAGGAAAATAATGAATTTGGAGCAAAGCACAAGCCCTTTAAGTACTTATAAATGCCTCTGACCAAACCATGCAGTTACAGAATACTTGTATAATCACTGTTTTCTCACATGTGAACTTTGTATCTTATGTAATGACAGCCATCCAATAAAAGCTTGGTAAAAGACCTTCTTTGCATGTTTTAATTGGTGTATCCTGAATGAGAGGAAACTTATGTACAATCTAATGTGCTTTCAAAGAGTGTTTCCAATTTGTGTGATCACAAACTCATTATGCACATCTTGGCACTTGTCTTGTTCTGTGAAACTCCCACAGGTTGTTTTCCCACCTCACCCACTCAACTTAAAAGTATTAACTCCCACCTTTGAAAGTAAAACTTTCACACACAACAATTTCACACACATTAAGTCAGAGAATGACATTACAAAAGTTGTAGTTTTTCATATATTTGTATTTGCAAAGAAAGAATAAAAAAAATGTAATATATGATAATAAAACTCTGGACAAACTCAAATGATGATAAAAACAAAAACTCTGAATGTGAGGAGAGAACTGCTGAATGTTGGAATAAACAGCCATATTTACCTGCTACTTACCAGTAAAAGTGTCGCTAACATTTATTAAAACCCAGTTTTCTTTCTCCCATCATGACAAGAACCATTAATGATTGGTCAGTGCAACAATCACTCGACAGAAAAAAAGTCTCTTTACTGCAGAAGACTAAGAGGGGAGGAAGGATGCAAGAAAGAGAATGAAGCAAAAAATAGCCAACAGTTGCTGAGTTCTCTGCTCACACTCAACACAATGAATCAAGACGTCTAAAAATTAAGACATCTATCGCATGTAAACAAGAACTTCAGAGTTCTGTTGATATGGACATGCTAATTTAAAATGTTCCCCTCAAACATAGTGATGCATCAGACACAATCAATTATTGGAGGGAAGCCAAACATTGGGAGAAGCATCTTAATATCGCCCTGCAAAAAGAAAATGACATTTATGTTAGTCCAGTTGTAAGCACATTACTTATCAAATTAAACCTGCTTTCAGCAGTGATCAAGATACAGTCATCTTTTCAAATAGACACACTACAGCAGTCTGCTTTCATGTCTGAGGATAAAATGGATGCACTTATTGTGGGTGATTTTATTCACACTTACGTGGGCTGTAGGAGCGAGACCGTGAGCGAGACCTGTATCGGCCGTAGTAGGGTGATGGAGAGCGCCTGCGACTGCAAAGACACAAAGAAAACTTCAGATATTTTCTTCCATGCAACAGTTTAACATTGACTTTGTCCTCAGATGATTACTCACCTATACCTGTAGTCATACTCGTCATATCTGTCATAGCGGTCATAGCCACCACGGTCATAATGCGAGTCTCTCCCCCTCCTGCTGCTACCGCCGCCGCCACCGCCACCACCACCACCACCGCCACCACCACCACCCCCCCCATTGCTGTTGAAATAAAAAGGTCATGACTTCCAAACGTCTCATCACTTGAAACACACAGCCCTTTGTCAAAACTGATATAAACTGTTACAGATGTGTCCCAAAAAGGCCACAATTAGATACAAAAATGATATGAGTGACTCCTGACATCAAGACATTAAATCATCCCCATATTTCCCCCCGTTTTACTCCTGTAAGATCAAATGTAAATTTAGGTTTGTAAGGGACCTCATCCATGTGATCGATGGGTTAAGGGAACTGATTGTTGATCTTACTGAGTTGGCCGGCCCATGTAGATTCCTGGTGTGGGGGTGTGAGGACGTTTGGTAATAGAAAAATCCACTCTGATGCGCCTCCCATCTAACTCCATACCATTGGCTCGCTCCATTGCCTACAGAAGGCATGAGAAGAAAAAAGATGTCATCAGACTAATGTAAATGTTTTGGTTATTTAAATTATTTGATTCATGAAGGCCCATCATATTACACTTTGGAACTCCTTGCTTTGAGATGCATGACTACACAGTGAAGGAGTTTGTGGGAATGCAGACATCTAGTGGTGTACTCATGTAATCACACCCAAATACAAAAAAAGAGTGGCTTTATCCGAGGAGAAAAACCTTTTAACCTCTAGTACAACAAGAAAGTGCCAAACAATTTTATTTTTAATGACTAAATCTGGATTAAGAATTATAGTTGAAGTGTCAGAGGGCAAAAACAAATGCAAAGGCTACTTTGTATGACAATACTCTTTAGTCCTGGCTCCCAGAACAGATACTTTGCCACTTTTTATCGTCATGTAAACAAGATTATTTTACACTTTAAAACACCCAATTAACTACATTAAGGGACCAGAACAGACAATCATTGTCCATCTGATCAATAAATAAAACCATAAACATTTGCCATACCTCCTTGGAATCCTCAAGTCTCTCGAAGTAAACAAAGGCAAAGCCACGGGAGCGACCAGTGCGCTGATCGTACACCACATTGACCCCTGCCAGAGGACCATACCGAGAAAACACCTCCCTCAGGTCGCGCTCCGTGGTGTACAGGCTCAAGCCAAAAACCCCAAGACATGTGCTGGGATCAGGGTTTGCCTGGAGGGGTCAACAATAAGGGTCAGAGTTGATCCATTTCATGCTTCCATTGAATGGATGTTGTATGCAAAACATGCATCTCTGTGCACATGGCAGCACCTTGCATGTATAATGCACTGGACACATTATATATTGTTCCAAAACGTACGCAAAGAGAACAATAAACCAGGATAATATATTGAATGAATTCATTAAAAACTCTACGTATTGGGTTATGCAGATCAATTTTTTCTGGTTAGGGAGAAGGCAATGAAATAATATACTCGCTCCTATATTCATGACTACTGGCTTCAAACTAAGGTAGTTATGGACTTACTGCTAAAAGGTAAGAATCTACATAACGTTTTACAACAGTTAACAAATCATTCCCTCCAAGAATCTCCTGTTATACCAATCCAACAGTAAATGCTCAGTGGGTAAACTATGACAGCTTTAATAACCCCTTAAACAGCTTTCAAAATGAAGCCCCAGGGAAAATTATACATAATACAAAAATATTTCATTTGCCCCCTACTTGCTTTGAAAACCTCCCTTAATTCCTGCTTGGCACGATCACAACGACCTCACTGCTGACATTGCATAAACTGGTCTAACATGGTGCTGTAAGAAAAACAAGCTTTATTTACTCCTACCTGTCCTGATTTATTACTGAAAATAAAAAATATTCCCAGTGTAAAAAGCAGTTTCTTCAAACATGTTTGATCTTCCATTTCCCTTAGCAGTTTGATGACAGCTTCAAAGGCTTTGTTACAGAAATATCAGTCACATTGTTACATGAATGTTTAAATTGCATTGATTTAAAGAGCATACAAACCATGTTACTTTATCCATACATTGTTAATTGTGGTCATTATGAAACAGAGCACATCAGAACTAAAATGCATGAAAACTGAATACACACATACCAAATAATCTCTATATTAAATATTTGCGGTAAAATACAGTAGTTAATATACAGACATGTTTTTTTTTTATGTACTAAATTGGTGGATGATGCCCACTTGGGAAAAATGTTACAAATTTTACCAATACCAATGGATGCAAACCAGCCCCACTGTTTGAATATAAAAAGTCGTATTTGATTTCCACTAGGTTATATTTACCCCCTTCTTCCTCGTCCAGTATCACACTGGGAGCAGCACCTTTGACCAACACACAAACATTACATTACTCTTGCCCAAAATATGTTAGAAGTCCACATACCCTAACATCAGCACCACCAGCACCACCAGCACCATGACTTAATGCTTCTTTTGTCAAGTCATGGCTCTGTTGATATAATGAGGGGAAAGGGGTTATTAAATGTCATTTCAAAGTGGTTTCCAACAGCATTAACAACAACAAAAAATACACTTCCTCACAGATTAAAAGAGAAATTCAATTGCTCTTGACTTTAAGTTTTACTAGAAATATAATCCTTGTAATTACATTTTTAATACTCCAACTCGAAATTCATATCAAAACATTGTATACACATTGTGTTTAACACATTAAAGTCATTTTCTTGCAACAACCACAGTGATTTTTCTACATGAAAGTACTGACATAATTGGATATTACAAGGAAGGCAAAGTTTTGGGATTAGCCTCATGATTATGTGTGTGCATACACTGTCATTTGGTTTTCCCACTATAGTCAATTGTAAATTGCCCTATCCAATCTCAATCACACTTACCTTGCTGCCAGTGTGATGCCGCCGGTTTGACACGGGGGAGGTACTCTGGCTCTTCCTGCGGCGGTATTCGGGGCTGTATGAACGAGAGCGGGACTTCCTCCGGTGGGAATAGGAGCGTGAGCCTGAACGGCTATAGCGCCGATTTGAGTGGTGCCTTGAGCGGGACCTGAAACGGATCCAGTAGAGAAGAGGTCCTGAATGTACTGATGGTCAACAGATGAGAAAGTAACGTATGACAATCAGTGACAGAAAAGAGGAGGAAACATCTGGGAACTGAGTGACATATTTGGGTCTCTTATAAGCATTTATGTGTTTGCATTTGATGTGATCACAAAGGATTTCATAAAATGGTAACAACATACCTAGATTTTGATCGAGAGCGGGATCTGGACTCAGAGTATTTGGAGGCCCGGGATGGGTGTGGGGAGCCGGATCTGCTATCCGACTTTTCCAAAGCTGGACTCCCACGATCCGATTTAGATGGGGAGCGTGACCCCTATTGCCATACCAGCATGTTAACAACTTTCTCATGGATAGTGAGCAATTACAATTACTTCCTTAGGCAGAAAAACAATCAAGCACAGGGTAGTGAGTGATAGAGTATGTTTAGCACATACAATAGACCTGTCTAAAATACATAGGTTATATACTGTGAAGGGAAGGGTTAGTAATCTTATAATTTCAATAAATAAATATTTTGTTTACAATGTGGCCATAACCATGTAAATCAAATGTACATGACAGGTTTATTTCCATGTCCACCTAAACCATTAAGGGAAAAGAATAAAACATGCATTCTCATGTTACATAAAGGGAGCATGGTAAAGAAAAGACATTTATAACACAAACAGTATGTTTACTTAACCTAGGGACACATTCATTCTTCCAGATTCTTTACACGCTACTCCTTTCTCTCAGGATTTCTATCCTTCTTCATTCTTCTTTTTTCAGTTTTCTCATTTTCTGATTCCAGGTCTGTTTTTCTCTCTTCACCCAAACTGAAACCAGTTTCATTTTAGCCATTACACTGCAACCGCGTCTATCTGACACCATTCTTCCGTCACATTTCCTCCCTTTCCACTTCTATGTTCTGCTCTGTACATGTTTTCATTAGCCTTCTTTTATCTTGAAAATTTTCTTCATCATTCTTGGATAAAACTCTTCAAATCCTTCACGATCAATAACCTTAATGAAGAAAGAACATTCAATAAAATTAAGATCATAGGTTTAAGAGAGGGAGAATATTTTTAAATGAAATAAATGACACTGAATGCAGAACAATTAGATAAATGAGCAAAGTTGCAACAATTTAAGCTACATACTTTCAAGTAAAGAGCTTAGATAAATGTAACAATGTTTGAATTTGTTAAACAAGAGCGTGAAAGCAGGAAGAGGAGAGACTGGATTAAACTGGCTGCAGCAAAATCACTGATATCTGCACAAAAGGATAATATACAAACGTGGTAGATAACTCAAACTAAAATCAAGCAAATGAGTCAGATGTTGTACATACAACTTGAAAAGGCAAAAATATTACAATTTGCAAATATTAAGGTATAGATTTTTATGATGGCTACTGTTAGGAGTCCGGTTGAAGCACATTTGCTAGTGAAACGGAAATGTTCATATACAAATGATGCTCAAGTTAGCTTCTGATTTGCCAGTAAAATGGAAACATTAGGGAAATTTAATTTGTACTGTTGACACACCAATCCTCCATTTTTTTGCACCTCTGTGTTACTGTTCTGAAAGCCTTAACACTGTCTGAAATCCTCTTTCAAATTTGTAAAAAATTAAGCCTATTTTTAAAAATACAAAAAGGGAGACATCACTGCTTTTATCAAATCTAGACCACAGCGCAAAGTCCAGACCAAAAAATACGATACTTAGACTGTTCAAGTCTGGAACTGACTATCTCAGGAAAGAATAATGTAGTCCAATCGTTACCAGTCTAAGTGTAACATTAATATGGTCGTTTTGAAACCAACCATATCCAGTGTAGTCTGGGTATGAGAGAAAGTGGCATATCTCCCCTTTTCACAAATAAAATTAAAATTACACGACCCCAACACTTTCATTAAGAATTTGTATCCTCTCTATGGTCATCTAGTCCAAGTTTGACCTGTATAGTATATTCAATCTGGGTATGGTCTACATATGAAAAACAATGACAAGCATATCAGTCAGGAATAAAAGTCACGTGTCTGTCAAATCTTAAAACACATCGAACTTCATATATTACAACAAAACGGGGGAGAGAAAGAGGTTTAATATCTGGGGTAGAATGGACTACAGTGATAATGAAGTGTCAGTGGAAGCGCCCTAGTTCACAGAAATGGCGTTTGGCTAGAAAAATCTGATAAGATATTTTATTACACCCTCTCAGATATCCCACTGTGATAGTAACGTCTCTTATCTGCTGGAGAAATTGCAAAAGCCAAATTGCAAATCATTATCACATCTTTTGTGATTGCCCGGTTATCAAAGAATATTGGAGGGAAACACATTGCCCTTCCGTACAACTTTAAATGTTAAATTCCTCTTAAAATACCCCAAGAATGGTTGAAAGGCATCAAATATTTAATTAATTTCTGATACTTCTGACAAATACTTCTGGTGGCTGGAAAAGACTAATTAAGTATGCAGTAAATTGCCAAAATTATATATAAACAGTGGAGTCTCCCTTTAATTCATCTCCACATATAGAATCGATGTTTCACAAATTTGAACGCCCGTTTCAGGTAGCTCCAAGGCTTTCACAACGGTAAAACGTGCAGCTATGCAACCTGGCGTTCCCTTGAATTAGTCGCTTCGAATCAGAGGCTAACTTCAGCTTTGTGCACATTTTTGGCTTTACATAAAACCAAAACACCCCTCTGTCCTGCTGGGACAGGTATCATTGACCAAAATGGCATGTTCTGCACAGCTAAAGTTTAGCTCTTAATTTAGCTGTGGCTCTAAGGTAGATGTGACATTAGCTATCATTAGCGGTGAATTAGCCTAACCTACAGTATTCTGTCGGCAGCAACAAGGAAGAAAAAGGAAGAAAGAAAGAGATATTTGATATCATTTGAAGTAACTACTTACCCGTCCGTCATAATGTCCGTCCTCAATGTCACTCATTGTTTAATATAGCTAATACAACCGAGCCTTTTGACAGACAGACCAAACTGACGTTTAACCCAAGAGAGAAGATGGCGCGAGAGGTGGGTGTTATGCTTATGCGCTGCAGATTCTGACGTCATGTCCCGTCAAGTCTGCCACGCCCCCCTGATGCAAAAATTTGAACACAGCGTGAAAGCTTTATGTCCCCCATGACCAGGCAGGAGATTAGAGACATTTAAATAGCAACACCACAGCATAAAAAAATCGCTCTATCATAAGTTCAACTATTGCTATTCAAAAAATTACCAAAAGTTAAACAACTGTACACATCATGGTGAACACTATTCGCCACTATGGTTGTCAAATATGTTATTGAAATAATATTAAGGAAATATTATGCTGTGAACAACATTTAAATGTTCGAGCTGGAGATGGAGCTAATTCTAACCTCTCTATTTATAGTTGAGTACAGGGTGCTGCTAAACAGAGAGTTGTGATGGGGCACAGGCCCTCATTACTGAGATCACTTTCTTTTTCTTAAATGCCATGTTGTATGTATGAAATGTGCTGTGCAAAGGGCTATTGGGCTATAAATAATGCTCCTAACCTTTTTGCAATCCAGCACAGACATGCTCCTAGTGAAGTGATTGAATATACAGTATACTATAGAAGTCTGCTGGCAAATCTCAACATTAGGTAATGTTAGTTGCCAGTAAGGTAACATTCACATTTGATAATGCTTAGCCTAGAACAGATCTGTTAAAACTAGTTAAACGCCATATCAGTGTCATTCTGATGTAAAGCCACAAGTTCATCGCTGGGTTGGTCCAATATTTATCCAGCCATTGGGTTAAAAACAACACAATTTGGGGTCTTTTCAACCCAGAATGTATAGTCTCTGCAAATTCATAGTGTGTTGGGCTTTTACATTTGTAATTAGGTTAACTATGCTTGCTAGTTTGTTTTAGCACCAAATTAAGATCATTAGTGCTATTTAAAAACGTACTTTTTCCCCCTGATGTGCTATCATGCAGGTGCCCCAGTAAAATGGGTCTAGCAACTTCCATGGTTAGGTAGCTTAGTCTGCAAGAATGGAAGATATTATAAGGTGACAATTTTCATGGACGTAAAATTACATTTTAGCATGACTAGACAGTTACTTTCCACCTCCATACCACAGTAAGACATGATTTGGCTGGTAAATTGCAGCTTCAAGGACCTTGAAGTTTTAGACTGGGGTCACTAAAACTCGAAAGAGCAGAAAAATGAACTGAAAAAACTGAATATTTTGACGGAAGCAAACAAAACTGAACTTACCGTCTTATGTTGGATACAATGTCACAGATATAAATGACATGTTTCGTTGATCACATTTAATAAATAGGAAATAAATGGAAAATCTGATATAAAATCACTTGAACGATGGAATCATTTTTCCATGAGGTCCATTTATTAGTAAAGCTGTCTCACAGCAGCTGGCTGGTTTGCCATCTTATATACTTTCTCAAAATGAAGCAAAGTACATGTTCAGCATCACTCATTGTTGTAAACATACTGTAGTCAAACCACAGTTTGATATTTCACTCTAGAGGCATTCATATAGTTACGTTTGTAAAGTGTGAGCAATATTATGGAGCTTTGTTTTTGCCTTGTATTTTACTATGCCACCCACATTGACTTTGTATTGTACAATCCTGATATTGCCCCTCTTTTTCACCGCATACGGTCAATCACCTTAATGAGCATCATGATAAGAAAATTAAAGATCCTCTTCCTTTGTGCAGGACAGGCATTTCTTTGTATTATAGAAACCACACTGAGGACCAGAAAGGCTGGAATAATGAATATTCAGAGAGTGACGTCCACCTCCCTAAAATATCCTTAAAGTCAAAGTTGAATGAGGCCAGTATTTTTAGAAAATCCCTACAGAGTCACATTGCAACACGAACCCTGAACATGTGCAAGCAGTCGTGTCTGTAATCCTAACAGCAATACAGGACAAACGACTCACTGAACAGGACCTTCAGTCTGTTCCACACCCAAAGTACAACATTTATGATCAACAAGCAAGGGAACCATTTGATTCCAACCAACACAAAGCACACACACGCTCATCTTTACAATGGCAAGTAGGCCTCATCCATTCATCTGCATTCTTCGGCATAAACCTCAGAACTGTCTTGTAGCAATTGTGAAAACATATTCATGGTATCTTCTGGTGGAGTGGAAATAAGATTCTTTGGATTATCTCTTACACGTGAACTATGCCGTTCATTTACTGTTAAAACTATGTGTATGCTTAAAGTAGAATCTTCTTTAGAACAGAATTTAGCAACTGCACCAGCTCAAACCTTAATAGCAGCTATCAGCTATGCATCTGTATAAGCGGTCGTAATTATTAACTACTTCTTTTAAGTTCAGCATTTTGATATGTTCAAGCAATATTGAAAAATACTTTACACCAAAGGAGGAGGAGCCTTTTAAGCTGTTTTATGATTAAGTGCATGAGAATCCAGTTCAGCTCCAAGAGGGTTTATACCTCTCTACATTTGCTGTAACAGTCACAAGATGCAAATGTCGCATTATAAAAGATGCTGAATATTTAAGCTAAATGAAATCAAAAATGCAACTATAAAAAGAATGTGTTGATAATCTTGGTAAAAAAATAAATGAATATCAACATATGATACGACAGCGCATAAAGAAGTCTTTCTTCTTCCCTCTGCCGAGGATCAACATTTCTGAGATGCATCCCGAATTTGATGCGATGTCCATGTCTCACTATTGCCTTTACTTGTCTGATGTTGTTAAATGCTGGAGAAGTTTACTGTGCTCAAAAAACAAAAACAAACAATAAAATTAGATCAATATATCTATCAAGACTATGCTCCTTGATGTGGCTGAGGCCTGTTAGGGACATGTCGTTGAAGGTGTGATATCCCTGGGTGGTTACCAGGCATCTCCTGCTTTGAGGATTTCTGTAGGGCAGCAGGAGCAGAGGCAAGGATGCCCCCTGCTGTGTGGGAGGTGTTCATGGAGGAGGCATTGACCACCAACTCGATTTTCCCCTCCAGTTTGACCAGTCTTGTCAGAATGTCATCCAGCAACACAGCTATAGTCCTCTTCAGATCAGCTGTTTGTGAGGGGGGAGAGAAGGAAGGAAAAAGAAAACACAAGTTAATGCTGGAGTGAACTTTTTCACAACTTTGAGACAAACAATATCCATACAGGAGTAATTCATTTCATGCGCATGAGAGTAGTAACCCCAGCAACGGAACAAAATTCCTGACTTCCTCTTATATGCTTACCATAACCAGCCATGGAGGTTCCCTGCGGCCCACTTGGTGCATTCTGGTTCTCCTCTGTCAAGACCTTAACGTATCGGCGGCTGAGCTCCAGGATCTGCTCACGTAATTCAGCACTGCTCTGATGGCGAGGCTGCTGCACAGTATAGCGTAGCAGCATAAATCCCCACACCAGGCCGAATAACAGCAGCAGCGCACTCAGCTTCTGGGACATGTTCCTACGCAGGAGTGTCCCCAGCATGTCACTGTAGGTGGCAAAGGTGAGGGGGGTGGGGTGGGGTGGGGCTGGGGATTGGTAATTTCTGCAGGGAAACTATCTTTTTCTACTGTCTGTATCCACAGAGAAGTCAGAGGTCAAAACCAATACAAAGAATACATAAAGCTGGTGTGGATTCAGTGCCTCACTCAAACTGACTCCAGCAGGACATGTGCTTGTCTCGCACCCATACAGCCAAGAAGTCTCACTAACAACTAAAACATCCCAGTCTTCCTAAGAGGAGAACGCGTTGAGCACCCGGAGAAACGGAACCAGGAGGAAGATAACGCCCACGGACGATGGCAGTCAGGGTTTTTTGGAAAGGTGCTTTGGATGCAAGATGTCTGACTCCAAATAGCCAATACAGACCAGGCATTCAGGCAGGGGGTCTGCAGACATTGTTGACTGGGTTGAAGGAAGACAAAATTAAGAAAAAGAAAGAAACACAAGAGAAACATGTATTAGCTCTTAGAGATCATATTATGGGTTTTTGTAACGTGTGCTACTGCAATGTCATAAATTGGAAAAGAAACTCATTCTACTGTACACCGAAAACCACTTTAAAGGCAATTCCTGTCGCCCATCTATGCTAATTAACGTCAGCCACTGAGCCAAGTTGAGCACTGCGGTTTTTACTCATCGTGACTGTGAAGACTTCTGGTTGGATGAATGCACAAAGATTTCCAAAAGACACACAAACATCACTGCACGTGGTTGACAAAGAAAATAATCCACCTCATCATTATTGACAAATAGGTGATGGCTACATCAAATTAGCTTCCTGGACTTTTTCAACTATTATTAAAAACGGTCTTCAAGTCAGGGTGTACAATCTTTTTCAGCCCTCTTAGCACAGAAAACCGATTACCAGTTTAGATTTCATGGGACTAACTTTGCAGCTCTAGACAGGAGACACAAAGACATATGGAGGCAGAGAGGCCATTCATTCTCTAATCCCAACTACACAAAGGTTATTTGAGTGACGAATAGCCTGTGAGCGCATATGCAGAGGAAATTAGGTGATCATTTCTCAGTTTTCACAATTTTGTCACCAACCTCATTCTCTGTGTTCTCTCCTGGGTATGGGAGTGGAGTGTCACTTCCAATTGAGGTCAGAGATGGGACAGTGACAGAGGGAATCAATTATGAAAAGAGAGGTAACATAATCCATTTCCTGATTCTTTCTCAGTATCTATCCACCACACACACACACACACACACACACACACACACACACACACACACACACACACACACACACACATCCTTCCTATGACCCGGGTTCTGTTGTGTATCCACAAGAACAATAGGGGGAAGAGAAAGCAAAAAAGAGAGAGAGAAAGCAAGGTGTAGAGCTGACATGAAAGTAACAGTTGAAACCATTCAAAGCTCAATAATCAATAAAATGTCTTTAGCATTGCATTCTGTTAAATCCCTTTAAGCCTATGTCAAATTATTTACTATTATTTATTTAGTATTGCATAATAATATTACAGAAGTCACATTACATTTGAGCTATTCACTAAGGAAGAAAACATCAATCCATTTTCTAGAACCACTTATTCTTTGCGGGGTTGAATAGGGCTGGAGTTTCTCCCAGCTGACATTGGGCAGGAGGTGGGGTACACTTTGGACAGGTCGCTATTTCATCATAGGGTTGACAGAAAGACAAATAATCAGTCACACTAACGTTCATATCTGTGTTCAATTAAGAGTCACCAATTCACCTACTTTGCATGTTTATTGATTGGGAACCCACGCAGACACAGGTAGAACATGCAAACCTCGCACAGAAAGGGCGCAGGCCTTGATTCGAACCCAGAACCTGCTTGCTGTGAGATGACAGTTCTAACCTTTGCACACCCTGCCACTCAGAAAACATCCAAAACCAAAGAAAACACACAATACACACGGATCTTTATGCAAATGCAGTAATATTTCAGGCTGGAGTTAAAACTTTCAGTGGAGGTGCTGTGTTCAGATAAGGCTATGTTATTCCAGGCCTAGGGCAGAAACCAATGGATTGTGGATTGTTTTCTGTGCAATATGTCATCATATCTTTTAACCAAAGCGTTGACACTTGATAACAATCAGAGGTTTTTTGTAACTCAGCCATGTGAGGCTATATACCAGGCCGGACCATTGATGATGGAAAGAGGCCGCGGCTTCATTCAAAGAATACCGCACTTGTTTAGAGATCGGTTTAAATATAGTCTACCTAATGGGATGATTGACAGCGATAAGGCACACAGTAACAGTAACAATGCCAAATCTAGAGGTTATACATTGACAGCTGCGACCTGTCAACAGCTTGTAGGCTCAGCAACAGCTAACCTATAAACCATTAACTAAAAATTGAAATCTCAATAATATTAGAGCGGTGAAAGCAAGTGAATGACACCCAACAACATAAAAATACACAGGCCTAGAAACAAACCACATATACCTGACCCAGGGACAAAAGGCAATTGTTAACTTTGTAAACATGTTGACTGGCTGACTTTGTCACGATTGAACAATGAATATGAATAAAGTTAACTATGTACGCAACTAAACGAACCAACGCTTAATACTCGACGATGTACGATTGATGCACTAACTTCGGATATCTAAAGACTTTTACACCTAAAATAGGTTTCTAAAACAACCTCAGCTAAAGCTGTTTCCAACTCCACTAACATTTCGTGTTAGCTTGACACGTTAATCGGACAACATTAAAAGTTTATGTTAAACAAATATATTATCAATAAATATGTCAAATAACAGCAAAGACAGATAATTTGCCTGTTGCTTGTGAAGATACCTTGAGGTTGCAGCAGGGACGGGCGCCAGAGGAGCTACAGACGCTATATCTGGCTGACACTGAATGATGCTTGTTGTTGGGCAACCCTGGGCTGTCTTTGCTGTCGCCGGGATAAATATCTCAAACAACTCGCTGCTCGTGTGACAAAAGTTAGCTGCCGGGCTTTAAGTAGATGTGTCTGTTCACTCCTGTGGTCATTTCGGCTTCTTGCTCCATAGTATCTAGCAGCGAAAGTCGACAGCTAATATTCCAAACATGCAATAGTGCTGACTGTCATGGTTCGCCTGAACGTCTACTGTGCGCGTCATTACTACGGAATCATGGGAAATGTATTCATAGTGCACCTTCTCTTTCAATTTAACATAGGAGGAAAGAATAACATGAGTACGCCTGGAAAAATTAAGTACAGGTTAACAATAAGTTAAAGTTTATCAGTTTTAGTTAATTTTTAAAACCAATTCATATAACATATTGCTTAAGAAATATTTGCTAGTAACATTTATGGAAACAGTGTGTGTAGTTCACTCACGACCACTAGAGGGACATATAAACCCATTTCCATGGATACCTTAAGGCTGATGGTAAACAGTAGTTAGCTGTGCAAAGCAGAACACCCAGAGCTATTAACTTTTGCTTTTTGACAATGGAGACATTTTGTCTTGGTACATCCGATTTAAAAGCAGTGGATGACTACTGGGAGTACAGAAGGTTTGTCTCAACGTTGGACTGTGTGGTTTTATCTTCTGATTTAAACTAATCTCTAGATGGCTTTCACTTGGGAGCAAGTCACCAGCAGGTGACAGCTAATGCTAACTATACACAATAATAATAATGAATTAAAAAACTATTTTATGCAATCATTTCATGACTTGAAGTACAAAGTATAAATTTATAATCAAAAAGTGAACAAAGTATTCCCCAGCAGATACAAGTAAAACTTTGTATTTACTTTCAACTCTTTTTTTTTAATCCTGCCCTTTGTGTAATGATTGAATGATGATTAATACTACTGCAACTTGCTCATGTTCATGCTAATTTTAGCTAATGTTAGTTGTTAGTAGGGTAACATTCATAGCCTTAAACAGAGCTAATGTTAAACTTGTTAAATGTACATTAGTGATCCAGGGTTGGGTTAGTCCTATATTTACCCAGTGGTTGGGTTGAAAACAGGTCATTTTAGGGTTTTTCAAGTCAGTATTATTTTTGAGGGTATAACCCTTGAAAATGAATGTCATCTGTCAGGCTTTTACATTTGTCAGACCTGCAAATGTATAAGCTGTTGCAGCGAGCATGTTTTAACACCAAAATCAGATCATCTGTACTATTTATTAAAGACTCTCTTTCGTGTCATCGCCTTATCATGCGTCATCTGCAGTACATGGACATGCGTGGTGTGATTTTCAGACCTGGACTGCAAGACATTGTATTTTGGGTAAAGCTATATTGCTTTAAAATTGTGGATTAATTAACAAAATTATTCTTTTCACATTGATATCGACCTAAGTTAATCAACTCTCAAATATAGGAGATTGTTAAAACTTGATTATGAGAATTTACTGGGGCACAGCAGATCAATACTGGGGCCCATGGCCCCGTAAAATGGGCCGAGCAACACCTGTGAAGTGGTGTAACGGCTAAAGGACAATTAAAATGCTGAAATAATACGATGGATCTTTTTTACTGTCTTATCAGGTAATTGTATAGATAAGCAATAATGTCAACAAGAATTTTAACAGTTTTAATGGTGGTTTGTGTTCTCAAGGATTGTTGGTGATGATGATGGAGGCACATTGTTCACTCCAGAGCAATATGAAGAGTACAAGAGGAAGATGCTCCCTCAGCGAGTGAAAAACAGGTTGTATGTGAGCTTTGGAGTGCCAGGAGGAATCGACTGCAAACTCATTGGCCCTGAGACACAGTGCTTCTGTTCACATAGGTATTGCATTAGTCAATGACACATGAAATCCGACGTCCTTCTCCCTTACACTTCACCATACATAAATAAACACATTCAGGAGTAATGCGGTTTTGTCCAGGTACAAGCAGCATAAGACCGACTTTGAAGAGGTTCCCTCTGAACGACCCCTCGTCCTACCATGCCAGGTCAGAGGGTGTCATTGTCCTGCCTACCAGTATGTTCCACAGGTTGGGACAAATCCTGTCCGCTGCAGGTGCAAACACTTACCTCAGGATCACAGTGAAGCTACTGGCCACTTGTGCAAAAAGTGTGAGTCTGAAATCACTCAGGCCCCCCATTGTCTCTAGCATTTTACCCAGATGGATAAACTTCATGTTTGATTTTCACATACCTGTTTCCTCATAATTAATTTTCAGGCAGATCCTGTTCTGGGTTTAAGAGCCCCTACGCCTGTGGGTGTGGCCAGCCCAGCTCTGCCCACCACACCCTGGTGAGTAAAGTCAAACATCAAACACAGTTTCCTGGTTTACAATATTGTAAATATTGTATGTACAATATTGCTACCATTTGTCCACAAACATCTCTTTTTTTGTCAGGTGGAGACAAAGCTAGAGAGGGAGGCACGTGGTCGACCCACAGGCAGGGATGTCCCTTATGCTGCCATGGGGGGACTGACAGGGTTCAGCTCCTTGTTGGATGGTTACCTTGCGTTGGAAGCAAGTGGTTTAGGTGAGCACCATACATGTAGCCAGTATGTGAAGATTTAATATCTGAATGACACCAGGCCTCGAAGAAAAAACTAAACATATAGCATTTTTAACCTACTGCATGTGCTATGTTAGAGCTGCTCTACTCTGTGCCTGGTAGGTTGAGTCTGGAACATCACATGCACTTGTAGAGTCACATGGAGCAACGTCAGCTTCCAGCAAGAAAGAATACAAGCCTTTCTTCAGCTCAGACATTATTTGAATTATGGAGTAAATGTTGTGGTGATGGCATGAGAGGGCAGCAGAGATCAGCACAGCACTGGGGTTGAATAAGCAAGTCTGCAGAGTTGGGATTTGCAGGTCTGAAGTGCATAATTAAAAAAAAAACACATGTACGCTCATTAGATGGATGAATTGAGATTAACTTCTTTTGAGACATACTGTATTTCTGTTCTGTGAGAAGATGTCCTTAATTTGATATACATCATAACGTCATGGAGATTCCATGAAGGAAAACATTTAGTCATAAAGTTACAGTTTAATGGACATGGTTGATAACACTGAAATGCACGAAGACAAAAATGTCAAGCATTCAAAAATAAGTTTGCAAATTATACCATAATTACATCTGACCAGTTATGGTCATCCTCACTTCCTCTGAGAATTGTGGAAACTTAATTAATGATTGAAAGTGCCACATTAATTCAATTTTCTATTTAATTTATGAGTATTACTTATGTATGATTCAATAAGCTGATGGCTGATTATTCCACAACTTAGCATTTGCTTTGCACGCACAGTGGTTCTGAGTTTAGAGTTTGAAATCTCATGTTCAAATGTCACACACTCTTCTGAATCCGGTGACGTGCAACCTCAGATTGAATGTAGCCATCGTAAATTATGTTTTATCACTCAATATATGGGTTTTATCCATGATTAGGACCAAAGAATCTTTGAGTTTAATTGTGATAATGACTATGACTAGATGAATACATTCTCTAATGTATAAGCCTTTCGTTTGAACACCAACTGTGCTTCAGACCCTACAAAATATATGATTTAAATAAGTTCCATTACTATGAGGTACACAACATCCACTTCTTACATTCGATTTTCATAATCTCTACTTCTTCTTTTTCAGATCAAGACAGGGAAGATGGCTACCAGCAAAGATGCTCAGATGCACTCACCAAATAAGCATTACAATTAAAATATCTTGCTCTTATTCACTGTAACAGAGAGACATACAAACAGTGAAATGCAATTGTCCTCTTGGAGTTCATCTGTCAAATTGTCCGTTAAATATTGGACGATTCTGATTTATCAAATAGTCGTATGTATATTTTCTTGTGTAACCTTAAATCAAGCCCCAAGTTTAAGAACACTTTATTTGTTTCACATCCAAAATGCTTCATTTTCATATCTAAACGTGTGTTGATCCAGTCATAGGTTCGAGTGTGGGGAGCCAATTGGCAGCGTTACTATGTTGATCTACATTTGACACTGTTTTATGTTAACATTCTAGACATAACCTCGAGAAATGTAACAGAACCAGAATCCATTTGAATTGATACTCCAGATGAAATAATAGTGTATTCATCACATTTGGAAGTAAAACAAAGTTACTAGATTGTCTCTGTGTTATTTTTGGTGTTGTATCAGGAAAACACAATAAGCTCACAGTCGAATCTAAGAACAACGTATCTCTACTATAAGATTCCTCACAGTCATGTTTGAAACCCCAAGACAAACCACTCTTACTTCGATTTAATGTTTTCTAGCTATGCCTCGTATTTCCCTCTTGACACAGGCTACATAAACTGGTCATTTGGAGAATTTAAGGTCCGTATGATTGATGTTCTCTTATTGAGAAAAAGCCGCCCACTCAACATGCCACCAAAATAGCACCAGAACCGTGGATCTCTGTGTTCTGTGATGAGCGGCTTTATAAATTTGCAGATAGATGTACTGACTACGATTGATTAATCCCATTCCTCACGCAGATCAGCAACGTTGAGAGCTGATTTAATCCACACAGTGAATGGAGATTGAAGCAGGTCATGTTTTCTCCCCTGGCGACCCACTTTCCACCGTCTTTAACTGAGTAATAAAATTAACGGCAATCTAAGTGAAGATACACTCCCACTCAAATGTTTCCACTGTGATGGGAAGTCAAACTGGATCAGCATCTACACTGGTGCTGACCAGTGCATCTCAGGACACCTGTGTTGTAATGTACGCATTACCTGAGGGTAATTGCTTTCTGCGTGCGTGCAAGTGTGTGTGTGTGTGTGTGTGTGTGTGTGTGTGTGTGTGTGTGTGTGTGTGTGTGTGTGTGTGTGTGGGTGGGAGAGAGTGTGTGTTAATGAGCTGAACAGGTGGCCTTGAGGGAAAAGAAGTAAGGCTACATCTGAGCGATGGCCTGGATGCACCTGGGTCTCTGTGACCAAGTGCGACAGAGGAACCAAGTGGAAGGGATCCCATCTGAAAGCTGACACTTTAGATTCAGTGTCATTCTACGATGACCACGGTGTCACACTGCCACAAGATAAAGAATGTACGCACACATTCACAGCCGCATGTGAGCTTTAAACTAATCATGTTTCCTCACTCAGAGGAGTTTTGTTGACTGCTACAATCAAGTATCCTTAAAAAACAACATTTGACCTGTTTCCACTGCTTACTCCTGGACATGTTTTCTCACACAGAAAAACCCAGTTAATTTACGAGGCAAGAGCCTGACTTATTATGGAACAATTACAATTTAGGGTAATTGCCTCTTCATAGCAATCCTCGTTCAGGAGGCTACAGGTAATTTACTTTGGCCATTAGCTGAAGTGAATGACTACTACACTTCCCTTATCCCCATGGGAACCACGCCCAGCTTGACTGACAGATCCGCCACTAAAAATCAGGAGAGGAGCACAGAAGATTAAATTGGCAATTACCGTGCATGGAAATACTTAATTACCCCAGTGACAATTAGGGTAAACACACACTTATGTCATTGTGTGGACACGAAGAACACACTCCCCTAATTTCCCCACAGACCGAGAGAGACGTAACAAAAAAATCGGAGGCACGAAGAGACACAACAGGCTGACAGGTAATGACTTATCACTTCAGACAGTCAACCAGATACTACTCAGAGGGAATATACAGCTTGAATATCCAAAATGCAAATTATACTGAATTTATAGCTCATGGATGTAAAGCTAAAACAAACAGCCTCCAGTATATTATAGTCGATGAAATCTGCAAGCCTCAAATCCATAATCATTGTGTCAAGTTGTATTTCTAACCCTTAACTTTTATTCTTTTATAGTGGTATTTATCAGCCCAACTCTTTCATTCCCCTCAGTGCTATGGAGAATTTTAGTGTATTTTAGCCAATTGTTTTGGTGTGTGCATATGTGTGATAAATTATATATTATATCTATTGAATTACTTAAGATTTTTTAATGGCTATATTAAAAAATCTAATCTAATTAATAGATTGTTTAATAGCTGCATTAAATCAGTACTGATGTTTGATTTTGTGTGTTTAAACACATGCACGGCGTGCTAATAACTCTTGTTTGTACATAGAGGTGTTATTAGATCCATTTAGCAATAAGGCCATATTGTTAAAGGACTTATAACTCTGAGGCACGTTTTTCCATTTTTAAGTCTTCAAATCAGCTGTTATAGATGTATTGAAGTTATTATTACATTTTTCAGAAGAGGATCAAACAATTCATAAGACAGTTTGAGTAAGTACTTAATTTAAGAGCATCCCTAAAAGACAGCCAACAGTGAACCAACCAATCAGAGGGATCCATTGGTTGCTAGACCAAAATACAAAGGGACTTGTGACATGTCATTTCATATTAATGTAAGCTGTGTCCCTTTCTTAGAAATGATTGGGCATTAGTTCCAACCAACTAAGTTTTTTTTTTTAAATCAAAAGACTTTAAAAAAATTAAGCAGCTAGGCTAGCTTGGTCCAAAGGTGATCAAATTTGACTCATTTGCTCTGAACAGTCATGCAACAACTGTATGGATAATAGCTGTAATATAGCTATAGGATACACCAACCATATAGATGTGTGTCTGTGTGTTTGTGCTCTAGCTCAGCCTCTGACTGAACTCACCAGGAAATTCTCATTTCTTTCCAGTCTCTCTGCTTTGTCCGTGTCCTGGAATGTTTATGGAGCAAATTCATAACGACTGGCACTTGCATGAATTTTTCCCTGGGATATGTCCTTCTATTGACTTTGTATGCAGTCTCACAACCTCTAAAAGTTGCTTCACGCTCTTTATTAAATGGTGCTGGTAGACAGAATTTGTTAGCTTTGTACAGAGCCCAGACAGCTGATTCCCTGTTTCCATCCTTTATGCTAGGCTTAGCTAGCCTGCTTCTGGATGTAGCGGACAGATACAGTAGTATCAATCTTCTCATTTAATTCTCTACAAGAAGGGAACAAGATTTAAAAAATCTTTAAAAAAGCTACGTCACAAATTTTGGCTATTATGTCAGTATCCTAAAAAATGTTGATTGATCTAGATTAGGGTAAATTATTGTACTTGTTTTTGGGAAAAAAAGAATTCCGGGTCTTAAACACCTTACCTTACCTTTGTGCTTGACTTGTTTTTATATCTGTAGTTGCTGCTTCAGTGTAGTGTGTGCTCCTTGTGATTATGGTCTTTTATGTAACTCCTTGTACTGACAGAAATCAAGCATTATGCACCCTTCTACCAGCTACCTGAATAAAAATATTTAATCTGGAAAAGCCTTTAATTGGCAGAACATATTTGGACACAGTGGCTGTGTCAGCCATGAGACAAATATGTTCTTCTTAGAATGCAGCACACTCTCTGAAATTGGCACATTTAACCACTTGTAGTGCATTAGCTGGTTTGCTTGAATCATACATTTCCCCTCCATTATCAGGCTTCTCATCGATGAAGCCTGCATCTTGCATGGTGTCTAATACGCTGGTAATATGTTTAACATGGCTGTACTGTACCACTGATTGTCATCTTCACTCTTCAAACTTACATCATGCTAAGTGACTGACAAGATGTCCCCACTGTGGGACTAATAAAGGAATATCTTATCTTATCTTTAAAAGTGTATTCAGTCGACATTAAAATATTAAACCACAACAGTGATTTAATTTGGGAACTGTGACGTCCTTTTTTCATTTGTGCTGCATGTATTTTATTAAATAATTTAATTATCTAGAAACATGAGGAGTCATTAAAAGATTTAGGATTCGAGGTGTTTATGGTTCTTCCTCTTTGTATTCCATAGATCGGCTATTTAAATCAGAACCGACGTGTTTAGACACAACATCCACCGAAACCTCTGTGGATGTTGAATGAAGAAATATATGCAGAGACCAGATAAATTGAGGTATTTGTCTTATTCACATGATTTAATAAACTTCTTGCCTGGGTTGAAACATGGCAAGATTCTCCTGTCACAGTGGATGATATCCTGGAGTAGCTACAGATCATGAGGATTCCACTTACGCTAGAGAACAATTTATGTTTTCATAATGTACTCTGTACAGCACTCTACACTCACTCAGCACTCTCTGCACTCTGTTGACCATCCTTCCCCACTATGCCCGTGCCTCGAAAGTAACTCTGCACATTACAGACATTTTTTTTCCATGCACATTGTCACACAACTGCACATTACAAAAAATAAGAACTGTTTGCACTGTCCTGTATATTGCACGTTTCTTGTACATTGTAAAGTCTGTTTCTTGTATTTGAAGATGTTTCTTTTTACCTCAACTTCTGTTTTATATCTACACTACATATTCCTTGTATGTGCACACGTACTTGTCAATAAAAACTTTTCTGATTCTGATTCTGATTCTGATGTGAAAGTTTTCACATTATAGCAATAAGTGGAGTCTATCCCATGCTGTCTTTGGGCGGTAGGTGGGGTACACCCTGGACAAGTCGCCAGTTTATTGCAGGGCCACATAGAAGGACAAACAACCATTCACACTCACATTCACACCTACCGTCAATTTAGAGTCACCAATTCCCCTATATTGCTTGTTTTTTTGGTGGTTGGAGGAAACCGGAGAACCCAAAGGGAACCCACGCAGACACGGGGAGAACATGCAAACACAGAAAACCCAGGATTCAAATCCAGGACCTTCTTGCTGTGAGGCAACAGCACTACCCACACCACCGTGCTGCCCATTGTGGTATTTCAATAAAAATATTTTCATGTTATAATGTGATACTGACCCATTTCACATTCAACAAGCACTCAGAAAACCTGACCCAACCAGTATGCATCCAGACGTCTGTGGTCTCACATAGGACACAAAACTTCGACTATATATCAAACCAAACTTTGGTGCCCTTTTACATGGTCACAACTTTGATCAGTTTTCTAATATCAAGGCTCAGGTGTCTGACCCACACACCTGAGCCGAACCAACCTGTCACAGCTTGGCGGCTTGACCTTCTGTTCATCTGTCAATCAAAAGACCTTCAAAGATGTTTTCCCTTGATGTGACGTTTGTGCTGCCATCGCCCCAGGAACAGGTGTGGTAGAGACACATTTATTCTCACAGATAGACACACATTCACACACTGAGAGGAGAGGTGAAGACAGTAAAGTTAAAAGTCTGCGACTTTAGAGTGACTCTGAGAACAGTGGGGGTTTAATTAGAGCAATAGACGAACAAGGGAGAGAACGACAAAGGACATCATTTCTTTTTATTTCCTCATTCAGAAGTTGTCAGTATTGTACTTACTCTGAACTGAAAGTGAAGAAAAGCTTGTGTTCTCTGAAATGTTATGGTATATAGTTCGGTAATTGCTTGCAAAGGCTGTCAATTAATGTCAAGGCCAGAACAAAGAAGAAAATTTGGGGGTCGCGCTTCTTTGAGGTGTTGATTGCTAGCGGCACAGAGAAGTGGATAGTAGAGATGATACTTCATTGGTGGAAGAACAGCTCTATAAAAATTATTGTTTGTTCTAGGAGCAAAACAGAATATTGCCTATGCAAATTACATTGAATCAGTAATGAAATCTAAATCTAGATCTTTTTTCTATTTGATGCAACTCCAATGCAACATAAATCGAAATAAATCAGGCTTCATAAAAATAAGTTGGTAGTCTTTTTATTGCAGTTGATTAACTCGGTGATAAACATCCCTTAAGCCTCCAATATGAATGTAATATCAGGACTTATTTACTCAAATACCATCAGTGTGAGGCTGCAGCCCACGTAGCCAAACAGGGGGCTGCCGATGCTCTATCTAAGTAATAGTAGTGCCAGAAGTAACAATTGTCCCCATAAGACAATAGTGCAGTCAAAGGCAATAATTTAGATGTCAGACTCGTGTGTAAAAGTGGCGTAACAGCCAAGCAAGCACCGAAGCGGTATGAGATTATACTTTTTTTATTTGTCCTCCCAGTTTGTTTGCATGTAACCACCTGATTGAAGTTACGGGCAGCCTGCTTGTCACTATTTCCTATTACAGTTACAGTACAGTAGAAAATTACTGGCCATTTCATTTTTAATAATCTTTCGAGAGATCTTACTGTTCAAACCAGGAAGCTGATGAGAGGAGGGGAAACCATTTGCATTTAAACAGCTTGCACTACTGTAAAGGACTTGTTCTATATGATTTCTAATAACGATAAAAGCCCCAAGAAATTTTCTTTTCTTTTCTATTAGTACCACATTTAAGGTAGTAATATAAGGTTTGTTACCTTAAACCTTAAATACCTATTAATTGTAGGTATTTTATTATTCTAATTAATGTAAACAACTGGAGATATATTGGAGATGATTAGTAGCTATCTTTCAAATATAACTGGTATTATAAGTGCTGATGTTGATCCAAATTAATAACCATATTTCCCCTAATTCCTATATGCCCTGTGACATTGCCATTTCATGATCAAGGAATCATTTAATGAGGGTCAAACTATCATGAGACTATTGCTTTTAGGTGTAATAACTTGATCTGGAAACTGAGCTGCTTTGGCGGAGGTCTGCGCTCTCTGACTGCTGTCTAGTTCAGTCTTAGTTCTAACTGGCCTCTCAACTTTGACCATGTGGTTTAACATCTGCTTCATTTATACACTTCCACATGCAGGTTCAAGCTGTTTCCTTAAAAAAGGTGTTACACTTCTTGATATAGTGTGAGTATGTGTGCGTGTGTGTGTGTGTGAGAGAGAGAGAGACCAAGTTCTAATTCCTGCCTCTGATCATCATGATTCGGTCATAACTTTGCTCTCCACATACTCTCACTTGTGTCTCTTTCCTCATCTCCCTCTAAGCATCCTGTACTATACAAAAAGCCCTTGACACATCCTCTGCAGTACCTTAAAAAGCTGCACCGCTGAAGAATACTGATTTTGATAGATTATATGGTTGCACGCTGGTGTACAAAAGGATTATGAATGGGAGGTAAATGAAGCACTTACTGATACAGATTCATTTGAAGTGCTATTTGGGTTTTCTTATTAAGTGGGTTTCTTGGAGATTGGGCTCTTCTTTGACTGACGTGTCTCTATATTCACATTTAGGCCTTTTGTTCACATTGCATGTTCGAGTCTCTCTTTCCATCTGATGGAGTGAACTACAAAATGAAATAAGTGGGCTGATTCAACGGAACAGCATGTCATAAAAGTGTTCATGTACGTGGAAATCTGTTTGAGATCTTATTATTCCAGATCACCGAGGCGTCATCTTCGGATCTTCTTTTGGTAAAGAGGCCGCCTGTAGAAGACTCATTTGATGTTCCCCCAAAGTGTTCCATGACTGCCATTCTTTTGTGACTTCAGCTGGGTTTATTGATCTCATTGTGCAGAAGAAATGCTACTTGATTACAGAATAATTTATTGCCTTCTTTCCAGAAAAAACTCATCAACACCAAAACATCACACTCAGTGTGTGTGTGCGCGTGTGTGTGTGTATGTGTGTGTGATTTACCTGTTTATGTACACATCTGCATTTGAGACATTGAATATAATAGCTTGACAATAATAACACGATAACTCAGTTAAGTAATATGTCCAAAGGTTGCATATCAGATGCTCAGCAGTGACTTTGTATTGAACTAATCATTCTATAATGTTATTACCACCATGTATTGTTCCTATAGGACATTAGTTGTTTTATTTTGTTTTTATGTTAGCATCCTAAAATGTTATGATTGTAGCTGTATTGATCACATTCTTGGAAAAATAAAATTCATCCATAATCCCTCTTGGTCTCATTGGAAGTGAGGCTTATTAGCTCATTCTATTATTAGTTTACGTTTTTTTTAAATGCATTTTGAATAAATGAAAACTGCTTAAAAACACTAATGACAGCATCACCAGTGACGTTCAACTAAAGAAAGGCAGAGACTTGCGCTAAACGTTGCTGAGCTCTGACGCGTTTATCTGCAGCGCCTCTTGCGCTCACAGATATAAGACCCACCGCTCTCCTAGTGCCAGAGGACAGAAGAGACGCCACAGGACTGCGCGCAAACCTCCGCTGACTCTCTGGGAAATGTAAGTACATTCATTTTTAATTTACT
>CM075200.1:16787971-17187971 GCA_037577475.1 Chaunax sp. Z400 | reverse complement strand
ACTCTTTGACTCTGGATAATAGGCCAAGTACTCAAGAAGTACATTTAAACTGAGGTTAGCAGCCATTAATTGTCTGGTATAAGCTTCTATGTTATGGATAATGGCGCTCTCTTGTGGCCATAAGGATAAGTGCCTGACGTTAAACCAAATGGGGGGAGAAATAACATTTCTAGGCGCATTGTTGCCATCATTAGAGTGATGAGCCCAACCCAACCTGACACCTAATCATCCCAGAGAGGCAAAAACAAGCAGTTAAAAGCCACCAGACAAACAATCTGCAATGGAAATGAGATGAACCAAAATAAAACATCCAGACGGCTCAGTTATTGTTATGAAGGTTGTGGTGGCAACATTTTCACAAATTGTCGAAAAGTGGCCTTTTTAATCACAGTGAAACAGTAACACCTGGTCAGAAATGATTAGAAGCTGCTCTTTCTCTCTGCTTCTCATAGGTAAAGGCTTGTTTTCTCTATGCAGAATAAATAGAAATACATTTTGTGGATGCTAAAACCTTTCACTTCCTTATCCTAAAATCCCGAGTTAATCTAGAAATGTGTAGATTTCATCCCATTTATTGAGTAAGCATGGCCGCACGAGCTGCTGCTGACGTCACATCAGCTATAACCACAATTTAAGCATGTATATTAATGGTTTATTAACATGTTCCACCTATATTAGGAGTAGATTTTGAGTGACAGTTTTGTTCTTCAAATGTCTCTTGATGTTAGCATATGGCCTTTTGAAGCTATTTGCTATTAAAACGAGTAAACAATCATATTTTTTAAAGTATCAACTTGATAGTATCATATTATCACAGCATCGTAGACTATGAGAGTATAGAGCGCTAGTTTGGTCTATGCTTTACTTTGGTAGTCGAGTTTAATATCCATGTCTTATATGACTCCTTTTAAATCATCCTAAAATGTATTTATGTGAATGACCGAGTGTTTAAAAAAAAGAAAATACTATACGCTAAAATGTATTCATGTGGCAAGGGCGGTACCTCAGCTGCTATTAGTCAATGTTGTGTGACGTATAGAGAAGAGGCGGGGCGTATGCGTATGATTGGCGTTGTGTTCTCTGGTAGTCTGCTGCGGGACCAGGACGGACACTTGAGGGGGGCCTGAATGTCCAACCGGGACAATCGGTGGACTACCGCGAACTCACACGCACGATTTACGGGTAAGTCGCGACTCGTGATGACATTTGCGATGTGATTTTGAACTCATTCATCCGCTGTCATTCAAACGGGAGACAAAGACACTTTGCGGTGTCTGATGTGCGGCAGAGTTTGACAGAGGGAGAGGTTTATAGAGTCCGCTCTGCTGTGAGAGCTGGCTTTATTCTGACACACATCAGCTGTGCTGGGCGTCTGTTGTAGAGTAGCGTCTTTTCCTTTTCCTGAATAGCACCAGGAAGGATATAGCGGATGGTTTGTAGTTGTACGTGTGCACACGCCACAATGGCTCGGATGGGTAACAAAAAATGGCCGCACGTGTGGCGAAATCTGTGTGAATGTACAGTTGTCTGGTCAGCCAATACGGCGCGAGCGTTTGGCACTGATCTGGCGCACGGTTCAAGCGCACGGATGTGACCATGCGTCAGAACTGTGGCGTCGATTCATGACTGGGAATACGAGGGAACACATGATCAGGAGGTTTGAACGTCCTGGTATTTTAGACTGTAATAGTATCAGAAAACGCTAGTGGGCTTATACTCTATCTTCAAGTCGTGCACAGTTATATCAGCATTTTCTTTTATTGTGCTGTTTAGAAAAACTTTCACTATGAACACGAACGAAGCTTTGAATGAAAATGTGGACGGAGACCGGTGGCTTGGCACAGGCTGGCCGACCGGAGGCGCAGCCAGACGGTCCTATTGATTTTAGTTTGTCCTCCACTGAGATGTATGAGTGCACCCTCTAATTATGATGCACTAACACGATGTCAAATCCACTCTATGTGAGCACTTAATGGAAACGTAAAACCCCACTTACATATCACAACCACTGCGCAGCTCTCATTGAATGCTTGGACTTCCTTACTCAGATGAGCACAGGGTCACTTGGCAAGATTTATAGGCTCTTTAAAGTCGTGCACGTGATGGGGGAAGCCCCTGCACATACGCAACATCCTTGGGGATCCTTCCTGGGAGGGGCTACAAAGGCCAATAGGGCTCTGAGGGTTTGGATCTTGTTGCGTCTAAAATAGAGTTTAGGAGTCTTTCTCTCTTCCTTTCAATTCCATAATATGCCCTAATCAGATTTTATGAATCTAATAGGAGAAATAAAAGGAGGAAGGGAAAGAGCCCAAATAGTTTAGTGCATTAGAGTAAATCTCAAGTTTCTGAGCACGGGTATCCAGTAAGACAGGACAACCTTTATTGCTCTGCTGAAGTTGGAATAAGAAATGGTGGAAGAAGTACCACCAATACAGCAATTTAAAAATATGTAATGTCGAGTAATGAAAAATAGAACTAAAGCCAAAGTGCTTAAGTTGGTGCCTAAAAGTGTTAGTAGCAAAATGTGGAAGTGGAATTTCTGGTTATGTCCCGCTGTCTAATATATTATTATGCTGATGCAATGTCGTATCAGTATAATGATATATTATGTGTTTTCCACTGAGCTGCTTTACTGTTGGAGCAAGTTAATAACACTTTATGCACAGTTTTATAGATATATCTGTTGTATTTTAAAGGATAAGTCTCATGACATTCTGCATTTCTATTATTCTATATTGCTATTATTATAAACACCAAAAGACCAAAACCAGGAAACCGATCCTACGAACTAGTGTTGCCTCTGTATCCAAGGCCAGATATTTATCATTATACATTTATTTCTCTCTGTCTGAGAGATTCTTTGTTTGTTTTGTAACATTGATTATCTTGTTACTATGATACCTGTCAGTGGATTTGAGCTATTTTGACAAAGCTACATTGCGATGGCTAGACAAATGGGTCAAACTTCAGGTCTTGTTGGGTGTTCCTGGTCTGCACTGGTTAGTACCTACCAAAAGTGGTCTAAAGAAGGACAAGCGGTGAACTGGTGACAGGGTCATGGATGCCCAAGGCTCATTGATGCAATAGCAGTATATTGCATGATGAAAACATAGAGATACATGCAGTGAGGGTTGATCATAATTTTCATGTATACTTTAAAAAGTCTATCCTCTTCAAACCACACCAATCCCTCCTCATACTTCTACAACAGATGGTGCAGCTCTCCATAAATGTGTGAATTTCCCCTTTGGATCAAGCAGCAAAAATGCAGCATCATGCCTTTGAGTTAATTTGGCTTTCTCGATATTGCACATCTGGCAATGTGCCTGTTGCAAACGGGCACATTGTGACATTGACGCTGAAACAATAAACTGTGCAGCCACAGTTAAATCGAGCCAAAACAATTGGAAAAAATAAAAACTTTACTAACTGCAGTGGGGTTCTTGATGTATTTTCCAAATAATAAGCCAAATGAGCATTGATAATGTAATGAATACATTCTTGAATTCAATCAATCAATATTTATTTTTTTGTCTTTACAAAAGTAGACGACTAGACGAAGTAAATGATTAAAAATGAAAAAGCAATCATTCCTTGACACTGCAATGCCTGGAGCAACTAAGAGACCCAGTAGGTGGTTCTTCTGCACCACTGACAATCACCATGTTCTCTAAATGCTTTTCTTCATCGCTGTCACACCAGTCAACCTCCTCCTCCTCCTCCTCCTCATTACCTGGACCGCTGCTGCTCTGCTGGATTGTGTCCTGAAAAGAGGAAAAACAACAGCATGCTCACTCCAGAGCCTATGGGGATGCACTGGAGCCACAATAAAACTAAACCTTGAGAGGTCTGATTTGATGAAAACAATCTGTATAATCTCACATTTGTGTCTGGAGTAGGAGCCGGGGTCCCGGCCTGTGGAGATCTCCTTCTCTGGGTGCTCCATTGGCTTATCTTCCTCCTCAATGGTGCGCAGACGGCCAAAGAATCCTAACTGAACTGTCCGGACCACCGGTACTTCCTCCACCGCAACCTCATGATGTTCCTTTACCTCCTCTACCTCAAGGATTTGAGGCTGGTCAGGCTCTGAGGAATCAGCCAACCCAGCATCATCATCATCATCATCATGGTGGCTGGCTGGAACAATTAACTGGTCTCTCTTCGCTGTCGCCCTGACTGTTGGCCTTTCCCTCATCAGGCTGACGCTCAGGATTGCCTGAACGCTTCTTGTGCTTTCCCGTCCCCATCCAAGGAATCGCTTGTGACCTGATGAAGTTCAGGCTGATCAATAGCGGAGGTCTGAGGGATCAAATCTGACATCATACAGTAGACAGTACAATATTCCCTTCTGAAATGTAGTGGCATCGAAGTATAGTGGCATCAAAATTAAATACTCATGTGTAGTACATGTACATACTTAACGAAATGTAATCTTACTTTAGTAAATGTACCTAGTTGCTTTCTAACACTTTGAATCAGTCACAAAGTCGGCCTTCACAGCCCTCATGGAAGGATCCTGTCAGCAGGGCAGAGGAAAACGTGAATTACAAGGTAAACAAGTCCTCTCCATGTTTGAGCTTAAGTGAGGTGACGGTGAGTCATTTAGAGACCAAATCCAACACTCAGAAGCTTCTCCTCCTTCGTTATTAATACGCAGCTATTGGGGAGATGGTAGGGGGGGAAAAAAGGAGGAAGAGACACACACAGACACACACACACACACAGACACACACACAGAAAGACTGATGTGACTCAAACCTCCCAGCTAAAGCAACACATATACCACAGAGCTGTTATCTACACATCTACAATCAACGCTCCTTTACCCCAGGCTGCCCCTCCCTACGGTGTACAAATTACTGACACCATAACTATGGGTTCATTACATTCCCGTCAAGATCTTATATAACTAAGTGACTAAGCTATATGAAGGGAGGAACATTTGTCTGGTATGAACTTTATATAAGAACTGCTATGGCACATGTGAAGGCATGCACATGTCTCGCTGTTTGCTCGCTTGCTTCAGTGTAAAGTGCAGATTCACAGGATTTCATCCGTCAATAAGGTCTTAAAGGGGCACAGCAAGGCTGATAAACACTGTGTTTATCCATGTAGCCTATATACGGTTTGGTTGACCAAAGTGTTGAATCTGTGATGCAACAAAAACAGACCGATGAAGGGGAGAAAGGTGACAAAGTAAGTCAGATAATAATTTTCAGCTGACAAATGATGTGTTTAAGGTCATCACGTAAACACGCATCATAAAGTCGTCTGTATTGGAGCAGCTCCAGCTGGTTTAATGCAACAGTGCAGCCATTGTTCAGTGATGCATGTGTTTGCAACCCCCACTGGTTTACAAAAAATACGACAATACATGTAACTTGAAGGGTAAACTCATTTTAGACTCATTTCCATATCGGTTCCTCTCATTTCTTACATCGACTTTTTTTTTCCATCCTACGTCAGGCAGCATCTCTCTTCTCCTTTTGAAACTTTGCAGTCTTGTTAAGAGCCGTTGCGTCACTTCGCCCTCCCCTACCCCCTCCCCTCCCCTCTCCTCTAATACTGATTATCAGTAACAGGAGGCTGGGATGGGAGGGAGGCTGCGAGGAAGCAGGCGTGGACATGTGGTGAGTTAGATTAAGTCACCAAGCGCTCATTATTGAGATGCTGCACGTTCAGTGCCGAAGGGGTTTGCCGAGCTGCAGACGGCCCCGTAATTATATCATCCCACCAGCTGACACGTCAACGGGAAGGAGAGTGATGTCATTTTTGGTCAGCGGAGTGTGCAGTGATGCAACGGTTGACGTCTTTGCGTTAAAAGGGTGGCAATTTTAGATTGCACTGTCGGGTGAAGAGCAGCACGGGTCTGCAGAGAGCTGCATTCTCGTCATTTTTGGTGTAGATTTGGAGAAGCGTGTTATAGGCAGTCGCCTCAGCGTGCACAAAGAATAGAGTAGAACTGGTTAGAAAACATGTTTATGGGTAAATATTCTGCAGATATTTATCTGCCATCTTGGTTGTAACAGTGTAATCCTCTTATTGAGTGGCCGTGTTAACACATGGAGTGACCTACATTAGGGTTCCTCTGGAGGCAGTGGGTGATGGTTGCAAGGCAGGACAGGATGGGGTCGGTTGTGGTAGGGGGGTGGTTATATGAATAGCCAGCCATTACACACACACACACACACACACACACACACACACACACACACACACACACACGGGTTTATAAATACACACTGCTTCCCTGAATATCTCGTGCTCCTCCAGCTCCCACAACTGGTGTCGGGAAAGTTGACTAATTGCTCTCTGCTACCCTGGAGCCAGTTAACGAAGAGACATCTGGGCTCTTAAGTCACTGAGAGGAACGAGTGATGGCCCTCGGCTCTGCAGAGGGCAGATAGAGTGTGTCTTTACGAGGCAGAGAATAGAAGTGAGGGGGAACATAAAGACATGAATTGAATGGTTTCTCCAGGATAGATGCCTCACAGGCTTGACCCTGTGTGTATTTGTGTTTCACAGCCCGTAGGGACGTGGTGTTGTGCTCCATCCAGGACTATAAAATCACAGACTGTGCGTGTCGAGACACAGAGGTAGCCTGAGATTTCCTGTTGGCGTGACGAGAAGTGTGGGGAATTAAAAAACCACACAGCCTGCTGATGTTTGTCTCTGCTGTCAGTAACACACGCACACAGAAAGCAATGGTGTTTTGCACAAACCAAACCCTCTGATCCCTCCGTAATCCTTCTGCCATGAGCTGTCCATCATCTGTTTGCTTGGCAACCAGGGGGCCATTCAGAGGGCTACGCACCAGCCAATGGCAGCCGGGGTCGCAAACGATACACTTTCTCTTGATTTTCCTTCTGTCCCAAGAGGAGTAAAGAAGAGCTGATAGTGACGGTGGAAAAAAAAAAAGGGCATTGGGGAGTGGAGCGCGTGCTCAGAGTTTTAAATCAACGATAGAAAGATAGAATGTTCCCAGTCCTTGAGATGACCCAGAGGTTGCGTGCAAATAAGTGCGGACACAAACCCTCCATCATCAGTTCTATCTAGAGCAAAATCTCCGAACAGCATTCACAGACTTTCAGATACAAAAAGATCATGTGGTGCAACTATCACGGGAGGAACAATTACAGTTACTCTGCAGCTTCTAGAAAAAAACAGGTTACGAAAGTGTTTTCTCTCTCAGGACTTTCTCATCTCTTCCTTGTTCTCCTCTCATCCTGCCAAGACCTGAGAGGCTTTAGTCGCAGCTCCGTCTGATCTTTAAGGATTCTGCTCTCTTTCTCGTCTCCTCAGTGATTCCTAATGGGCTCCTCTGTCACTCAGGATCTCCTGACTCTGACTCCTCTGACCTTCTCCAACATTTTTCAATCCAAAAGCAAGTCGTGATCATTCCTATATGGTTGGAGTTTCACCTCCTCTATTTGCTCCTGACTCCACATTCAGACCGCTTACTGGTCCTGCTCCTGCTCCACGGTGCGGATGATTCGATGAGAAACCTTCACACTGGCTTTGCCTCCATTAACATTCTTACAAGGGATATCTTTCACTTCCATTGCGACCTCCAAACATGATTGTAATCTGTGTTGCGTAATGAATTGAGCTCTCCTCTCTTTCTCTCTTTTCCTTTATTCGACACAATAAAAGACCATTTAGCTCTTAAAGGTCAAAAGACACCCAGCATCTGAGAAAATGTGCTAACAAAGAGGACTATTCTGAATTTTAGGACCTAAGTAGATGCTTTTGCACACTTTTGACAGATGTGAATGCAGATCCTGACACCTCACTATCCTTCCTGTCCTCGGGGCAAGAGAGGAGGGGGAGGCTGGAAACGAGAGAGGCTGAGCTAAATGAAACGTGAAAGAGTGATAATCTATTGTTTTGTGGGTGATTGCAGGCATCGGTTATTTGTAATCACTTCATTTCATTGGGTTGTTTTTTTTTGCTAGCTTGCATTTTCAAATGGTCCATTTCACAATGGCTTTTCAGAGCAGCATGAATGGGTTTTAGTGCCACCGAGCACCGCAGTTCTATCATATAAATGATACTTTAAACATCGTACAATGGGGTTTGGGTTGTTGGAGGAGAGCGGGTCTTTTTCTGTCTACATTCAGAGTCCCTTATGAATACAGTCCGGAGCGGAAGAAGATGAAATTACCTTTGAAATGGTGTTTGGGGCTAATGCAGACATCAATTCTGAATAGTTGAGCTTGACAGTTCATTCTCGACCTTGAGAATAGCGGCCGGCAAAAACAATCTCAAGTCAAGGTTTGTGTGGTTTCCATGGAAACATCTGGTCATCATGGTCATCCTCTCCATAGCATATCCAAAAACAATATCTACCACACTAGGCTCACCAAAGGAAAGAAGGATATGTCATATATATTTTTGTGGCGGTCAGGGGGACATGTCATCTTCAGATGACTCTTATTTTTAAGAACTGCAACCTAGATACATATTGGATGAACAAAATTTAACTTTTTGTTAGCAATATATCTGCTATATGCTAATAATACCAGCCTGGCTGATTTGGTCGGTCTAGCTCTACAATATAAGGATGGTTATAATGACCTAAAGCACTGCCTCCTGCATGTGTACGACTTTTGTTTTTTTTACATATCAGGCCAGGCAAAACTTACAATGAATAAATTGATCCTCTAATGTGCAGGTTCTACGTGATGAATATGTGTTTGAGTTTGCAAGTTAAATTCTTAAGCGCTGCTTTTAGAGAAATAGTGGCCCTGACAGAGGTGATGTTTAGGGGCCTCCTTGAATAGCTGAGGACAATGAATCATCCTGGATGATTGTGAAAATGGTTCCGGACTGCAGGTGAGACTCTTATCTCGCAGGAGATGGGGCCGACATAGATGCAACAGATAACCCACGGAGCAAAAAGAAGAAGTTATTGAATGTGTGTGTGGGTCAAGCAGAAGCTATCGGACTCATCAAACAAGTGTGGAATGATGAAAATGTGGTGTGATGATGCAAGTAGGACTGAATATGCATATCTGGTAAGGATGGGTCTCACACACTGTCCTCTGTCTCTCTAGGTCTTCACAGTCGACTGATGAGCAGCCAGTAGGGACTGGGGCTGGGCAACACCGACTCGCACAGGTAAGAACAATTTCCTCCGTGCCCCTTAAGCTTCCTGACACACTAGAGACGTTTAGGAAAATGTTTTCTCACATGATTCTGCCAGCTGAGTGGGAGGACTGCCAGACTTTGAAGCAAGGATGTGCTGATAATTGCCGTCCAAAAAAAATCACTGCGAAGGTAAGGAATGAAGCGGCAGTTGTTTTTTTTTGTCAGTGCAGATTATTGTATAATATTCATCAAAACGTGCAGAAAAATATTCAAGTCTCATCGCAGGTTCAGTGTTCTTCCTCATGAAAGACCAGTGTGCTTTCACTCAGTGATACTTTCATACTAAAAATGGCTCATTGCTGGATATTTTACCAATTATTTTACTAAATCCTAGTCTTATTTTTTTCATTATGCACTGAGATTTTGGTCATCCGCTATTTTCAAGACAATTTTGACTTCCCATGATACTTTGTTTTCTCCTCATACTGCTGTTGTACCGCAGTAAGACTGTGAAATCAGCCTTCAGCTTCTTACTCTCTAAAGACAAGTACAGTCATCTCTGTGAATAGCATTTGACTCTGTCCTTGACTTTTGTCCTAATTCCACCTACACTGTACTGATGTAATGATATTGCTTTATTTGGTCAGAGGAAGCTGTTGCTAAAGACTATTTCAGCAGGCCACCTTAATTTACATCAGTAAACCACTGCCGAACCAGGCAGTGTATTACACTGTTTGACATGTAGAGATATTTGAACACTGGATATCGTCAATTCAATTCAATTCGATTTATTTGTATAGCGCCAAATCACAACAAAAGTTATATCAAGGCACTTTCCAAAAAAGAGCAGATCTAGACCAACTCTTTAATCTAAAGAGACCCAACAAATCCCCCCATGAGCAAGAACTTGGCGACAGTGGCAAGGAAAAAAACTTCCTTTTAATGGGCAGAAACCTCGAGCAGATCCAAGACTCAAGGTGGGCGGCCCTCTGCTTTGACCGGTTGGGGTGAGAGAGACAGAGACATAGAAAGGTTGGGAGAGTTTTAAGCCTACTCTTAAATGTAGAGAGGGTGTCTGCCTCCCGAACCGAGACTAGAAGATGGTTCCACAGGAGAGGAGCCTGATAACTGAAGGTTCTGGCTCACATTCTACTTTTGGAGACTCTATAGGGATCGTAAGTAACCCTGCATCCAGGGAGCGTAGTGTTCTAGATGGGTGCTAGGGTACTATGAGCTCTTGGAGGTATGTTGGTGCCTGACCATTAAGGGCTTTGTACATGAGGAGAAGGATTTTAAATTCTATTGTGGATTTTACAGGGAGCCAATGCAGAGAGGCTAATACAGGAGAGATATGATCTCTGATACTAGCTCTGGTCAGCACACGTGCAGCAGCATTCTGGATCAGCTGGAGAGTCTTTAGAGATTTGTTGGGACAGCCTGATAATAGGGAATTACAATAGTCCAGCCTGGAACTAATAAGTGCATGGATGAATTTTTCTGCATCTTTTTGAAACAGAAAGGGCCTGATTTTTAATATGTTACGCAAGTGAAAGAAGGCAGTCGTAGAAACGTGTTTTATATGGGAGTCAATAGGACTGTGGTACATAGCCTGTTAGTAACGACAGATTGATCATATCTAATAGAGAAGTGCTGACTAAGGGTAAAACTTCTTAAAGCAGCTTAGTTGGAATGGGGTCTAGGAGGCAGGTCGTTGGTTTAGATGAAGAAATAGTGGAAGTTAGTTGTTGAAGTTGTCAATGGGAGAGAAGCAGTGCAGATAGTCATCAGGTCTTACAGCTGTGTCTAAACTTCCTGTGTTTGAAGGTAAACTGATATCATTTGAAGGCAGGATGTGATGAATTGTGTCTCTAATAAGTAGAATTTTATCTTTAAAGAATCTCATGAAGTCATTACTGCTGAGGCTTATAGGAATACTGGGCTCAATAGACCTGTGACTTTTTGCGTAATTTTCTTTAGATTGTGGGTTTGAGGGTTATACCATGGAGCTAATCTCCTGTGTTTGAGACTCTTCTTCTTTACAGGGGCAATGGAGTCCAGAGTTACTCTTAGTGAGACTGCAGCACTATCAATGAGATTATCAATATGGGAGGGACTGAAATTAGTGTAGGAGTCCTCTGTTATAGTCCGAAATGATAATGAATTTAGTACTGATGGAATCTCTTCTTAATTTTGCTACAGCATTATCAGATCAGATCAGGTTTTTAGTGTAGAAGCTTTTTTTCTATCTTTTTTTTTTAGCGTCAGAGAAGAAGACAGAGATTCTGTAATCCTGTGCTTTCCTGGCCGGATTAAAAACTAATGTCCCAGGGTTGGGGGAGGGGTTGACTTGTGCGGAGGGAGAGGCGGGGCGGATTAAATTGTACAGATCTGCTCTTTGTGCAGCTATGGCGCTTGGGGAGGGGCTTTATGGATGCTGAAGGAGTGGAATCTGTTTTGGATGACTTATATTCTGCATCTTGACAGCCTTGATATTTCAGCAGATTGCAGTGGCTTCTTGATTTTTAGCCATGCTAGCGGCGCAGCTCTAGCGATGTCAGCCCTACAGTCAGTCAACCGATTACTTTAGTCGAGGCTGAAACATCTAAAAAATAACTGGATGGATTGCCATGGAATTTTGCACATCCATTCATTGTCCCCAGAGGAAGAATCCTAAAGAATATGGCTCCTAACTTTTTATCTAGTGCCACTAGCAGGTCAATATTCTCATTTATCCAATTAAATATCTCAACATCTACTTGATGGATTGGAGCAAAATTTGGTACAGACATTCATGGTCCCCACCAGATTATTTGCTCTGACTTTTCTTCTAGTGTCTTAATCAGGTCACAAAATACATTTATCCATGATCAAATACCCACAAACTTAGTGACAGTTCCATCAGCTTCAGCTGTGCTATGCTAAACTAAGGTGGTGAACATGTCACACATTATACTAGCTAAACATTAGCAGGTTGGCTGTCATTGTGAGCATGCTAGGATGCTAATAATAGCCCCAGTCATCTGTGCCTATAAGTAAAGCCTCATAGAGCTGCTTGCATGGCTGCCGCCTGTTGTCAAGTGTTCATGATCAACATCTTCGTATAACATGAGGCACTGGGCATGCAATTATCAAACTGCATCGCCAAAATGTGCATAATCCAGTGAGCACCTCAAGTCTGCTGGTTCAGTGAGAAGCAAGAAGGTATGGGCACATTAATTTAAGGAGGAAGAGAGAACAAAGAAAAGGATGAAAGAGAGAGAAAAAGCTCCACTTAGGTTGTCACATGCTGCGTTGAGGAGCTGGACGACCACTGAGGGAATGAATAAGAGTACAATCTGCACACATTGAGAGTTTCTGCAGATTGCCGCAGCGGGGGGTGTCCAAACCCTGAGCAATTTTAATGAGGGAAAAAAGAAGGGCAGGAATGTGAATATAGGGTCAGGACCCCTTCAGTAACTTATGTAAGATTACTTACATAATGACACATTCAAGTGGCGCGGACAGGTGTGTACCTCCGTCTAGACAAGAGGGGCAACTCGGCTTTGGGTGGGGTGGGGGAACAAGAGGAGGGGCACTCAAGCAAACGGTCAACAGCAGGCGACGGATGTGGGATTATGTGTGTGTGTGTGTGTGTGTGTGTGTGTGTGTGTGTGTGTGTGTGTGTGTGTGTGTGTGTGTGTGTGTGTGTGTGTGTGTGGGCGGGCAGGGAAGGTATTAAAGCCAGAGTGTTGAGGGAGGGGACTGACAAGCATTGAACGCATGTCCACATCTGTGTATGCGATCCGGTTTTTCGACCTCACTCTGTCTCCTTTCATGCCCGTCGCTCTGAACTTATCTTCACATCAGCCCTGTCCCTTCCTCTTAAATTTCTCCCCCTCATCTTTCCTTCTCCTCCCCGCTGCTCTTTCCCTACTCATCTCTTGAATATCCCCTGATCTTAATCCCACTCTTTCGCCGCTCTCTCTGTGTCTCTTGTCTTCTCTCATTCTCTGTCCTCCGCTGCACCACTTCTCTCTTTTTTGGGGGGAGGGGGGGGGGTAGTTTAGTGGGTCAGCAGTGCCAACCGAGACGACATAGTTGCAGAACTTCTGGTGGTTTGCTAGTCTTTAGCCTTAGCATACTTGTGGTGGCAGGGAGGAAGAAGGAGGGATTGGCAATGGTCACAGCTACGGAGGATGTCTGTCCCAATGGAGTACAGGAGGAGGAGATGACGCCTCCGGGACAGACTGGCGTGGAGGGCCTCCCGGTCGTCCAGTCCACCCAGGAGCCAGATGCGTCTGGAGGTGAGGAGATGAGGAGGAAGTAGTCAGGTGTTCCATATTTAAGTTGACAGATAGTCCAGTCTTTGTTTTGCTTTTGGTTGTTGAGTGATTTTCGCTCATCTTTAAATGCAGATCTGATAATCAGATCATCATTTTCATCACTGGTTTCCCCAACTTTATTGTCTGATGTATCCATGTCTGATTAGGTGTCCGATTCATGTTCATTTAAATTGATTTAAACTAGATGTAGACAAGACCAGATGCTATTCAACACTATTAATTCTATAATTCATGATGATCTTTCAAAACCACTACATTCCACTATTTCAACCATTTATCCCTTACTGTTAGATACTATTTGAACTGTTGATCCTTGACTTTTAGCCAAACATTTGGACCTCTCCGCTCCCTTTTTAGAACTACTGCAGCTAATTTCTCTGCACTCTCTGGTAGCAACAGGTTCAGGAATTTGCGCTGACTTAGTATACAAATAAATGTTTTGATTTAAAATGTAATTCATATTTTGTCAAATTAGATTAGCTGGTCTTGCCTGTAATCTTTCCATGTATGCCGTAGCTATTGTAGAACCTCTGGATGGAATCACTGCTGGCTGTGAGTTCAGTTCAGTTCATAATCTGCACTAGAAGAACACACTGAAACATATTTTGTTAGGGGTGATGGTACTTTTGTACTCAGCGTGCTCTTCTGATGTAATACAGGTTGCCAGGTCTTTTCGCAGGGGATTCGTGTTGCATTCCTTGAGAAAACAGACGTAGGAATTCTGAAGCAGGTGGTCTCTGCATTGGCGTCATTGGACGGGGCTGGGGTGAGCAAACGGTCTCACTCTGGCGGTGGACAAACTGACACAATGAGCTGACCGAGTGGGCAAAGGTCAAAGCAGAGCACAACAACTCAGATGTACAGCGGGATCCGTGTGTGTTTGTTTTTCAGGTTTTTTTGGTCAGATGTGTTCCAGTGTGTGGTCAGTTTTAACGTTGGATGAGTCTCTGTAGCTGTAAGCGTGAGTCTGTCAGTCAGTGACAGTGTAGTGCAATCATGGTGGTTGCTAGTTTAACTACAGCTCTGCTCTGAGACTTTGTGTTTATTCTAGCTTGTGAAACATTGTGTGTGTAGTCACCACATGAACTGAATACCCTGTCCATATATAACATATATCCAGATTTAACTTTTCATTTTGTTTCTTTTACAGCTCTGCAGAGCAGTTCAGTTTTTCAACCTCCCATTTTAGTGTTCTTTTAAGACAATGATAAATATTTATGGTTTGTCTTTGGCTGCAGCCTGCTGTTTATGCAGTCTATACCTGTGTTCTGTTGTCAGGCCACAGAGAGTTGTTCACTTTTTCATCAGATAAATTGTATTTTCACCAGTGTTCCTCCCCTCTTAATCATACAGCTGTGTGTTTGTTTCGTATGTATGATAACTATGACACTGTCAAGCTCTAGTTTAACTGATATGATGATGATTTAATTGATTTTGTGCTCCAAACCACAAAAATATATTTTTTCTTTTAAATACAGAAATACATTCATTTTGGATGAAAAATAATACCCAAGATTTACGAAAAGCAAATATTAATTCAGATTTTCACATGTGTTACGTGTGTCCAAAAGCCTCCAGATGATCATAAAAGCGTTTATGTTTTTGGGCACGATGTCTCAAATTTCTCATGTTGATTATCCAAAACTGCAAATACTCGCATACCTTTTTAAAGGGCAAGTTGATGACTGTTTTAAAAGCACACCCATCACCGTGCGACGCCGCAGTGTTTCATGATTTGTGTTTTTCAAGGCTGCAGATGACTGCGTGCCTCTTGTTTCTAAACAAGAGATCGAAATGATAGAGTACGGCTTGACTTCATGGCAGACGTGAGTCAAGGTCGAGGATGATAATAGGCTAGTTTAGCAAAATGCAGAGAAATCGTTGAGTGAATCAACTGCATACAAGTGCTGACTGGACAACTACGACCCACATAAGTGTATAATCACACACACACACACACACACACACACACACACACACACACACACACACACACACACACACACACATATTCCCAGGGCTTTAAGTGTCTTAAATGGGCTTACACTGGCTTTGAGACCCTGGCATTTGGGTGTTAGCTGGCTGTTCACACCTCTTCATATATATTTTTCTATATGTTATGCCTTCCTAACTTTTGCAATACTTGATCCCATGACAGTCTCTCTTTTTGTCTCTCTTGTCTCTCTTGTCCTGTCTGTCCAGCCATGCAGCAGGTGTTGGACAATGTGGGCGAGCTTCCCACCTCCACGGGGGCCAAAGACATCGACTTGCTCTTCCTGCGCGGCATCATGGAAAGTCCCATTGTACGTCCCCTGGTTGAGTTAGCACGCGTACATGTAGCTGCTGATCCCATAAGTGTTTTGCTTGCTTGTGTAAGGTGCTGATGTACATTAAGGCTTTGACTTACAGAATGCGCATTCATTATATCGGTAATTAAGTGATGCAGCTTTGCCTTTTTTTGACTGACAGTGTATGCATTGCAAAGCCTCTGCACACAAACCATTTGCTCCAACACACATGCTCGGTGCTGAAGTCTAGCATGCAGTGAGGTCATTTTTCACCATTTATCTGCTCCCCACAGGGCGGAAACTTGTAGATATGACAGGTGCCCAACCGTAAACAAACACTCTTTTGACTTTCAGCATTTTAACATGAGGCTGACAGCTCATGAGGAAAATAATCACACAGTAAATCAACTCTTACCTATACGTAGAATGCAGTGAAATATCACCACTACCGCACAATAAAAGTCATTCTTATATCCACAAATCCAATTAAGTGCAAACAACACAGAGAGTCATAAGAGAGCAAAACACAGCCTCTGTCCCTGAGCATCTCACTCCCCCTTAGGCTCACGAACAGCTGGAGGAGGTGAAGCTGGAGGCGGTGCAGGACAACAATGTGGAGCTGGTGACAGAGATCCTGGGCGACATCAACAATCTCAAAGTTAAAGACGACAGCACGGCTGAACTGTCCCGGATACTCCAGGAGCCACATTTCCAGGTGAGGCAGATTTTTATCTTCTATTTTTTGCAACTTCTTTGTATTCAACACCACTTTACATTGTAAACAAGTTCAAATTTTACTGCTCAATTCAATGCTAGAATAGAATAGAATAGAATAGAATAGAATAGAATAGAATAGAATAGAATAGAATACCCTAATATATCACTGAGTGTGTGAATTAGAGATTTGCCTTAATATTTATTTGTTCAAATCTTTGTAGCACAGTGAACATTAAACCTAAAATTGTAATCTTACGATTGTATTTACAGTAGCACAGAGTTGATGTTTTGCATCCCGTCGTCATGCATCAGTAGAACGTTAACCTCTATCCTCGGACCTACCAGGGGCTTTACGCTGGCTAGACCAATAGGAGTTAGCACACCGAAGCCTCTGCACAAATTAGAGCCCTTTTTGCTTTAAGCTGAAGGATAAGACCCTTTTGACCTACTGAGAGACGGAGAGAGACAGATAGGGAGGGGAATGAAAGAGAGAGGGAACGAGGGATTGAGACATTACATCACATAATGAGTGTGTGAATTTAAAGACTTGCTTTAGGGACCAGTAAATTACCTGTTTCTGCCTAATAGTTGGAAAGAAAGGGTTGTGCTGGTAGTATCTCAGAAAAACAGGCTCAGATGAAAATTGGTGGATGGATCGTCAGCAAACCAAGACCTAATTGACCATATTTGGAATTTGAGCCATTAGATGATTACTTTTTATTTTCATTCAGCCTCGACTTCCGACATCCAGGACTTTATAGTCTAGTGTTTAAAGAGCTTGATGTTGACATTTTAATTCTTACATTTTTTGACTTATCAAACCCTGAGGACACTTTATAAACAAATTGTTACACATACTGCACCATTGCATTGACATTTATTATATTATATGTGTGATTATAATTATGTTACCATTCTACCATTGTTCTACTTTATGCAGCTGTCATCTAATTCTTGCTTTATGACATTCAGCTGCAGTTTCGTTGACATCATTTACTGACAGACCACGTAAAGCTAGCTAAACAGCATTCACCGTGGCCACAAGTGACAGTTACAGGATAATGCTAAATGCATACCATAACAGCATAAGTACACCAGAGTGTTAAGGCAGGAAGCTGACGTTCATTGTCACTCTCTCACTTTCTCCTCCTGTCTTTTTTTCAGTCTCTCATGGAGGCACATGACATGGTGGCTTCTAAGTGCTACGAAGTCCCACCCCCGACTGAAACAGGAAATGATGCAGCGGTGAACAGCGCTCTGATGCAGGCTGACGCTGTGCGCATGATTGGCATACGAAAGAAGGCCGGAGAGCCACTGGTGAGCAGAACAAGTCTAAAGTGTGTGTGTGTGTGTCTGTGTGTGTGTGCATGATTAAGTGATTCATTAAGGGTGTGAGTAGAACTGTATAATTATGGGTGAGGGTGAGTGTGCATGCAAGCAGCAGAGGCTAAGCACCATCCTCTCCTCCTCCTCCTCCTCCTCCTCTCAGGGCGTGACATTTCGTGTGGAGAAAGACGACCTCGTCATCGCTAGAATCCTTCACGGCGGCATGATTGACAGGCAGGGTCTTCTCCACGTGGGCGACATTATAAAGGAAGTGAACGGGAAGGACGTCGGCAACAACCCCACCGAGCTGCAGGAGATGCTCAAAGCCTGCAGCGGAGGGATCACGCTGAAAATACTCCCGAGCTACCGAGACGCTCCTGCACCTCCACAGGTGAACACATACGCACATGCAGACGAGTAATAACAACATGCCAATGTAAACACAAGCAGGCAAATTATGTAATGAGTGGCAGATGTTGGGCAGTGGTACAGGGCCGGTGATATCTCCTGCAGCCCTCCCACAATCCCCTCCACAGGAATGTGAACCCTAGGAGCCCTATTAATAACACTCCACATGTTAACTAGGTCACACTAGCTGTTTCTGTCTCTTGTACACAGTCCAAACGCAGACACGCACACATGCGTCCTGTAATCTCCTGCTCCCTCATATGGAATGCAGTAATTCATTGTTTTTTTGTTTTTTTAAACATTTTTTCCCCCTCATGCACCAATTGTGGCTTCTGATTTGAAAACAAACCTTTAAGATATTGTGCATCCTGAACAAATAGACGTCGACACACCCACGAGGTTTAAATTGAATCCTTAGCACTAAAAACAAACGAGACCTAATGCAAAATCACATCTTGCTCTGTGGCTGTGAGCTCGCTGCACAGAATATTTTACTGGCTCGTTTTATTGCTTTCTCTGGCTGCTTGTTTAATCTAACGCGCCGGCCAGAGCACTTACTCTTCCTGGCAAAGGCGTCCACTGTTTGGCACAGCGTGAACAGCTGGGTCGAGGGCAGCGTCAGACATTGGATGTAGTGAGTGTGAACGAGCCACCCTGTTGGTGTGTGCAATACAGCATACCGAGGTCGAGTCTCTTTTTTTCCGTGCTTGTCTGTGTCCATCATCCTCAAGCATTTTTTTTTTTTTATATTTCAGATGAGACAAACATTCCCATGACCACAACCCCCAAATAAGTATGAATTAATTTTTGTCTAAGATTGAAAACTGTGCATGCCTTTGTCACAGGTGTATGTGCGGCCGTACTTTGACTACAACCCTGCCAATGACAACCTGATTCCCTGCAGAGAGGCGGGCATGGGCTTCAAGAGAGGTGACATCCTTCAGATAGTGAATAGAGAGGATCCCAACTGGTGGCAGGTCAGCTTTCATTCATTCTTTTCCTTTGAGTTGTCCCTCGTGAAAAAAAAAAAAAAACACAGGGGCGCAAACATTTCAAGACTTCCCTTAACTGATCTGTGATCTGTGGCAGGCATGTCATGTGGTCGGTGGGGCTACGGGACTGATACCAAGTCAGTTCTTGGAAGAGAAGAGGAAAGCCTTTGTCCCTCGAGAACTTGATGGATCGGGTATGTTAGTGTACGCGTTTCATTACCGACCTACGAATAAACACTGCTTTGATTTGAGCTAAAACATCCAAATCTTCCTGTTTCTCTCTTTAGCAATGTTGATGTTGAAAAGTTCCATTAGCCTCGTCTCTGTCAATCGGTTTCTGCCAGACTTCTGTCACTTTTCTATTGCTTTAACCTCTGAAAAATGATTATATGATAAGAAGTTCTGGGTAGTCATGTATCACATTGGAAAATGGTCCATATCTGCCCTCTTCTGGCCACAGGCTGTAAAAGCAGAGACAATAAGTACTTTATCTTCTGTTGCAGGGATCCTCTGTGGAACCCTAGCTGGTAAAAAGAAGAAGAAGATGATGTACCTGACGGCCAAGAATGCAGGTCAGAAGAATTTTCATTCTTTCGATTCTTATACTTCTTGAATATGTTTTTCTTTCATTGGCTAATAATTGTGCCGTCTTTTAAACAGAGTTTGACAGACACGAGCTGCAGATCTATGAAGAAGTGGCAAAGATGCCGCCCTTCCAGAGAAAGACGCTGGTTCTGATTGGTGCTCAGGGCGTGGGCCGACGCAGCCTGAAGAACCGACTGATGGTCCTCCATCCCACACGCTTTGGCACCACTATACCATGTACGTAATGCTTGGTTTCCATCTGTTCAAACAAGGAGAAAGCTGTTCAGACAATTAACTGAGGGTTCTTTTAAGACACATCACGACGGCCCCGGGATGACGAGCTGAACGGCAACTCGTACCACTTCACCTCAAGGACAGAGATGGAGGTGGACGTGAAGGCCGGCCGCTTCCTGGAGCACGGAGAGTATGACGGTAACCTGTATGGCACTAAGATTGAGTCCATCCATGAGGTTGTGGCCACAGGACGCAGCTGCATCCTGGACGTCAACCCACAGGTAAGAGGAGGTTTAATAACGTCAAAGTTTCAGAATGGGGTTGGACATATTGGGGGTGGATTCAACACTGTGTCTCTCCTCAGGCTCTGAAAGTACTGAAAACTGCGGAGTTCATGCCTTACGTGGTGTTCATCGCAGCGCCAGATTTTGATACACTCAAGGCCATGCACAAAGCTGTGGTGGACGCAGGCATCACCACAAAGCAACTCACGGTAGGCTAACAGCTGCAGTGCACATCGTCAACACGCACTCATGGTGATAAAGAAAGTCATTCTTTCGGTCACTACCCAGAACTCATGACCACTGATGCCTGTTCATGCGTGTTCAGTCAACACTGACTGAACTGATGCCTTCTGGCTCAGGTCTCTCTTCACCACTACGGTCCGATACCACGCCTGCATCACTGCTGATGCCGCACCAAAATGCCTGTCTGTCTCACTCATGAACAAGACCCCAAGATACCTTAACTCCTTCACTTGAGGTAGCAAGACAGACATCCTTTCCCCACCCCCAAGCATGACCAGTTCCATAGCGAGTGCAATCAAAGCAGAATTGATTGAATCAGTACCTAAAGGTTTGCTGTGCATGCTTAGGGTGTGCAAACGAAACACACATAACCAACCACTGACTCCTTCATTTCTCCGATGAGTGGTTCAGGTGTATGGAGGGTATCTGTAGATTGTATAATTCCACAACTCACCTGTCCTTTCTTTACTGGCAGGATGTGGACCTGAGGAAGACTGTGGATGAGAGCGCCCGCATCCAGAGGGCGTACAGCCACTACTTCGACCTGACCATCGCCAACGACAACCTGGATAAGGCCTTCGAGGTGTTGCAGGCCTCTGTGGACAAACTGTGCAGTGAACCCCAGTGGGTCCCGGTGAACTGGGTCTACTGAGGACCAGCTGCTCCCACTGACCCCCAGCATGTGTGTGTTTTTTTTTTTACCACAAAGGCCAAAGGAGAGGAGACGAGGGCAAAAAAACAAAATAATAATAAATTTAAAAAAAAATTCATATTGCTCTTTCTCCTCTTGGGGCTTTCACACCATGCAACTTTTTTCTACTCAAAACTCAAAGGGAAAGAGTGCTTATTTATTTTATAACTTTTTATGAAAGATCTTTCTATTCAATGTGAAATTCCTGAGAATGAAACAAAAAAAATGTGGTCACATTACTTGGACCATATTTTTGCATTAATTTATTGTTGTAGTTACACGTCTTATTTGGTAGTCGTTTCCCTTTGATTTCAAATATTTTTGTCTTTCTTCGTGGACATCACAGATTTATGACGACCATCCGAGCTCCAAAATGAACACAAGGAAGGGAGTGTGATTAGAACGTCTTTGAGCAGTCAGCGTCGCACATCATGGCCATGTCTGAAAAACCTGTGTAGCCATTTTATTTTAATGTCCAAGCAACTTAATCATTTAGTGTTTTTATGTAGCTGGCCTTAAACCCTTCTATCAGTGTCCTCCATATGACCAGCTGGACAGAAATAGTTAAAAAGGCCTATTTGTGCACAACTCCTTCAGTATGTAAAAGAAAAACTTCAAAATGTACTTTTTCAAGCTCAAACACTGTATTAATTTTGTCTAGTTTTTGTGTTCTTTACTAGGTTTACATCAGTGTGGTGACTCATAGAGTTCTAGTGTTTTTGCCACCTTTTGTTTTTAATTATCCTATTTTCAGTCTGTCTGTCTATCTGGAGTATGACCATCAACATTGACTCTCATTGTTACTGTACACATAAGCCAATTTGTTAATGTTTTATATATATGAATGTGGCACAAACCCATTCTCTCCTTATGATCCTTACCTTCAGTGTTGCAGTATGCCAAAGCCCTGACCGTACTTTAAATAAAGTTTGAAATTTCTAAACATGCGTCTGATTGGTAATTTCAACTGTTTCGATATTATTATTATATTTCAACCTTACAAAAGTAATAACTGGCAAATATTGACTTACGGCTGGTTGCCAAACATTTCAGTTGTTAAACAAAAATAACACTTTGCATATCTTTTTTGTATCATATTTGATACATCTGGCTTTTTTGTTTTCAATGTGCGCACAACATATTTTTTTTCTAAACCAACACAAACAACACATTTTTTAATACATTGCCTCTCATTACAATCTTTAAATGCTCCTATTGAAGTATCACTAACAATTTGATTGTTTTTATTACCATAATATTTTCAAAATTGGAAAAAAATATCCACACAAAACCACTGGTGGGTGACTGATTGACTACAACCACTTTAGATGACTGGTTTGGAGCTCCTCTGTTGCATACATTTTGCCCTCTGGTGGATTATCTGTGCACTGCATGCATCTGACTGTATACATCAGGTTTTTCAGGAAATAAGTTGTCACACTGATGATGTAGAGGCCTCAAAAACTCATGTATCAAATATGAAACACTTGGCATTATAGGGTTATATTGATATATTGGGGAGTGATGAGAAAACATCTTGAACCCCCTTACTGAGAGCCTACAGTTATATGCCGGTGCGGCTGAATGTGCAGCAGCAATATGGCTGTGGAGCAGCAGCTGCACCGACAGGCAGAGGGAGAGATGGGAAATCGATGCAGCTTAAAATAGGCCACCAAATTCGGAGGATGTGTTGATGATGATGAGAATGATGCATGTCATGTGTTTGTGTGTTTACAGCAGTGCAGCTCGAGTTGTCTGCCTGAACTAGCTCACAGGCTTTGCTCCATTAGTTGCCTATTGTTTTGGTGGAGACCAAAACGTGTCTGTGGTACCGAGCACAAAAAAGTTGGCGAGGTTCACGACACACAGCCTTAACAGCTTGTTTTCATGAGTACCCCTTAAGTATTTTAGAAATCGTGACTTCAAATTTGTGATGCAAAAGACCAATGCTTCTGCTTTATGTAGCTTTGTGCAGGTCTTTTTCACTGCACACATCTTGACTTATAGTCTCTGATAAGTTTCTAATACCACCAACAAATTTTGTTATATTCAATGTCTTTTGAGAAAAAAGGCTTATTGTGTTGGTGTGGTGACAGGACTCCAACAAATATCTTAAAACCTGTGCAAATAAAGCCAAAACTATGACGGCTAAAGACCAAAAGTGAAAAGTGTGTATGTACAAAATAATAAAATGATTAATGGTTGAATTCCATTTAGGGTCATGGTATTGTGCAAACTGGTTCAGTCACAGTGTCATGTCGTCTAGGTACAACTGAATAGAAAAGAGGCAATATTATTGCTGTTTTTTTCCAACTGTGACAAGTCAGTTTTTAATTAATATCAATCTGACTCTGATTCAATGTGAACATAAAAACATCTAGTAATGAATAAAATCTAAACAGAAAAGACACAACAGGAAAACGTTTTTAACATTTTTATTAACGCAACTTACAGTCAAGCCATAGAGTGAACTATATTACTGGTAAGTGATAGGTATTCACATTATGTCCTAACAGGGTTTACAGCATATCTTGTGTTCTGTAAGCATACTTGTTAACAAAATAAGGAAATGTAAAATAGAAATCAAAGCTTACACCTTTACAACAACGAAAACGAGGAGCTTAGCAGTGGATGTGAACAAATTAAATCAGCAACATAAAGACCCTCACCAGAACAGGAATGACAGCAAATTCAGTTTTGGCATGTCATGGTTTAAATAAGGGAGAAGATAGAGAGAAACAAATAAACAACTGAGCTCAAAATTACACAAATGAAGGGAGGTTTGAATACACGTGGCTGTGCAGGGCTGCCTTTGCCAAGAGACTTTGGTCACTTTGCTTCTCCATCATGGCTTACAATGAGAAAATAAAAATAAAAAAAAATTTAAAAAAGCACAATGTACAAACTAAAAATGGCCAATGAGGGAAAAAGACATAGAATGGAGTGTCCTGGAATCAGTTCTATTTATGAATGAACAGAGGAATATCTTTAATTGTTCAAGAACATACAGATGATTGTCTGTTTTCCTTAAAATGAGCGAGAAAACCAAAAAGGTTTTGCAGTCGACTACAACTCCAGGACAGCCCCTACATTCATAGGAGGTAGATAACATGGCAATGACACGACAGACTCTTAAAACACACGTCTGTAAGGAAATTGAGCTCTCCGCTATGTCTGAAATTGTAGTGCATAATTTGTTGAACTTTAAGGCCAAATAGGAACCTCACGTGTAGATCTAAGGCTATTTTAAGACAAAGGTGCAGGGGGGGGGAGGTGGACGTAGACACAATAAGCAGATACAGCCCTTTTCACAACGATACCTGAGTCAACAGTTGTGTTATACCACAGAACCTCGCAGGATGGTTGGTGCACATCAACTCTTCAACTACATACAATATTTTTTGGCTACACAGACACAAAATATGCAAAAACGAAAGACAGAGCACAGAAATAATGAGGTGGCTACAACTGAGAAATTCTCTGATTTGCATAAACGACAAATTATTTGGCCACAAGGTGTGACGTACTCATTTGTTACAACAGAACTCAATCAGATTTACTATTTGTGGCATGTGCACAGCCTTCAGTGACATTCAAACCTCCTGAAATGGGAAAATTTTTAGTTTTATTGGACAATATGAAGTACACTACAGAAAAAAAAGTCAATGCAGCATATATCAGGCTTATGAGGTACTTCATGAAAATATACAGATATATCACCTTTTAGAAAACCTCCTCAAAGTCATATTATTCCTTAGGATTCCTATTGATAGCATAAAATACCTCGTTAGTTATTTTTTTTAAATTTCTGCCCAACATCAAGAGGGCCTTCTTTTTTCTCTTTTTTTTTTTAGACTGCTTTGAAAGTGCAAAACACAAATACTGATCGTTCTATGCAGCATCTACACGCAAGGTTGCATGATAATTAAAAATGGATTTATTTTATGTGGCGCACTAGATTTCGTCAAAACCTTTATGTTGAAATGACTCACAAACCCAACAATGTGGCAGAAGGAGAGGAGGCGCACATAACCCGACTTCACACAAGCTGATGTTTCCAGTTTCGACTTAACTATAACAAACTGTCATTTAATGCCACACAACCTCATATGTACCTTTTGATGAAGTTTACAATGTTCTGATTCACTGTTAAGTATGCTCAAATGTGTATATTCCCTTTGTTAATTGTCACATGCAAAACTACATCTCATACACTCAACAAAAGTGGTGTTGAGTCTAGATAATAAGAGAAGTGGAAATGGGACAGGGACATCCACCCTGATTTTATTGCAGTACTGGCAGAGAAATGTAGACATTTGATCACAGAGTGACTATTCAGCATGAAACCTTAATATTTTAACATTCAGCAGGAAAAAAGGAAAAAGCTGGTTCCGAATATGGAGACAAAGTTTTGTCCAGCTAATCTGAAGTCTAATTGAGCGTTGCCTTGACCGGCATAAAGATGGCAGACTGGCGTAAAAAAACAGAAATCACCAACGATCCACAGCCCACTCACCAACATTATTGCTGTACATACATGTTCCCAACAAACATTCCTCAGTATCACCAACATTATACGGGAATATTAACAGGCTGTCATAGCGAATAACAATTACTGTATGATGGCACGTTTGTCGATGTATGAGCCGGTCATGATTAAAGTTTATTTCATCAAATAAATGACCTCTAGACTCCACTATCTTTTGGGTGGAAAAAAAAAGAGAGACTCCAAATTAGAAAAATTTGGTCCCCTAAAATGTAACCAACTAAAGCCACCAATCAGCCATATATGATAACTTGGTTTTCCATTTATTAAGGTTAAATAAAAGAACAGTGCTCTCATATGATATTGGCTTGTATTGGTTTGGTCACAATTTTAAATTTCATTACCATTCTTATAAATTAGGGCTAATATTAGGTAGCACCTGACACTGCGCTGAGGTAGTTTTTCTCTCTCTCAAAGTTGGTAAATAAAAAGTCAAGTCATTCTGAAGACTAGTAATGCTTCAAAAATACCCTTTCATGAGTGGATGCATGTAGGTCAACTAGACGGCGTTGATTTGTTTTGGAAAAATTTGGTAACAGCTCCCCACAGTCCCAAACCTCACCCCGACTGTCCACCGGAAGCGGCTCTGTCGCTTCCAGTCAAGGCTGCAAGAGACTATTGGTCCCATTCTCACTGGAGCCTGATTTAGCATTGGGTCTATTCTTTTGTCTCCATAGCTCAATTACTATGATTCAAATCTAGGTAGTTGGCAACTTTGCTTAAACAGCCAGACACCAAGCAAGACAAATCAAGCCAGCTAAAATTACTTCCTACTCCAGCAGCAAGAAGACCAGCTTGGCGTCTGTTTTAAACAGCCTTTTATTTTGCCAAACTGTAGCCAATGGCTAAAAGCCAGTCTGAAATTTACTCATGTCTCTTGCTCAGTCACTCTATTCTTCCCTTCCTGGTTCCCTCTATTAACATCCTGTTGAGTCTATTCGCCCGTCACAATGTCTTTAAAGGCTGCTGTGCCCGGTTCTGTTGCCCACGCATTCGGCTCTGGTGCCAATTCTCACACTGCTCCTCCAAGCATTCCCTGTTCCGGGGCTGAAGACCCCCTTATCCCAGTGGTCCAAAGCTCCTTTGCAACGAATTTGTGCACACCAACATTTCCCTGAAGCTCCAAGCTCAGAGTCCAGTTTGAGCAGCTAGCTGCATGACACAGTTAGCGGTTACTTTAGCAACAAGTGTGTCACTCTATAAATCATAGAGCAGCCAGTGGACATCACAGGGAAAACCTGGGTTAAACACTTCTTAAGGGAGATCATATACACCCACAGAAGTAACAGATGTTCAGGAAGTAGCTGGAGAATGACAGAGGCGCCATTCTCTCCATTACAAGTCAGTGTAGCAACACAAAGACTCTGAAGTTATAATCTTAAAAGGAGTTTGTATTGCTTTAAGCATATCGTCATAGCACAAGTCATTAACATCAATTCTCTTGGGACCATCTACCATGTATACCTAATTTCATGGCAATCCATTAAATAGTTGTTGAGCAATTCAAGTCAAGACCAAAGTCTCTAGTGTGGCTAACACACCGCTATACAACAACGGAAATGACGATGCTTCAAAACCCTTCTAGAAGACACACTGGAAATGCTTCCAAGAGACATTGATACCAAGACGAAGACCAGACGTGGCTACATCTGGTGGACATGAGGTGAAATTGTTCTCTGCTCACGTCTGCCAGTACCCCATTTGAATTTGAACCCAATAACTCATTCTTGTAAGGACAAAAACGATAATGTAGGCAAAATGTTTCCACTGGAGAGACCTAATGAGATCACACCAGTGTCGCAAATGAATGGGTGGACATTAGCATGATAGTGACAAAATGATGATTCATGAAGGTTTGCTGAAGCCAGCTGACGGCCTTGTAAATCATAAACGATGCTTTTTAAATCTGTAAAAACAGCTGCGTAGTAATACAATCACCAAAAGTAAAGAGTACAAGCAACATCAACAAAAACCTTAGCTTCTCTGCTCTCAAGTGGCTTTGTGCTAAAGAGTCTCTGAGCTGAACTCGGGGAGGATTTTAGGATTTTAAAGGACAACTCTGCAAAGACAGATTAGGAATATCATACCGAGGGTTTAAGCAGAAGCCAAAAATCTACCAGCAAAATTACAACAAAGCAACCATCATATATATATATATACACACACAGGTGTTGTGTTACAGCACCTCACACAAGCATGACGCCAGAACAGATGACCACTCTTTGCACCAGTGTGAAACGTTTGTCTCCTAAAGCTACATTAGCCAACATCTTGAGAGAGATATGACAACTATAGACTTGTAAATCTGTTAATCTGTGAAAAAAATTATTATATCAGCTGCAATATATGCAAGATCTAAATTGATATTATATTGAAGAAAACATAATACTTTCTGCAATCATTAAAGCCTATAAATAGGAGAAAACAACAAAAAAAAGCTGTACACAAGAAGCAAACATGAGTATAAATGTACTGATAGATAGCCTATACAATATTACAAAACACGCAGGCTTGAAGTACATTCATTGTTATCATTTGGAGCTAGGAAAATAGATTCTACTCTACAAGAGGTTTCTTTATATCAGCAATAGTTTCTCTACAAGAGATGGATGAGGGGCAGAGAAGAGGGACATTGATGTACAGAGGGTAATGGTCTGGAATTAACTGATTTATAGATTCAAATTGGGCTTTATTTTATTCCAAATCCATTCAAAAGCAAGAAAGTAAACAAAGGGAGAAATTTTATCTCAGCCTCTTTTAACCCTACTTTTAAACATATAGTTGGAAAACGCAAAAATATGAAGACATAAGGAAATAAAATGGACTGAAAGATTTAATTAGCTTATGATATGCCAACCAGCCATTTCTAGAATCTTTTCTTATTTTTCTTCAAAACATACAGAAAAAACCCCACCTAAACTGAGCTGACATATCTGCAAAAAAGTATCCTGTAATGCCAAGAGGGTTTGTTTTAATATCTATCTAAGCACCTTGAGCACCATTAAACTTGTAAAGTGGTGCCACATTCATCCAGGCTGGTGAATTCATTTTTTTTGTTCCACACACATTCTTGATTTAGCTGGTTATATTCGAGCAGGTTCATGCAGAACACAAAAGCCTCCACTGAATCTTGATATGTATAGTCTATGGTGGTTTTGGACACATAAAGAGGCCTCACTTTAAGCATTATTTGTTCTTTGCAGTCTTGAACAGGGACTGCGACAACGTCGAACCTTCCTGCGCATTTCCTCCTCACACAGCACTTAGGCATCCACGTCTCTCCAGAAATCTTACAGTCTACAGCTAATCGGCTCTTTAATGGCAGTCAGTTTGTTTTGCATAAAGCACCATCTCCCACATGACTGTACAAAGGCAACCCACCCACACAGCTACAAGTTTGACTAATTTATTGACACTTAAAGGCATGAGGATATCTCTGAAAGACGACATGCTGTATTGCTGGTTGGCTAGGCAGAATCCCTCCGGATCAGCTGGCGTGGATATCTGAAAGGCATGTGCACAGAGGAGGCTCCTGTTGACTGCGCTTCTTGTATTTTGAAAAGCCACTAATATCAACTGCTCATTTTTTTAAAAAGGTCTGACACCCGATGAACACTTTCAATGCTGCAACAGCTACAAACTCCATTCTTGTTTAGTGCAAAACCAACATTGGCAAATCTTTGTGTTGTATCTCCAGGAAAACCAATGCCATTGTGATCTGTTGTTTTAAGGTGCTGGTAAAAGGTAATGTAAAACACAAAGAAGCACTAAGTACAAACCCACCGCCTGAAAAGACATCTTGATGTTCTGAATTTCAGCACACGGCTATTTAGGACACGTGTTCACTTTCCCACTTTTTTTATATGAGAGGCATTTTCGAAGGACATCGACATTTCCAAACACAGAGCCAACAGCATGGCTCTGACATGATTCTCCAAAACAATGCACGATCAGATATGATTACATATGACATAACGTGAAATGAAACAGATCAATCACCTTGCTGCGTTACATCTCTTCACATGGATTTCAATATGCCTTATTCTCTCTGCATTATTCTTAACTTCCAAACAGTCTGACAAACAGCACCACTGGGGTACATTTACAATTCCTCCAAATCAAGGATATGCTATGATCACACCTCATGTGGGCTAAGGTGGGAAGAAAGCAAGGTGTGGAGAAAGTATGCAATTTCACCGGTGCATAGAATAAAAAGGAAAGAAAGAAGGGAAAGCTGTTTGTATATACAAAGCACACTTCAAGAATTTGGTCGTACAGCTCAAAACTCAAAATCACTAAAAACAAAACAAAACAACACATTCTTATCAGTTTGAGCAAAACTATGAAAAAAATAAAAATACACAACTACATAAACTGAGAAAGCGCGTTCACCATCATGCAAACCAAGCGTTTATAACCTCTACTGTCAATGCAAGACTCAAACAATGCCAATTATAGATAGATAGGGGTAATTATAGAGAAATGGCCAGCAGTGTGATATTACCATAACTCTTAATCAGGTAACAAGAGGTAGAACACACGGCAATTTCCATACAATTACACCAGTGTCACGCAATGGCCGAGCCACATGCTCCGATTGAGGAGCACACACCTATAGAAGTCATACCAACGCTCTGCTATCAAAAGTGCATCCAAATTTACATCTTGTGAGACCAGCACCGATAAGAACAATATTGACATCATAACAGTAAATATCAAGTACATGGTTTTTAGAATGCCCCACAAACACAGTCAGTCGGATTTCTAGTTGCTTTACAGGTAATGAGTAAAAAGGGTAATACAGAGAGGTCGCCAAAGGGAGAGAAGAGATCCTCGAGATGATGAAGCATCTTTTTAACATACAAGTAAAAAGCCTTGTTGACCAGTCCAGTGAGGAATCGAGGTGGTTTACAGTGAAATCTTCTAGCACCTAGAATCAAGATGACCTTTTGTGCTTCTTTGTCTTTTGAGTATTAATCATGTAAAAGTTAATAATCTTGTTTGGCTAAGAAAGGTTGTGTGTTAAAAAGCATACACCCAATTTTCAGGCTATAAAATCTACAATGTTACAAATGTCCACATAAATACTTCATCCCGTTAAAAAGGCATGAAGATGCTAATAAGCACTAGGAAACACTACTAAATGCAACATGCTTAAAAACAATACCAAAAAATAAAAAATAAACGCCCTGATTATCTACCTCTAGAAATGACCCAAATTCATGTGAGATAGCCCACTGCTAAATCTCTTGGTTATTCGATGCATAGTTAGAAAATGTTGACTACTCGCCTCCAAGCAAGACTATGAGAACTTTTCCCAGCTTAACTAAGTAGTAAAACTTCGGTGGGATGTTAGGAAATGTCTAAAATTATTAGTAAGACTTAGAGTCTTAGAAGGCAAGAAAATATTTGCACTTATAATCTGTATACAAATACAGTGTTAATTTAGACTATATATGGGCCAGTCATTTAGAAAATCTCTACAATGTTTTCAGCAGCCTACACTGAAAGCTTATTTCAAAATATACCTTATTACTAACATTACTATATAGTATAAAGACTCACAAAAAGTCATTTGCATAAAGCTTTTGTGCGACGACTGCTCCCAATTCCTGGAGCAAAGACTAGATCTTTTTTTTAGGGAATTTCGATAAGCCTCAAGTGTTGCAGCTTTCACTCCACTGTACCGAATGCCTGGATAACGAGATGCCACACAAACACCCCACTCTGACAAAAACACGGCAGAAAACACTATCCTGCTGCTATATTAATTAAAACATAGAAGTAGGGTTAATTTGTATGAAGGAAGAAAGAAAACAAGTGTCACAAAAATATTCAGCTACATGCATATTCATTACAAACATGATTGAAATTAAATTAGACTAGAAAAGTGAAGGTGGGAAAAAGAGATTTCATCAAGCTCCCCTCTACGTCAATTTCTACATCATGTGTCTTTTAACAACACGGCTCAGACTACATTAGAAAGGTGTCCTTGTTGGGAACCAGTCCCAAATACACTATTCCCCGGGGTGGGAATTAGGTTACTGGTGCAACTCTTTTAGTTCACACTAACAAGAGAGGCAGAAAGTGATACAATTGCTGTTTTTTAGATGTCTATTTGAACACTAAAAGCCCTCATCTGTAAACTAAGTGTTGGTTCAAGGGATGATAACATCTCATGCAAAGAATCCTTAAGTAAGCTGTTTACAGATTTGGCATAAAATGATCAACAGTGTCAATCAAGGACAAATACTGAAAACCCAGCAGATGTGGGTCTAATAAATTCATAGTTTTCCACAAAAATTACAACAGAAAGGTGATCCTAAATGGCACTTTTCATCACATAGTGCCCTATGTGAAAAATGACATGCTACCCTCAATATATTAAGTACTTTTGTCCTGATTAAAGTACCCATTCTGGTCAGTGCACTTTGCTATGATTGGCTGATAAATAATGTTTGTCAGACAAGCAAATCTTTAGGCATTCAAAAAATGAACAGGCCTCCTAATCAGTTCATGAATTTGGTCCTTCTCCATTCAAGCACCGAGACCCCAAAACAACAGAAAGAGGAGAAGGAGGGTGAACATCTAAATTATAAATCACTCCAATGACTTTGTATTTGCTGTAGGTAAAGATGTTACAAACACACTAATGCACAACATGAAATAAAACCTCTTCCAGCTCAAAGTCAAAGAAAAAGAAGAAGAAGAAAATTAATTTGCTTCTTACAGTCTAATAGCTGGCTTGGTTTGGGTGGGCTAGGGGCTAAGTACAATTGTAGACATATGAGTAAGTGACAGTTCTGCTTGATAAGGAAATCACAATGGCAAACCCAATGGCAAACCACTGTGACGCTATCTACAGCTGAGAGTGAGACAGCGATGGGTAGTGCATTTCATCAGTGGGGCCTTACCCACCCCAACCTGGGGTTGTGTGCTCTCAGGCAAAGTACATGGTGCGCAGAGTGTCCTGGTGGATTTGAACGGCCTTAGCCAGGGCCTGTTGGTCACGCCCGTTACTCTGGCCTGATGTATGACTGCCCTCAGCACTGAAAAAGCAACATTGGAAAATTAATGAACATGCATTTAGGTTCTATTCATAAGGATACAAAGTACACAAAGCTGTTCAAAAACGTGAGAGCGAATGAGCCCTTACCTGTCATGCTCTTTGTCCACCAAGTGATAGCGAGCTCGGAAAGCCACCAAATGGGCGTAGTACGCTGGTGCTGGGATGGACACGGACCGAGTGCAGCGCACGTAGGTGTGGCATAGCTGGTAGGTGAGCACCTGGAGTTCATCTGAAGAGAAGTGGTTGTCGTCCCACAGCACATGGTAATGAGACGGCCTGCTGGTACCCTGCAAGCAGTGATAATGGAAAATAATTGCTGCTGTCAAGTCCATTAGTGGCAACACTGCATGCACTGTTTCTTCTGTGTTTTTGTCTTTATTCTTCGTTATTGGCCAGTTTGTCTGCTGATCCGTTTATTCATCATGCAAAATCAAAATCGGTTAAATATGCCTCCAAATCGACTCAGTTCTTACCTGAATGCCAGCGTGACTGCAAAGGTAGAAGTCAAACTCTGATGGGTGAGTGATTTTGGTATCCACTGTGGTGCCTGCAGGAATGTTGCCACTCTTTCCAACCTGCAAAATCAACACAGAAATTATTTTTTAACTTAAAATGGTGTCCTTATAAGTTTGGATAACAAACTAATTTTGTGGGGAGCAAAGGCATGAGACCATCTGACCTATGCACAACTTTTTTTTTGGATAAAAGTGAAGTTCCACAAATGGGAATGCCATTAAGAAAGAATTTAAATAGTGTTATTGTTGCCATATTACTTAAAATTACCCAATGTCCCTAATTTAGGGATATTTCAACATATTAACAGTGGTGCATGCAAAGATTATATTTGTGTTCTAAAGCTCGTGCTCTCTCTGTCTCATTTTGTAGTTAGTTGATTATAAACTGGCAAAAAGACACAATACTGACCCTCTCATTTCTGTCCATACAGAACAGTCTTGTGTGGTGTCTCTTCTGCACGACCACGAAGGTGATTCCAGGCTGGTAGTCCTTCTCTAGTTTTATGCAGGCCTCACGTATCGCCAGCAGCTCATGCTGGAGGACCTGCGTGTATTAAAGTCAAAAGATATTAATAGGTGAAAAGTTGCACAGATTCAGAGAAAACAAAATCAAATGAATTAAACATATTTGGACTGACACAAAAACAGGAATTTATAGGTACTATTATTCAAACTTTTTTATATTTCATAGTTTATTCTGCATCATCCCTGATATGTGCATCACCTGATTGAATTGTCCCTCAGAGATGCCGTCACGGTAGTAGATGATTCTGGTGGGCTTGAAGCGGGTGGACTTGTAGAACTGGATGAGCAGCTCCCTCACCATGGTGGCCAGATCCTGGATGATGTCCTGACGGTGCTGCTGCACCCGGACTGTGGCACAGTATCTGCTGGGATGGGCATCCATACTACCAACGACCTGAAAAGGAAATATATTTTGAAAAAAAATGAACAAATTATAATGGCATATATGTGGAAATGCACTATACTCTGATAGGCAGATACGCCCTTAGCTCTCAAAATTGATGCTTTCTCAAGGGATTGAACAGAATAACTTGGTTTGCTTTTAATTTAAAAGTCTGGAACAAGTAAATAGATAATAAGTTTGACACATTTTAGAATTATTCATTAAAGCTACAGTCGGTGAGACTGACAAGAGAGGGAACGTAGCTTGAGTACAGCTTCCAGGTGCCTTCCTATGCCTCCATGCTGGGCTTCAGCCCTGCCACCAAAGCCCCACACCACAGAGGAGGCTGCTGTGCTTGACCGAGTGAGAGCATGTGCATGAAAAGAGGGGCTGCCATGCCATCAGACACTCTTCCAGGCTCTGACTGGTGGTTTAGATTCAGGTGGGTTTTTGCAGGGAATTGCTGCCTATGGAGGTTTCTGGGAGCAGCTGAAACTCAGCCATAGAATCAAGACAATGAGTTGAAAGAAGCTTGAGAGCTGCGGAGACGGTTGATGATTCTGTGTGATTTGGCCACTTAAAATACACCTCATTTAAGTGTTCTGCAAAGGGTAGATGTTAATGCGGTGTTGTATGGTGTTACTCACAGCAGCGATGGAAGGCTTTTTTCCATCTCCTGCGGGAGGATGAGTCACATCTGCACCGAGGAAGATCACTGGCTGCTGGAACACCAATGGCCTGGGGTAAAGTCCAGCACAACAAATTATATAGTTATAGTTATATACAGTTTGGATGGGCGCTACATCTCAAAGATATGCACAATGATTCAGTAACGTATTTCTAATCAGTATCTTCACTGACCTGCCCTGTGGGAGCAGGATGTTATTGACGCCGCCCAGCTTGACGTTGATCTTCAGACAGAGGTTGGAGAGGGTCTGAGGTGTTGTCTTTTGGACATTCTTCACTTGCACACACTGCGTGGCCATGCCAAGTACCGTATCACCAACGCGTTTCACCTCAGCTACAACATGCAGCAGAACAATAAGTTAATACCAAATAATTAAACACGATCAGGTCCATTACATATGGTTTGAGTTCCTGCTCTGGTGCATCACATCAAGCACAAGTTGACCAATCACAACCAGTTTAATTTGGTTGTCATCTATGAATCGGATGGGATTATTGAATACTGTTTAAATGAGAGAATGAGTTGGGAAGCAAATGGTAGAATGTCAACAGCACAACCATTTGATTCAAACAACTAGTTTGTGATGTCAATTAGCCTGACACATCTGTTTTACTGACATAGACTGTCCAATCCTAATTGCATATTGTAATGGCATGATTATTGAGTCAAATGTTATTTGCTTTGGCTTTAAGACACACTGAAAGTTGATCTTATCTCCAAAAGTAGATAAATAAAAGAACAACAGACTGTACGAGTTGATCCCTCACCATAGACGGGCGTCTTCCCTGGTAGGATGACGACCACCAGTTGTAGACCCTGGTAGGTGTACTTGAGGTGCCTGAACATGGGCTCCACGCTGTCCGCTCCTTGGGCATATTTACAGAAGCATGGCTGACCCTGGATGGGCATCCCTGCATCCCGAGAGATTTTCCTCAACTGATCTGTGAAGGCTCTGAGACAGATGAGGAATATGTTTATTGTTAATCTGTTATGAGGTTTAGCTGTCAAGGTTGCAAGAGATGGTAGTGGCGAAGCTGCCTTGTGAAGATTCAAGCAAGGCATGACAAATGTGCACTGACACAACCAAAAAGACGAAAGTGAAGTGAAAAAGTGAAAAAAACTCTGTCCTCGTGTCGCATTGCATCCAATGTCCTCACAGACCACTGACGAGTACATTGCTACCTCCACTTTTGTTGCTTTTGATTTACTAGGTACACAAACACAACCTCCTTTACAGTCGCCATTTTTTGTTGTTGGTGAAACTTTTGACTCTTCACTGCCCTCTTCTGGATGTATCGATGACAACATAAAAGATGCATGGAAGTATGTGGGCATTGACTGATACACGTTTTGAAGCGGACACATCTATTTTCGTCCCACCTCGCGCGTTTATGGAGGTGTGTGATTCGGCGTAGTTAGTACCTTCTGGAGCAACACAGAACCCCTTTATGCCTTCGTAGCGTTTATACAGAATGGCGGAGCGGAACAAAGGCACTACAGTTCCACTGTGAACTGTTTAAAAAGTCTGTGTAAAACAGGCTTGTGACAGCTAATTTTGGAACTTTGCTCATAGCTCTGTGTATCCTCATGTTCCTTCACCTCTGTGGGGTGTGTTTCAGGCCTTAGGTTTGCAGCTTTTCACCACCAACCCTTGAATCAAGAGCTGCCTGCCATCAAATCCAACAAAAGTTTCATAGTGACATGATATACATTTCCAACTTGTAGGAGCACTTCACTTACTTTAGCAGGAGTTCGGTGCACTGCCTCTGTGGTGCAAAGCATGCGATGGCCCACACTTTGATCTCAATGCCAGTATGGAACTGCTTGTTCCTCATGTCCCACACTCCCTGGATTGGTGTGGCTATTGCTTTGTTCTGCAAATTGTAAAGGATAGCAGCTTTATAAATGCCAGTCAGTCTGTGGTTTTCTTAATCAACGGAATACGAAAGCAGAAACCCGCCGTGAGTGGAGGCAAGTGATTTGCAGCACTTGCGCAAAAGTGCGTTTGAGTAGAATTGGAAAAAACAGGGATTAGTCAAAAGAAGAATCCAGAAGGTCAAGGACACACCAGTGACTCTTTAACTTAATTAACTCTTTGATTTCTGAACATTTTTTAAACAAACTATCTTGCTATCTTGATTTTCATAGTCTATGTTCTACGTATTGGGTTAAGGCGTATATATACACACGTGTATTAAAAGGCTATTAACTCAAGGCCACATTAACACACAAAAAATGTCGATCAACATACCCTGCCTCCATAGAGAATAGAAGGCGCTTGTAGGACACGGCCATTCACTTCTGTCATCTCATCTCTCACCATCACTCCAAATTCTCGAACGTAAGGATCCGTGTTGAAGTTGGCACTTCTCATCTGAAAAACAAAACAGCACAGCAGTTTGAATAAATGTGAATATCGCAAACTAAATGCCTCCACGTTAAGATTTCATGTAAGACTTGAAAAATTCTCAGTCAAATGTAACCATGATATAATGCAAAAGCAAGAATTGTGCCTATTTGTTTTTAAATCTCTTCTCTGTAGCCAATCAGCAAATACTGCTGAGCTTGTATTTTGTGTAAAAAAATGATGAATCCTGGTATGTACCAGATGACACAATATAATCACTTTTACTGTCTTGCATCGTTGCAGAAACAGTGCAACTTGTGGAAACCAAGCTTGTGACAACTGGTTTACAGTTTTCACAAATCTTAGGCACAGAGCTAATTTCGGAGTTGCATTCAGGTAAAATTTAACTCACAATGACTTACCAATTTACTTATCTCGTCCTGGCGGTCTGGTGCTGATCGCGCTGTGGCACGGATCATAGTGGAGGTCTGATTGTCCGTCAGTTTTTTGATGCAACGCTGTCCAGCCACTATGTTACACACCTGCGGTGGATACACACGAGAAAAATAAAAGTTTAATAGGAAAATCAGCAGTGAATTTGGTAACGTTTTATTAAACAAATAAGTACTCATGGTTGGTGATGCTTACCTCTAGAGGTAGGTAGGTGTGCTTCTGCTCCTGTCCCACCTGTAGACACGGGAGGTGGGGGTATCTCAGGATGAGCTTGTACTTGTCTTTGAAGTACTGTGCTACTGTGCATTCAATAGTTTGGCCGTTCTCCTGCTGCAAGGGGAACCTGAGGGAAGCGCACCGAAAAGTGAGAGCAAGAAAAGTACAAGTCTTGTCAGATTTAACACAAACTGCATTCGTACATTTTTAAAAACACTTTTATTGTTGCTGGACTGCAGATGATGTACGTCGGCAGCAGTACAACTAAGCATAGAACATGAGCAAAGATGAGATAGAAGAGCTTTCTTACGTTTGGTGGCTGGCTGGTCTTCTGGTCACGTTGCACACTCTGTACTTCCTCTTCATCTGCCCACAGTGGGTGATCTCCACTTTCAAGCCTGGATGGAAGAATCAGCATAAAACGTTACTTAAACTAGAAAATTTTAGTCCATGGACAGAGATGCCCCTGGTACTGGAAAAACAATATTAGTAATAGACTATAATATCTATCATAGCAGAAAATCATAGTGTTAATTTAATTGCCACAATGCAGATATGTCTAAAAATGTAAAAAGAAACCAATTATGAGATACACACCTTTTGGGCCCATACAAAGCAGTTTTGAGTTGATTTACTTACCTTTGATTTCCTTTGTGAATTTCACTCGTTGCGAGTCTGTTAGAGGCTTCTGTTGTTCTTCAATGCTTTTAAAGTCCAAGACCTCACACATGAACTCAATAACAGGCTGGGCTTTGTAGAATGCAGTAGCCGAAACTGCAAACAAAACAAGCACATGGGAGATGAGATTCACTGAACAAACCTATTTAAACAATGTGTGCACAATCGGCATGTAATTTACCGTCGATGTTGAGCATCATTTTCCAAAGTGAAGGCCTGACAGACTGGTGGAAGCCAAACCACACCTCTCTACCACCACCGAGGGGGTTCGAACATCCCTCTGAAGGAGTGAAGAAAGAACGGCCCACTGGTGTATACCTGCAACAGAGGACAGCAGGTCGTGAAACCTAACAGACATGTACTGAGAAACAGATGCCATTCAACAAATTGGTCAAAAGTAAGACAGTTACTTAAGAGACAGTTTCTTATCTAACATGCAAAACCAACAATGTTTAATATTTTCACACCTCATGGAGGGCAAATGTCTCATGACCACGTCCAAGGCTTGGACAGTCTCAAAGGGGACACTGGGGAGCCGTCCTGATAGTGCCTCGTGCAGAGCTTGCAGGCTGACGCAGGACACCCACTTAATTGCTACTTTGAAGCTGCGGTCTTTGCCTTCACCAGGAATGGTTACCTCAAGCTCCACCTGTGTGGACCAGAAAAGAAAAGAACATATTTTGAGACTTCTTGTTTGTGCAATAGTAGAGATTTTATTGTAGAGAGATGTGTTGAAAAGTACATACTTTGTCTCTGCCAATGGGCAAGGGCATGGCAGTGTAGAGATTCTTCCTCCCGTCATACACCGGTTTTCGATCACCAAAGATTTGTGTTTTAAAGTGCTGGACCATGTGCTCCACAATTTCCCTGAGAACAAATTTAAATTTTTTTTTTTAATACAACACCCAGTACCATCCAACAACTTTTCTGCCACATGCTTGGGGCTGTTGATGAAGCATACACATATACATACCGATTGACCCTCCTGGGGCATTTCTCAGGCTTGATGTCAATGTCATAGTGGTAGATCTCCAGTTGGGGGATTTCCATCTCAAAGAAGTTGGCCTGGAGCTTGATTGTCCTGCCCATGGTGCCAAAGTCTGGCCGCGATGGTGGCTTAAACACATATTCTGGCACTGGGGAAGATGGTGGATCTAAAATAGGCAGGTCAAAGGAAAATGACAAAACTATATGACTCGACGGTATCACTCAAAGATAAAATAAGACAGGTTACAGTTGTCAATTTTACAAAAGTGGAATACCAATTCTTAGGCTTTGGTTGCCATCCATGGCAACTACTTTTTACATATGATAGGTGACAGTAATCAGCAAAACATTAACACCAGAATGAATAAATTGCTAGACAAGCAAAGGAGCACATAATAACACAAACAGGTAAACAGGCAGAATCCAACTCAGTAAACAAAAAGTTTATTGTTGATGAAAATGTTATTTTTGGGATGTTTGCCATCAGATTTCTGAAGAACCTCCTGAGTTATCATCAATCTGATGGTGGCACCATATTCCGTAGTTACAGCGTCCTAACAAACTCGTAAACAAATGACCAATACAACATTTCTCTCAAGCTGGGCTGAAATAATGTACTGCAAAGCGTGATGCGGGGTTTCTGATACCAGCTTGGGAGTTGGCTGGTATCAGTGAGGCAAGGAAAACCCAAACTGTTAGCTACTGATAAGTTATGTGAGTAAATGGACCTTCCCAGATGCAAATGAACAACCACACTGTTCATCTTATATGTCATGTAAGATTTTATAAGGTGCCATTTCATTCATTGTATTATCCTGAAGTGGATACCCCAAGCTTTCATCACTGGTAGGCCCCATATCTGCACCTTTAGATAGTACAGTTAGACTGTCAGGGCACACTCACCATTCCCCTCAAGTACCTTATCTTGGTGCTCCAGCTCTGCTCATTCAAATAGAATAACACCATAAAACCTAGTAAATATGATGGGGTGGGTAAGATTGAATAACCTAAAGTGTGGCCTGCCATTCAGAGCACAAAATTAGGAGCATTTAGATGAATTTGACTAAAATAACAACGTCTTCAGAAGAATCTCATCTATAGCACCAAAATATCTGTCTATTGCCTACAATTTCATTATTCAGTCAAAAGGCTAAATTGCACTTCAGATGAGTACATACTGTGATGTTTGAATTATTTAAATTAGCATAATGGTGCTATTTTACACTGGACCAATGCTTGAAACCATGTAGGGCTTTAAAGGCCAAATATGGGAAAACTTACCAGAGCTTGCTGACCCAGAGGAACGGGGTCCCTCAGTCATCTCAGCAGTAGCTGAAAAAAATGAAATGAAATGTTAGTAATGCTCAAGAATCTGATACACAAACTGCGTATTATACAGAGAGGTGAGTACCCTTAAGACCATACATCAATCTAATCTAGGTTTACTGCTCAACATGTTAATATGAACCACTTCTTAGGTAGAAAGTGTAATGAATATACAAAGTAAAGAGTGCTACTCATGCTGCAAACACCCATTTCAGTATGTCTTGCTCTCTTATCGCCTCCACAACGCCATCATCCACAATCAGGGACATCATTTTTTTTTTTTTTTTTTTTTTTTGCTTTTACAACTCTTATCAACGTGTAAACAGAAGTAATCAAGCAAGGTGGCAATCTCAACGATGAAGCCGCCCATTCTCCTGGAAATATCTTAAAATCATACGCCAATTCATATTTTAGTGCCGCATAGATGGCTCGTGCGACTCAGAAACAGAGCTCCAAAGACAATTACCAAATTTGAGAGAAAGTCATATATTTATAATTGATCGATGCACGAAAAACACATTATATCTGGTCTACTTGGCAAATGAGAGCAAATAGTTGGATAGCAACTACCGAGCTTCAGCCAAACTTTATATGATCAATACTCGTTAAATGCTTACGTTAATGTTCACTATGATAAAGTGCGTGTAACATCGATTAGCAGTTCGACGCCGTCGGAGAATCTGTCGTGGACAAAAGCGATGTAACATACCTGAGTTTACCCTAGTATCGTGGTACACGGTTAGCTTACCATTGCTAAGATTGGTTTTGAGATTAAATACCATGGTCGGCCGCTAAGTATTGCTTCAGGTTAAGACTGTATTGTTGTTAAACCGCGAAACACTCAAAAGGACAATGTAGGCATTTATAATCACATTGTTTATGAGACGATTTATGCACCAATCGATAAAGCTTTGTTTGGTAATATTGTGACGCCAACTAACTACAAGTTCGGTGGCGAGTTCTCGTCGAAGCTAACTTGGCTAATGTATCTTGTTGTTTGTACGCTAGCTAGGCTTGGCACTACTATTGTTACTAATTCCTCGACTTAAAACTGCGACGACATTTTTTCGAATAAATGCTCTGTTCAGTTGTACAATAACCAGCTTAATAGGGTCGAGTCAGTGTTTTAGCAATGGTTCGAAGCAAAATAGTAGAAAATGCTACAACTACTGTATTCATTTTTGCTAGCTGTATCACTTAGCCGATGCTAATCTTAGTTGCACCACTTACCTCCAGCAGAGGAATACATTTTGTCGACTTTTTACGCGTGTCGTGGACGTACAGATATACTCCACTTTATTGTGGCCAAATTTTACCCAAACTCATACGTGGTCGAAAAGTTTTTATATCTAAATGAGCGAAGGAGGAAATCCAGTTAAGAAATTGAGATATTTAGTTGTCCAAGTAGTAAATATTTGGAGTGTCTCATCCTCAGCGTTGCCCCATCCCCCCAACACACAAAACGGCAGACGAGAGAAAAGATAGCAGAGGAAATTCAGCCCAAGAGGGTTCCCTCCCATCAACTTCCGGCTTTGGTCACTTCCTGTTTAGCAACCTAGTGATTGGTTGGACGATAACATTTGTTAATATTGCAACAATTCAAATATGTGCAGTGTCTTGAATAAATAATTTACGGTTTTGGTTTAAGTTAACCTTTCTAACACATTTATGCTGTCAACTTGCAAGCCTTTATACTAATCTTGTGCTCACGAGTAAAGCGGTGTAATTTATTTTATGGAAGAACCAACAGTTTACGTAGGTATGAATAGGAGGGGAACCTTCTTGATGATTAATTGAACTCTTTAGTGACGTCAGACGCACGTTCCGCGCTCTCTGCCTTGACCCGAATTCAAATCGAACAACTGAAGCTGGGGTAGTTTTCAAAAATACATTAACAAATCAATACAAAAATAAAAGTAATGGTCCTATATATGGCTAAGAATATTGACTAGCTCTAGAGGTATAAAGCATAAAGCTTGTTAAATAAAATGTGTCAACCAGCATGACACCACATAAAGAAATTCGCGGCCTCGTCATGGGGTGGGGTAGTAATTCCGGGTTACACAAAGTCAGCCACAGTATGTTACCCTAAAATATTAGAATAGAAACAAATTTTGAAATGTAGCTAATAAAACAATAATTATAAACATAAACAACGATCTGCAAAACCTAGATGTATTTATTAAGTTAGTTCAGTTATTGACTTGAGAAAAAACATACTATATCTGCACACTGTGAACACAGAAGCTTCAACAATGAGCAGTTTTGTGAGATTAGCAGTAGAAAAATTTGAGTTCGGACCAAGTGTACACTGTATGCTATATATTGTACATTGTAATTCTACAGGCATTTAGATACAGCTTGGGATACATGTATGGGGCTTTATGTGAAGATTTGTATATGGTGTGTAAGATGATATGTAATGTTTGAATAATACGTTACATATTATCTTATGTATGATATGTAAGATATTACATGCTTCATGTAAGTTACATTTCTAACATAATGTAAACTGACTGCAGTGCTTTGGACATTTTTATTAGTTCTTTTCGTCCACGTTTTAAAGTGAAATTAAATTCATCATCTTTGTCAAACTACTTCTGTGTGGGTTTGCCAGTGGGCTGGGCTTTGACTGCAGCTCCTGAATTTGCCCACTGGTCGGCGCCATTCACCACTCAATGTGTAGACTGAGCGGCTGAGGGTTGATATAGTTGGCTCGGCAGTAGGTTTTATGATTAGATAAGGTTTATCTATAATGATCCCAATGGATAAACTGGACAGTTTTGCCATTATGCATGCCAGTCGAAGAGATTTTGCATAGATTTGAAGAAAGGCTTATGCCAGAGGGTAACTATTGTTAGTTATGGAATGTATCTCATATGAAATAAAAAAATAACATTTAGCTACATTAAATATGCTGGATCTGATGTAAACATATGATATTGGGCACTATTTGAAATGTAAAACTATTTCAGAAATAGTCTATAGCGATTAAATATTTAATCATGTTTAGCCCACGTGACTGTTAAAATAGATATAACACTGAATTATTCTATTTGACGTATTATTACTCTTGAACTTATTTAAATATTTAACTTTGTGCTGTGATTTTGGATTCATTCAGCCAGAAGTGTTAAGCCTAATTAAAATAACATTGGGTCTGTTTTAACAAAATAAATGAATAGAGAACGTAGGAATCGGCCAGTGTTTTAGCAGGAGGCCTTTTTTAAATCAGATTTTGTCCTTCTAATTGATCCTTCTGAAAACGTCGAATGGCCACACGGACAACACTTTAATTGCTCTCATTGATTGATAGTGTAAAACACAACAATGCAGCCACATAGGCCAGGTGGTTTCCCCCTATAAGAAAGCTGGCTGAGTGAATTGGGTGTAGCTGTGTCTGTGTGCGCCTTGGCCAATGGAACCAGATCCTCCCTGTAGTGCGTAAGAGCGCGATTTAGGATTTAACCAAGTCTTTGCTGCGGGGCTGGCTGTAGTCTTCACCAGAGCCCGACGGTCCGAGAGCTTTCAACAATGCCAGTGTAGTTTTCTCGCCACTTTGGAGTCAGACTGCCTCATTTTTTCTAATTAAATACGTCAAATAAAACAAACACACGCGCTTCTTCTCGAAGTATGACTGGAGTATTCGACCGGAGGATCCCGAGTGTTAAACCTGCAGATTTCCAGAGCTCCTTTCAACTCTCCGCCATGCACCATCCGTCTCAGGAGTCTCCTACTTTACCCGAGTCCTCCGCCACGGATTCTGGCTACTATAGTCCCGCCGCTGGAGTCACTCACGGCTACTGCTCCCCCAGCTCCACCTCGTACGGGAAGCCGCTCAATACCTACCAGTACCAGTATCCGGGTGTAAATGGATCTGCTGGAAATTACTCGACAAAATCCTACACTGATTACAGCTCATACACGACGCCCTCGTACCACCAGTACGCTGGGACTTACAGCAGAGTGCAAGCCCAGCCAAGTCCACAAGGTACGTGTCGCGGATTTTTCGCAGATTAGTGGATATTACCTAAATTTATCTTTTTAATGTCGAAAATTTGATCTTATTTTATAAGATTCTTTGTTCCCTGACTGTTCCGTTTGCATAACTCTTCAAAAAAAAATAGGATTTTGAGGCAAAGTAAATAAACGTATTTACATTATTTTGAAAACCATGCAATTTGGTGTGATTATGACATTTAGTTTTTTTTGCCTGCCTAGAATTAATTTGGTTTATAAAATTCGATTTTCTTGCAATTTTGGGAACAAAGCATATAACCCATTTAAAAAATATTAAAGTCAGTGCCGTTTGTAATAAGCATACATGCTTATTTTTGTTATGATTATTTTCACAGAAAAAGAAATAAGCGAGCCAGAGGTGAGGATGGTGAACGGTAAGCCGAAGAAAGTGAGGAAACCCCGGACGATCTACTCCAGCTTCCAGCTGGCCGCCCTGCAGAGGCGGTTTCAGAACACACAGTACCTGGCGCTGCCGGAGAGAGCCGAGCTGGCTGCCTCGCTGGGACTGACGCAAACACAGGTGAGATTTTTACATGAAATTAATTCTAAACCAATTTCCGTTGTTTTATTTGTTTTCACGCGTCTTCTTTAAAAATAAAATAAATGATGATTGTTTAGGAGAGCGTTGTTTCTGTGCGTCTTAATGCACCATGCCTTATCCAAAGTGTTAATATAAAATATTGGATGTTCTGGTTTTCGTGTTTTTTCCAGGTCAAAATTTGGTTCCAGAACAGGAGATCAAAACTGAAGAAGATCATGAAAAACGGCGAGCTTCCACCGGAGCACAGCCCCAGCTCCAGCGACCCCATGGCGTGCAACTCTCCACAGTCCCCGGCTGTTTGGGACACGCAGGGGGCCTCCAGGCCGCACAGCCTACAGCCACAAAGCATCAACACTACGGCTTCTAACTTTTTGGAAAACTCGGGGTCATGGTACACCTCAGCCGGCAGCTCCGTGGCTTCCCACCTGCAGACCCCTAACTCGATACAGCACTCTTTAGCTCTTGGAGCGGGGACGTTATATTGAAAAACCCTGTTGTTCATTTCAGATCTTTTTCCCCCTCCTTCTATGGGACTCGTGTTCAAATTTCAGAGGAATATGCAATGTATTTGATGACAGTCATAGAAGAATCGTGTAAAATGTGTAAATGTGTGCATGTAATTTATTGCATTTTGGAAGACTATTAAACGTTTAAATGGACAATGGAACCATGTAACCTCCGGCCTCAGTGCAGTCTCTTGTTATTTTAACCCTCAGTTAATTACACTGAAAATCACGACAAAGACTCACACAGATAAATAATGTCCGTGAGCCTCAGGTGGTATTTCCACAGCAAGTTGTAAATCACAGCTGCTCAATAAGAAGATGAACTTGTCGAAAATCTTAGATCGCATTCGCCATGACGCCCACTATCAAATATTTAGCCCTTGATTTAAAAAATTTTTTTAATTCAATATAGACAAACTTATTTGTCTTGGAGATATGAATGAAAAATCTCAAGTTTATTTCGTGAGAGATTCGCCTTTAGATTTTGAATGTAATCGCCCCTGATTACATTCAAAATGATATGGAAGTAAAATAATAGGGGTGACCATTTGCGTGATTGTATATACACATCTGTGAAAAATGGCAACCATGTATCACGGTAAGCCTTAACCTATAATACAATTACTTCAAGTGAATACTGGTGTTTCTTGGACTGGATTGATGTGTCCTATAATATAACAGTTATGATTTCTTTAGAAGATTATTATAATAACCTCATAATAATTCGTGGAGACTAATCGTGGTTCTTTTAGATATTATATTGTCTGTTTTTTGGTGATAATAATGATAATAATATGTTGACAATATAGGTTTTGTGTCCTGATTTTGTAACAATCCATATTTAAAAAATAACTTAAATTATTAAAATAATCCCACATTTTTGCGACCTATTTTTTCATACTCAACATGACATTATTATTATTTTTATTATTATTAATAGTAGTAGTAGTGGTAGTAGTAGTAGTAGCATTAATATTGCTCAGATTACCACCAGAACCTGCATGCTTGAGCCTCACCATCGTCGGTTCCAGCTAGTCTGTAAAGAAAATGCCTGCTACTCGCAGCAGACAGTCTGCAGTCGCTCTCGCTTTGTGTCCCCTACAATTAGTCGCTTTGAATGGCAGAGAGGAGGCGAGGTGGGCGGCACGGAGATCTGAGACAATCCGCATTCCTGTGGGGGTAGACCGGCTCCAGAGCCCTACCACTCCCGGCCGCAGCCCACCTTCCGGGTAAAATAAAAAAAAAAAGGAGGGGAAGAAGAAAAGAAAAGTCCTTCACAATTTCACCATGTTATTAGCAGGCAGTAATACCAGCGCTGCCACTGCAAAACCGCAAAACAAACCGCACCACTGGGAGAAACAGTGAGGATATGAAAATTGATCTAATTGAATTTACCGGCCATATATGACGGACCATCATGTACGCTTTTTAGAAACATGTTGCGCACCCATGTCTCTCTCTCTCTCTCTCTCTCACACACACACACACACACACACACACACACACACACACACACACACACACACACACACACACACACACACACACACACACACACCTGACCAACACATTGACCCATGTCACCACTTCCACCTGACACAGAATGCTCTTCCTCTTCCGGATTGGAGCAGCTTGATAGCCAAGGCCTACCTCTGAATACACGACACACACACACACGCACGTGAAAAATGTCCGGGCATGTTGTTGTCTTCAGTCACATTTTCTGCGGTAGGCCAAACGGTAGTCCCGTAATTACAATTACGAGCTGCACGGTCAATCGAGAAATTTGGGATTTTTCACATCGCATGCGCTGCAGAACACTGAGGCACGCACAACCTCTCGCGCACAGAAGCACATATGGCCCTTTATATTATCTCTCTCATACACTCCATACAGACACACACACACACACACACACACACCACTATATTCCCCCCCTGCTATCCATCTTCCTCTCTGTCTCTCTCGCTCTTTCTCTGTCACACGCGCGCGCACAAACGCACACACACGTAGTGCCATTATATCGAGAGCCTCCGTTTATTTCCAACCGAACATTTTCCACTCATCTACTTTCCCCCGTTTTGCAAATCGAGTCTAAATAATGACAGTTAGCTATACTGGACAGCTCAACTGTAACACTCCACAATAATTATTCTCTAGGATTAGGGCCTCCATTATCATAATCTGGACATTGACAATTACCTATAATTTGCAAAGATGCGCTTGGTTCTTGATTGCAGAGGGCCTTTTTTTTTCAAGCTCGCCATCACTAAACAGTGACAGTAATAACAGCTAATTTTGCAGGCAATATATAAGAGCTTACCGGGGTGTGCAAACACTTTCCCACCTGGATTTGCTTATTCAACTACGAGCAGTAAAACCATGCAGCACGTTTGGGTTAGTCTGTGTTACAGAAGCTGAGTAAGGTAAGGACGTGTTTCATATTTTCTGTCATGTGGCTTTTCCTGATCTTAGAAGAGGCTGTGACATTCTTGATTGGCGAAGACTTCTTAAGAACTCAACCGTTTAGTCGGGACAATGGCAGAGAAATTGTGGGAAAAAGATGCGTTTTCCTAAAGTCTGGTTTCCGTTTTATTTGTTCGAAATTATGTTTGGGTTGTGGAAGATTTGATGATGATTTTATGTGGTGATGTGTGAAATCTTATCAGACACTAGAAGAGCTTTTATTTGAGAAGCCTGATACAGTGCAACAGCTCTGACAGAGCGTTAAATGACGCATCCCTCTCTACATCCCCCACCCACATATCTGTCACTCTGCTGCACTTTACATCTATCTATCTATCTATCTATCTATCTATCTATCTATCTATCTGTGAGCTGAATAAAAAAACCCGCTGTATTTATGAGCTTTGTTGATATTTACTCTACTGCTGCTTCGGGCTCCCTGCAGCCTGCAGATCAGGGCGTACACGACCCAGGAGCACTAAAGGCCCCCAGTCTGTGGGGCCTAGGTAGGTTGAATGTGCGCCAGTTGGACATCCATGACTTGACAGCTGCATGAAGCTTTTCAGCGTTGTAATTTCAGATAATATCCCAAGCGCTCACTCTTCTCAGCAATTTGTATATGAATAGCCGAATATTTTCCCCTTTTGTTCCATCTGTGCTACCTCAAATCCAAATAAAGATGCCTTTTAGTATTAAAAGTGGTAGAAAATTACAGGTAATTATCTTTGACGGTAAAAACGCTGTAATCAGCGGGCTACATCAAAAATTACCCTAATTATGCCTGCATTTATGAGAATGGAAAAAAAGCCTCACTTGGATAAAAACCCACAAATTGTCCCAAATATCTCCTTCATATTGAACGCCACTGCAGCTGGCTGCTTTGTTCAACATCGATCCCGTGGAGCTTGGCATTTAACGACCTGCATTAGGACGGAGAGAAGGGAGAAAACATTTTGTCAATACGTCTAATAATTGAGGGTGAAATGACAAGATAAGCTGGACCTGGAGCAAATGTCTTTCGAGGTGAATGTAGACAGCAGCGAGGAAGGGTAAGTTAATTTCTGCTTTTGAGTGCGTTTGATAAATCTATATACTGTCTTCATCAGCAACAGAATGGTTTCGGATTTAAATGTTTACTCTGATGAAATGGTCTTTTCATGTATCACTGTATCATTAACTTATGTGCAGTGTTTGTTCTTGCGCACAGGGTGACTGGAAACAGGCCTGTTATCATGTGATGTTGGCCTGATACAAAGCATAAGAAGTTTTTCTCTTAAATCATGCAACAGCAGGCATGTTTTTGAGTCACGGTTTACTCAATCTGACAAAACATAAAAAGTGTATGTACAACTAAAATCGCAGGTTATATTTACAGACAGACAATTTGCTTGGTTTCGCATGTTGGAGAAACAACCAAAAAAAATAAAAATAAGAAAGCAGTCAAGAGTCCATCATGGCTAAAGATTCTGGGCGCCACAGCGCGAGTGTGTGAGCAGTCTTTTCCCCGCAGTGGCCAAAATGTCACTGATAATGTTTGGTTCAGATGTTGACATGAATGAAAGCATAACAAATATGCGAGCCCACTGAACAGCCATGTACGCTAAAAATGGTTAGTTCCCTTGTTTGTGTCATGACACCGAGGTGTTTGGCTGCCGTTCTGTCCTCTAGCAGAAGAGGAGCAGCCTTTTTCTCCTCTTCATCATCCAGTCTCTGCGCAGACACAAATTGTAGGCTACGTTGGAAACTGTATGGCGGAGATCCGGAGGCTCGCTGACCTTTTTGCCTCGTCTGTCTATCTCTGCATTGAATCTTGATGTGGGGAGGAATACCAGTGAGAGTACCCTGGCATGTAACTGTTGGTCGGCATGTTTACTCCTTTGGAAGAGGCCGAGACGTCCCAAATTGGAGGGATGGTCGGGGAGCGCGGAGAGAGGGACATGGAGCCCGGTATTGGGTCGCTCTCGTGGGGGTTGCCACCTTGCTTCAGCAGCTTCTTGAACTTTGACCTCTTGTTCTGGAACCAAATCTTTACCTGCAGGAGAACATGAGAAGGGTGCATGGTTAGTTTATGCAAAATTTGAACGAGATAATAATAATATTAATAACAATAATAATAATAATAATAATAATAATAATAATAATATTAATAATAATAATAATAATAATAATAATAATAATAATGGCATAATTATAATGTATTAATAGCATAATAATGATAATAATTCAAGTAAAAAGTGTCCTCCTCATACCTGGGTTTGTGTCAGTCCTAGAGAGGCAGCCAGCTCGGCGCGTTCCGGTAAAGCGAGGTACTGTGTTTGCTGGAAGCGGTGGTTTAATGCCTGAAGCTGCAAACTGGAATAGATGGTTCGAGGTTTGCGAATCTTCTTGCCTTTCCCATTAAAACGAATTTCCCCATTTTCAATCACTGTCGTTTTCTGCTGCTCTGCAACAAAAACAATCAATGTTATTAATCAAAACCACAGCCTGCATGTCCTCATGTCTGCGGGGGAGACAAAGTGGAAGGTGGAGATAAATTCAGAGGCGCGCCATGAAAACGGTCTAAAAATGGAAAATTCAGGCTATAAACGGTGACATCTCGCATTGCCTTTAAGCGCCGTGGCAGCCCCAATCCTCATACGCTGTCATATTTATGATATTGCTCGTAATGACATGTCAATTAAATGCTAATTACAACATTCAAGGCGTGCGGGCTGCCTAATTTTGGTGAGCAGTTGGTGAGGATTGCATGGTCGTGATGAACATATCTCCGGCATTAAACAGGTTTTGCAGGAACCTGATGGCTAAACGGGACAGCAAAATAGGATGAAGAGCTAATAGGCTGGATCTCCGGTGCCATTTACGCGCGATTTTCTACGATTTAATCGCCCACCTACGCCTGAAAGATCATTCGAATTTGGAGTGGCCGCGCGGTGACATGGGCATGACACCAACACTGGCAAAGAGAAAGGTTTGATCCCCGCTGTGGGCCACCCATATGAAAAGAGGCACTAATGGCACCGTCAAGCGCCGGGATGGACATGACGCGGTGGATTTTCTACTTGGCTGGTGAAAAGGGCTTACCTGTGCCGTCTAACCTTGTCTGTCCTCCCGTGTTGTTGTGATAAGATGGCAGATACGGGCTGTGGTGCGGATGGCTCACGTAAGGGTAGGGTAACGACCTGTTGTAGGTGTTGGTTCCCGTGTACGGGGAGTTGTCGTGCTGGTGGTGAGCGTGTGAACCGGAGTGAAGACAGTGCAGCGGGTAGTGGCCGCCGGCCATCGACGGGGAGCTCTGCTGTGAGTGCGACTGTTGCCCAAACTCCATGAAAGCAGACTTAGAGGAGTCCTGAGCCTCCAGACCGTCAGCCATCGTAGTCATGGTCATCATCGAATTTTCTGCCTTGAGAGCACTCACCCCCCTCTCTCTCAAGACCAAATGGGTTTTCTCTCTCTCGCTGTGGTGTTGTCTCTCTCCCTCTCCACTGCGAACAGATATTGTCCTATTAGCACCCGAATTTTCCAGAGGCGTCTTTATTTTCCCTCTTGTCCTGTGATATTCTCAGTCAAAGTGCCGGAAGGTATAGGCATAAGTTAAGGGTGAGATTTTTAGGTGGATTCTGTTAAAATTGAGCCCTTGCTTTCAGACTTGATGCAGACACTACAAGTAAAATGGTTTGTCTCCAAAGGGCAGCGCCTCCCTATTGGTCATCCAACCCAACGTCATCAGTGCTCTGCGCTTCACGGAGACTTGAGCTGGAGTTAACCCACCTTACCAGCTCCCACCACAACTATGGGGGAAATAATATATGGTGGGAAAGACGCATAATTCCAACAGACAAGCTTCACACGCAAAACCAGCTCTTTCGGAGATGCCGAGTCGGTTTTGATTTTTACCCAAAGCCCCAAATTACACACGATGCGCAACACATAGTGCGCACTTTGATTTAGCCTGATGAACGATATGAGGATCTTTTTAAAAATCCTCCTCACCACAGGCATTAATGACTTAAAGAGAAGCATCACACAAAACCCCTTTTTAAAGTAATATTAAACTTGATTGATTTTCAGACTAAATGCCAATAGATAATTTATTAGTAGCGACACAGAAGGAAAATATCAATCCTCACATGTAATCTCTCATCGTTTGGAATGATTCAATATTGCTTTCATAAGATTTAAAAACATTTGCAAATGAATGCGGAATAGTCCCAGTCGTACATCCCCCCCTCCTTTTTAAAATTTTTTTTTTTAAAGAATAAAGCCTTTAATTTATAGCTACTAGAAAAGTGATCTGTTAAATGTCAAGGAAACTCCCGAGACAGGTGGAACAACCTCATGAATGAAAACAACACTAACTGTGCAGTGAAATCTGCAAGTTAGAACTTTGCATTTATTTTTCACAATGAACAATTGATTGTTATTTTTTTTTGTTGGCTGTTTAGTCTTTGCTTGGATGGCGCTTGATGAGCAGCCCCCCTTTAAGAACCCTCCGCTCTGAAAGTAACATATAGACTATTATAACTGTTCGTTTCCCCTGGGGCTACTGACCATATGATTAAGGATCTTCAGACAATTCAAAATACAGCCCATGTGACACATCAAATAACAATATGCCTGAGGTACAATAGGTTATTTTGCAGATAGAAGGGTGGATACCGTGATAAAATGACAGTGTCTTTTATGCCTGTTGTAATATGAGGCCTGATGGGGTCCTCAATATATGTAAATTATACAGTTTGCCTCTTAGGCCTGTGATGCTCTATTCGCACGTAAGAATAAAATTCCGCTTATATTAACGCAATAGGTTTTAAATCATTTTCTGCGCCATCTCAACACATTCAACAGTAGCGTTCAGCGATTTCACCCAAAAACGAGATGAAAAATAATTATGGGTGCAATCAAGTTACTACGAAAACCTATTTGATTAGCGGCCACACTTTACTCAAATTGCAGCTATAAAATTAAGAACAATTCGCCTGCAATTATTATGGACTGGATTTATTTTGGGAGGGTGGAATAAAAGTGGATATAGCATAAATTATCCACTAATTATACGCCAGTGTCGCCTCAATTATCCTCTTATCAAAAATGGTTCCCTAAACGCAGCGTTTAGTTTCAATTTTCTCCTTTTCTGTAACAAGAACTTGGTACCTTGCTATTATCGTCAGCTACGGTTGTTATTTACTTTGTGGGATTTAAAAGTGCTCAACCCAGCCGGATAATCATTTTACAGCAGTGGACCAAGGGAGAAGCACTGAGGTCGGGTTCTGAGCTGCAAGACATCCAGACGGGTTGTTTTTAATTTTCCGGACTCGGTGAGATTAATTTAGATTTTTCCAATTAGAACTCAGAGTGAATCCTTTGTCTAGAGGAGGGCTGCAGGTAAGAGCTTCTTTTGTGTTCACTGGCATTGAGGAATGATTTTATTGCCTCTGATATGTCTGTTTTGCGCATACTGTGACCACGCAGACCTTGCTGGACTCAGCACACCTTGGTCACCCCTCAGTGATCTAACATAGTGGCCAATTCTCCTTCCCGCGTTCCACTTGGACACGCAGAAGAGAAACCAGATCCTATACCTTTTCTAATCGCCTTTGAGTGCCGCTACAAAGACATACATGTTTTGCAGCGATGACAGCGATTGCTGCCCTGTGGGCTGAAATCTCCAGGCTACATTGGATGAGACGTCTTCATTCTTGTGCAGCATCACCTGTGTGCCACCGCAGGATTATTCAATTGCGGGAGAAGTGTGCGGGTGTAGTCTTGGTGTCCTGCAGGCATGTTGGGGTGGTGGTGGTGGGGGGGCATTTCAAGGCACACTGATATTAAATGAAGTGGTGAAAGAGCAGATTTGTTTGAACAGAAGGAACATGACACACTCGACCTTATGTTTAAGATGTAGTCTGCATGCTGACAGTCGTTTCTAAACACAAGCTTATGAAGAAACCACCGGCTTGTAGGCCAAAGGATGTTGTCAGTGGACAGAATTTATACTAATTGATCATTTTGATTTAGTTCGAAATCAGTTCGCGTTTGTGCATACATGTTTCAACATTTAGAAACGAAGACATCACGCATCACCTGCTGCGCCATGCCTTCCTGTTGTACTCTGCCCAAGGAGTTCATAGCCCTATTAGAGAAATAGTTTTATATTTCACTTCATCAAAATGTCAATCACAAAATGAACAGCGTTCGGCTGCAAATCTAGAAATCACTTTGTCCCTAAGTAGATGATTGACCTTCAGCACAATCAATGGCCGTGGTGGTTTAACATGAAGTGGTCTTTATTTCCAGCTGTCTTATGAACGCTGATGAATGACTCTTTAAAATCACTCCAGGCCTGGGATTTCCCTCACATCCACTGCCTGATATGAAAACTGAGAATATTTCCCACTGCATTTGCAGATGTAACCTGGCGTTATTTAATGGTTAACACTGTCACTGTCACTTTAAATATTATTAAGGCCGGAGAATTTGTGATATCAATAGTCACCTAAAGTCCTTAACGCCCATATAACAGGGAAAACTGGTAATACGTGCACGAAGTATTACCAGACCAGTTAAAAAAGATTAGAAATATTACTAACTCCCTCCCTTCTGTCTGACTGTGTGTTCTAACACCGTGCGTCTTTTTTTGTATCTGTCCACATGAGTTAATCATATCTGAGCGTTAAGTTCCAGGAAGACACAGCTTTTCCAGCGAGTGGCTCGGTGTTTGCGGTCGGTCCCCCTAACAGCTATTGACTGGCTCGCATGGAAAGGAAAGCCACCTCCTTGGTTACTCAGGGACGCGGCGGTTGGGGACGCTGAGGCTTGTCACTATACAGCGAGAGACCGGGAGGCACTTAAACAATATGTCTCCCTTCTCCACAAAGCAAAGTCATGGCGCTGCACAGACAACCAGGCGTCGACGGATTTCCAACTCTGCCGAGTGAAGGGCGGGAAGTGGCGATGGGAAGCGCAAATGCATGCTGTCAGTTTAACCTGATTCATTGTAAGTAGATTCAGACGGACACCCCCACCCCCACCCCGCACACTCACACACACACACACACACACACACACACACACACACACACACACACACACACACACACACACACACACACACACACACACACACACATCAGCCCAAAACGATCAGCCATTGATTATACAGTCAAATTCGTCTGTGCCCCAATGGTGGCGCTCCGCTTTTACGCACTTAGATTGCGCACAGCGAACTAATGCAATCGCACTTATGCAACGCTTTGATGTGTTTTTATAAATACATGCAACTATACCAAGAAAAATTAATGCAGATTTGCCATAAAGGAAACCACGCGCTCAGACGACTGTTAGAATTTTGCAACATAAATTAGGATTACATTATCTCCCGGGATGGCATATACGCATGGCCCCAGATGGAGCAGAGGGCCTTCAGATGGACCCAGTGTGATGGTAGTGGAGTAAAATATCAACAAATAAGCAAAAGGCTTGCGCCACTGGGTCTTCACAGTCTCACAAAGACTAATGGATTTAACTTGGCACGACTGAGGCTGCACTGGTCCCATTCAGGGCCCGTGTTCTAATTAAGACTGCTTGTTTCTCCTGTCGCCTTCTCTCGCTCCATATTTAACTCCACCTGAGTGATTGCTCGGTTTCCCGCGCCAAGCATGTATATGTTGTCGTTTGTTTCTGAAATGGTAAAAAGAAACGAAGGCCAATAAAACCCCAAAAGGATGGATATCAGTCATTTGTGAAGTGGAATATGATCGAAAACAGCGGGAGAACATGGAAAGGGCCAAAGCGTGCATGTCACATTATCAATATTATTAAGACAAGACATGGAAAGGAGGATGCAAAGGTTTCTACTTGTTGTCTTCTATTGGCAGCTTTAAGCCCAGAATTTCATTGTCATTATTCTTCTATACGTTCAGGACAGAAGGTATATCCAAAAAGTTGATTTGAATTTTATGTAGGTGACAAATAAGAGAGAAAGTGAGTGTCAGGGTGTGTATTCCCCCTCTTTTCCTGTTTCGACTTAATACGCGACATTATTAGGTCTGACAGCATAGTGGTCGGTCTTGAAGGAGAGGATTTGGTCGATACATGACAGACAGGAAGGCTAGCAATCATGGGCTCTTTTTTTTTTTTTTTTTACAGAATGTACTGTTCGATGCCGTTTATCCCTGATGATAGAAAATTGCTTTGTTGCCAGGACGCTGCCGCTGAAATAGAGGGCAGGAGTAACATTTCCATTTTCCAGTTTGAAAGCCATTGAAATGAATTAGTAAAAATGGAAAAAGAGGAAAAACGAGAAAGAATCCCCTGGTAAACAAAAGGGAGCAAACAAAGATACCATTTTCTTTTGCCGAGAATCCACCCTCCTCATTTCCCGTTTTTTTTCTTCCTGCAGCAGCAGAGTGAGGGTTTTTACTTCAACAGTTGCAAATCACATGCTTGGCTTCTAATGTAGTCCGAGGCCTACTTCAAAGACAATCATTTATTTCCCAACCCCTTGGAATAATTAGAGCAGCGTTTCATGTCTTGACAGAAAGAGAGAGAGAGAGAGAGAGAGAGAGAAAAGAGAGAGAGAGAGGGAGAAATTAAGAACGCATATTTGAGGAGCATTAAGCAAACTCCTGAAATATTTAGCCATCAGACAGATGAGACTGTAACCTCTCACTGTGGGAAAAAAGGTGATTATTGACGGACGAAATCTGGTTTTCGCAGAATTTAGAAAGCCTGTGGCGTAAAAAGCGTCTTGATCACGTAGAATATATGAAATATGGTAACGCATTTGTCAATTATTGCACGGTTGTTGCGTTTAATATATGTTATCCTCAAGCATCTGCGTCTAATTATTATTATTATTATTATTATTATTATTATTATTATTATTGTGTTGTTGTTGCTGCTTTTTTCCGCCATAATCATTAGTCGGCCTAATCTGGCGGCCCAGAAAAGCAACCTCTGTCGCCCACAATGTCTCACAATGTCTTACATAGCATACATACATAGAAGTTACATAGAAGTCATCATATACCACGTGCATCATCAGACTGCATCCAGAGGTTGAAACTTGTATTTCCAAGTCTTAATAACATTCTGAAATAAAAGACATCACAGCTAACGACTGAGACGTTTCGCTTCTTTGCACATGCGCAGTACTGATCGGGCACGAGGAGGATCGAGTCTTTCGCAAGGCACCGTTTTCTCTGTGATGAAGTCCTTAGCATCTTTTCAGAACAGTCTCTAAGCATGTGCTCTTTAACCTGTTATTGTTGTTTGTGATATCTTCAATTCAGACAAAAACACGTTTTTCATTTCAAAAGTGAAACCATAAACATTGCTATTTTTTCCTAGGTTAATTAAAGTTACAAAATGTTTTAAATAGGCTGCTGAAAATGTGTTGACCATTTAAATTTCATAGGTTTCAAATATGGCCTAAATTAATGTGTAAATAGCCATGGTTTAATAAGTTTAATTCTTGCATTTGGTATGCATTATATTCAAAACAATTCCGTAAAAAAAAAAAGAAGGGAAAAAAAGGAAAATATTATTATACTAATATTTTAAAAACTGAATATAACAGAAATGTTACTGTAAGAGGTTTCAACACAAGCGTAGTGTCAGGATAGAGGACATTTGGAGGCCTTTAGTATAATCTTTTCCGTTAAAGCAGCCTAATAGGCCTATAATTCACTTTAATCTGGGGATTATTTATCAGAGACACAGACCGAGGCCATCATCAGTATAGCCTACATGTTGGTGGGGGTGGGTGGTGGGGTGGTTACTGGCTGAGTCCGAGCAGGCAGGTGGTTTAAAACCATCCACAGGCTCTTAGCGCGCCTCCAGTGCGTACCACGCACTGATAAAGAGATTTCACCAAGCACTGTATTATAATAATTTGTGGAGGGATTCTAAATGTCCCACCATAACTGTGTCAGCCCTTGTAGGAGCCAGACTGTTGCAGTGGTAATATATTTTTTTTCGTTTTGGAAATGGCTGGATTCTTTATGAGTTTTGGTTTCCTCTATATGGAATGTATACTAAACTCAATTACTCAATTACTCTATTATTCAATTACTGAATAACTGAGAAGCTACACTGCACTATAGCCAAAAAATTAGGTAAACTTTTTTCATCCAATTTTGTGCAATTAGTTTGTTTTATTGAATAGAGACAAAATATGTGACAATAAAATACAAAAACAGGTGAAATGTGTCCATGTAAGCATACTTGATTTTTTTGATTGTCCTTTTTATTGGAAAATAAAAAAATTAAAACAAAAATAAGACAATTCCCTCTTGACTTTTACTGTTCTTCATCAGTCATATCTAACTCCTCTGAAGTTAATTGGATTGTTATTTTCCCTTATTTAAAACTTAGTTTTATGTTAGACCTTCATGCATACACAGAGGAAACACATAGTGTGTCTGTGTGTACAAGTGAATGAATTAACCAAACTGCCCATCTGTCCTGACTTAGGTGACAAAGCATTATTCATGCCTGTGATCTCTGTGTATGGTCACACTGTGTCTGAAGAGTGAAGCTGTTATTTTTGTTTCGAAATGTCTTCGAAGCATCTAAACTTCATGTAAATAATGAAGTCAGAATCTGTCTGGAGTGATGTTTCACGCTTTGAGCTGTGAACAATGTCCTCATAAATCAGGTGAAAATATTAACCCAGAATGCCTTTCCACCACTTTGAAACACAGAGGTGGACGTATGCTATGGGGGTGTTTTCTGCATGTAATGTTGGCGAGTTGGTGCGATGGGAAAAGTCCATCAACCCCGTAGAGAATATATAGGTGTAAGAAAATTTGAGGGAAACAGTCACAGATGAATGGAATAGCATTGATGCAGCACACTGTAAAAATATTTCAGGGAGCAAACAGCTGTTTTCTGAAGAAAAACAAGGGAAAAGCTATCCCATAATAAAATGCACCCTGCACACAGACAATACATAAAATACTGTGTAAAGTTGTCGCTCATTGCATTGCTAAAATAAAGAGGAGGCTCATTTGATGAAATGCAACCAGGATACTAAACTCTCCATGAGGTGGTTTAAAATGATACATGAGAAAATATAAACTCAAAGTTTGATCACATACAAAATTAAACTTTACACACACACACACACACACAAAAAGAAAATACTGAAAAATCCTGTTGGTGGGAAGATTTTCTAGATGCATCTCTCACAAGAAAACACCTACAAATACAACAGTACCGCTAATAATAAAGTGTGTGTGCTACAACAGGAAAAGCCCCGGCTCTCATATAGGAATGAATGCTATACTAGAGGAGGTGCTGCACACAATAGCCAACATTGACTGCAAAATAAAAGAGCTTGAAATTTAAGAGCATGGTGTGAACTGAAGTGGAACGAAAGTGAAGAGAAAAGGAGTCACACCTGGTGAAATATGTTGTGGTGGGCAAGCACGTCTCATTCTCAGATGCTGCTCTGGTTCTCAGGGGCTGTGGGTTGTAGGAGTTTGTCAGGTGATAGCTGTGTACCTTTGTCTGCTGCACCCTAAGACACTCCTACCTGAAACTGCATTTCAGATCATGCTGGGTTTTGGTTTGGTCTTGTGCTCTGGCCTTGTAAATCTTTGACTTACACACATTGAGAAACCAAGTGAATGATATATGTTTTGTTTGTGCAAAAAGTCTAAAATTTTAACAAGAGTAAGCCTGCAATCCAAAGTTAGGATTCTGAGTCTTTTTTTTGCACTGAAAGAAATATTCTTATTCAAGAAGACAAATGTGTGCAAGACCTAATAAATAATCACTTTCAGTGAAATTTCCCCATTAATTATGCAGAAGGTTACACTGTAAAGAGGTTTTATCTGTTCCACAATTTAATTATCTGCAAAACAACATTAAAGCTATCAAAGCAGTTCTTGTGCACATTTATAATTAGCAAGCAATTCAATAATGTAATTTTGCTTCATCATCACCATCATCATTATTATTATCATCTGGCTCTTGGTGCTTCTGTTGTTGCTCATCATCATTCTTATATTCCTTACATCTCCACGTCATTTAAAATGTTTAAATCATGTTTTCTATTAGCTAATCTTTAAAACATTCCAACAAAACCACCAAAATTGTAGAGGAAAAAAAATTAAAATATACTTATTAATACTTATTGACGAGCACAACAGAGGCGCAGTAAAAATCCCTTAAAGTCTCAAAGCTAAAAAAAAACAAAAACTTGGACCAAAATGATAATCGTTAAATGTTAGCAATGTAAGCTATTGCAAAATAAGAGACAAAATCTCATCAATTCAATGGCCTTTTACATTAAGTGACCTGCAGCATTATGACAGATGTTTCACTCTTGAAATTAGAAAGGCAGCAATTACGAATCAAACCATACAGCACCAAAAATTAAAACATGATAATCATATACACTGCTGTGAAACACTTGTATGCGGTGAATCCTGAGTCCTCTGAGTTAACACACTGCAGATCAGCTTAATTATTTGGCCAAAAGATCATGTCTACACTCAGCTACATAATACCATAGTTATTAATTTGTTGCCTGGAAAGCCCTCAGAGCCTTTACTTTCATTTGCTATGAACTGTCAGATTCAAGTGGGGATTTTTTAGGACTTTGTCCATTTTGGTGAAGTGAAGGTAGCCAATTATTGTCATCATTGCCCTTGAAAAGGCATTACGCCTCACCTGAGGGCTCACTCAATCAAGGAGACTGAAGCGGCGATTAACAGATGACTTCTCACCTTAATCCATCGCAAAATCACCCAAAAGAGCCAGACTGCTATCAGCAATTCTCAGTTTCATGCTGTAAACTTTCCTATGGTTGAAATCTAACTTTGGGCATCAGAATGGCATTTCTGGGATTGGGACCTTTAAAATGATTCTTGTAATATTTATCGTCTGAAAATGGATTTATGAGTTACTCAAATAGAGCTGTCTCGGTTCATCAATCTCTGCTTAATTTTAAAACTGTGTTAATCTCACAATAACAGCTGAACTCCCCTTATTTAGCTTTTATAAGCAGCATACAAACATTTAATGAATGGGTTATAACACTATTATATAGTTGCAAGCATATGTAATGCATTCTTTTAATGTAATATATTTATCAACAAGTATAACGTCTTCTATTAAGACATATTTTATACATAATTACAATTGTGTTTGTCTATAATATCATTCATTATCTGTTCAGACACCAACCTCCACTTTGAGTTTCCACGAAAGGAGTTTCAGTTGTCTATAAATACGTTAATAAACAGCTACATCAGTGTATAACTACATAATAGCACATCATAAACCATTTCTTACATGTTTATATATTGCTCACAAATGCTAAAAAATGGATTTGATTAGTTTGGAGCATTTAAAATGAGCTTAACTACAGAAAAAAACTTCAATAGCTACAATCTGGTGTGTCAAAAAATGACCATCCTTGAACGCGCTGCATTATTAATTCAACATAAACAAGCTCACTGTGCCCCCTGTCAAGCTCTCTCTGGTGAATTGCAGGTCTGGCATTAGCATGTGAGCACCGCTTTCTCACCTGGGGAACATGAAAGATGAACATGAGTCAGGCATCACGTCCCACTAATCACCTTTTCACAGGTTTTGCTGGAAGAAATTATTGAAATTGTGCTGCATATTGTTTTTAATTTCAACAGCAAAAGCTGTAATTGATTTTTTTTTAGGAACTGCTTCTGAATAATTTTTTTTCTCTTTGTCTCCCTTTATCCCCCTCTCCAATATCCCTCCCTGGCTTTTCCATCACGCCCACCTTCCTCTCTTCTCCCATCCAGCCACTGGTTTCCATCTCCCTTCCATCCAGTACCCCTTTTCTCCTCTCCATATTCCTCTTCATACCCACTCTACCCCTCTCTTCCTCTCCCCTCAACCTAACCCCACACTTCTCTCCCCCTTTCCCTTCACTCTCCCACCACCTATCTCCCTCCTCCAGCCCCTCTTGGCAGCCACATCTCCTCACCTCCCCCTCCGACTCTCCTCCCTCTCCCTGGTTGGTTTCCACAGCTGTGGTGAGTGAGGGGCAGATGACCGGAGAATTGGCCCCTGGGAGAGCGCTGAGCCATCCTGGTGCTATTAGGCTCGTGGCTAATAATAGGTGTTTCAGACCAGGGGAAGATCAATCAAGGGGAATCATGGGGAATGTTCGGAGCAGCGCTTTTTACACATCGGCCCAGATGGATGAAATTACACTTGTCAGTTTTTAGTTGCATTACTCCCAAATTGGTTGTCTGTTCTTTTTTTCCTCCCCCCCCTCCCTCACTTTCTCTCTCTCTTTGCCCTCATTCATGTGTCAGTGGCCTGCTAAAGGGATTCAATGATGAAATCCCTGTCATTTTTGCCTTTTCCCTGTTTAGACCTCAGCCAGCGACTCTGTTGCCTGCACATGCACTTAGGAGAAATCAGTTTCAGATGTTGTCTTATGGCTTGGAAAATTTCCAATAAAAGGCAAGTGTGCATCCTGTATGTGTTCTGCATGTTTAATCAAATATCTTGCCTGCAACTATGTCTGCACCTATTCTGATAAGCCAGTAATTATTTCACAGATTTCCTCCAAGCAATATTACCACTTTTTCACTGGTTTGCTGCATTTATCTTTTTTCTATTATTGTAAATTGAATATTTTGCTGTTTTTAGACTGTTGGTTGGACAAAACCATACAATGAGAGGGTAACCTTTTGCTCTGGGGAACTGTGATGGACATTTTTTTATATTAATCTAGAAATGTATATATCTTTCGAATTATAATGTATTTCTAATCTTAAAATGATTGACATATATATATGTACTTAGACGAAACTGTGTGTTAAGAGTGATACAATAATTTTATTGTGACTGCAGAAAAATCTTGTGTATCTATAATTAAATATGTCATCTGCAAATGAAACCTTCGGGCTGAATTTCATCGTTTGAAACTGAATAAAATCCACCTCACAATACTCACTTTCTCTGGTGTTTATTTTAAACACGTGTTGATTTTTCAAATGACAGCCTGAACCCGAACTTGCTGCAGACGTTTTTAAAAAGGAAGCACACTAACAACGATTTTTAGGAGGATAAAAAAAAAAAAAAAATGATGCTGCATGAGGTTTACATAAAGGCTTTGATCAGAACATCCTTCTTTACTGTCTTCACCCATGATTTCGAGTTAAAAATGTGAAATAATGTGACAGCAGAGTGATAAGAGAGTCAGAGACAGCTCAACAACCTGAGCTGTAGTTTCTGTGTAGTTACAGGGACACATACAGTAAGCTCAGTAAAGAGTTTTACACCTGGCTGTGCATACAGCATGTCATCTGAACAGCCTTAAACTCCTGATGTCTTACTAGCACAGCCTGTCAGTCAGAAATGTACACGGAGGCTGAGAGGGATCATTTGAAAGCCACAAAACATCCTAGATTCAGTCATTTCCGCTTCAGACTTCTCCAGAATAAAATGTTAAATGTTTAAAACGCTTTATTTGAAACTTGTCCTCACATTAGCAATTTCCCTTGATGGGTCTGCAGCTAAACCTCCTGCTTATATTAAAGTGCTTGCCTCTGTGTAAGACAAACAGATAGCCCACTACATCCTGTCATCAAAACACTGGCATGAAAAAAAGATTGGCAGTGTGCAAAAGTAGCTGCTGTGAATACCTCACTGGGAAGGCCAACCCCCGCCTCACTAGAAATCAATACAGCCCCCAGATGTTGCAGGTCTCCTGGTCCGTGGAGCAGCCTGATGCGGAGATGTTCCTCAATGTCTGATTGCACGATGAAGAGGACTGGAAACAGAAAGGCCCCTTTGACTGAAAGTACGGTGACCATGGGGGAGGGAGCCCAGTCCTCTGAGAGAGAGAGAGAGAGAGAGAGAGACTCCTCAGTAACGGAAAGAAAATTAACATTGACATCCTGACTTCCCAGCAAAACTCGTCCCTGGGCTTCTGCTGGATATTTCCATGGGGCGAGCTAAAAAAGAGATGTTTAAAAGCTTACATAAAGACACACAAACCCTGCTTGTCATCCATTTATATTGAAATGAGTTTTCCTTCTCAATTCGGCTTGTGTGTGGTGAATACAGAGTCCTAATGTATGTATTTTGCTCATTTTACTGTGTCTGGCGTTTCCGCGCCTCTCGACTGTGACTCTGTGGTCGCCTCCTGCTGTGGTAAACACAACATTGCTATGATAGCACATGCATTTCAGAAATCTCAAAGTGCAGCCGTGGAGCCGAAACATTCATTCTTTCCCCCTCTCTCCCTCTCAATCTCTTTCCCCTCTCCTCTTATCCTCAGTCAGTAGCTCTCCCTCGCTTCCAGCCAAGGTATTCAGCTCACATGATTGCAAACACGCATAATGACAGCGTCTCCAGGGGGCCAGCGGAGGTACCCCACTGATGCTGAGAGACTCTATCCTGTCGTCACATTGGAGGAAATTTGTCGGCAGTGCACTCTGGAGCCTGGTGAGCTGTGGTGAGGCAGCGCCAAAAGCTTGGCTGGCTGTTTTTTGTTAATAAAATGAAGTGCAAATTGTGCCAGGCTCGTATGCATTGGAACAGCTCACTGCTTCCTCCCATTACGAGGCTAGGGTGAGCGCCATGGAAGCATAAGCGTGAATACATTATAAAGTAATGAGGAAACATCCAGGAGAGGGTCACGGGGGGCGTCGAGCGGCTTCAGAGGCCTCACCAAGAGCTTTCACTGTGCTCGGAGATGGATTAGTCATTCGCGTTTGAAGAGCGAGCTAGAGGTGGAGTTCAACAATGTTACACATAGCAACAGTTGCTAAGAGTTGCAGCAAAGCTAGGCCTATTCAGTTTGAGAATATGTACAGTAGCTGTGGTGCAGGAATATGAGTGAATAGAGATGTTTCATGTATCAGTGATGATGATAGTGACATTTGCAACAACACCGTAAACCATTCATATCATAGCAGCATGAGAGTGGTTGAGACAAAATGTCCCTGATGTTTGCGAGCAGAATTTGAAGCAAATCATGCTTTATGGATGCAGAACTGACATCTTAAGTCCTGCCATGAACGCATCTTAAATAAATCTGTCTGCTCACCAAAAAAACGTGCCCTTACAGGAATTATAAGGCTGTATCTTCAACCCAACTCTCTTCGATATGGCACAGAAAATCTGCACTTAACCGGAAAAGCCAGCCTTGAGTGCATATAGCTCTAGACTACCCCTGTCAATCATGCATCACACAAACAGGTCACATTCTATACATTCCCGCAGGCTGGAAGCCCAGTGCTGTAGAGCCACTTTCGGTTTCTCCACACCGCAAACGCCCTCCCATTGGCATTCAGTCTCTGATGAGCCTGCCGAGCGGCAATGGAGTCGCCTGATGGAACTCCATGGCAACGGCCGACACCTGGCAAGAGTTCATCCCACCTCCTCTCTCTCTCCCTCTCTCTCTCTCTCTGCCTCCATTCCCCTTTCCCTCGCTCTCCTCCCCCAGATGCTGGAACATATTTCCCTCAGACTGACTGAAAGGCCCTGTGAACAAATAATGGGTGCACGCCAGTCTAAATAAAGTGCGGTTTATGAGTTGCGGTCAGAAACGTCTCCCTCTGCCCCCTCTCTCTTGCTCTCTTTTTAATGTTCTGCACAAAAAACAGTTGCCAACATTTTTTTTTCATTTTTTTTGGGCCATATGGCTGGTTGGTGATTATAGAAAGCCATTTTTTCCCTTTCTCACAGTGAGGCACATAGTCAAATAAAAGAGAGCGCTGCACACCAGTAGTCTGCAAACCCATTTCATTGAATGGAACAAGGCTCCCAAGCCAAAACAAATCACTGTGTCCCTTTGCCATTTTTCTGTCTCAGCTAATGTTAGCTAAAGTATTTAATAAACTATTACGCGATCACTCTGGAAGTCTTTGTGTTTTGGAAGAATGACGTGCTATTAAATCAACTGAGAATATTTCTTCCTCAGTCTTAGTTCTAGTTCTAACATGAGTGATGTGCCATAAGGTACACCTGATATACCATCAAACATGAGGCATCACTGACAACTGACAAGATGAATCCCTGTGTCAGAAAAGCCAGAAATCACTAGAGAATGTATACCTTTGTCAAGGTATGCGCTCGTTTGTAACTAAGCTATTATATTTTTGCACACAGGGCATAACACACGATGTGATGTCATCATGATGATGTTGCTTTACTCAAATCTGCCTCATGCCATGTGACCCATCCTCTATTGTCATCCAGATATAATTTCTTACCTTTCACAGATACATGAAATCCATTTGAATGATTCAGAATCTGCATTATCTCAGCTACATATTGGTAGCAGTCCCATGTTTCTACCCCTCTCCTCTACTGTGCTGTGACCAAAAACATATTGCCCCCCTCCAAATTCGTACTTATATCTCTCAGTTCCAGATCTGGATCCAACTGCGCATAGTGGTGGCATATCATGGGTTGTCCATGCATGGGTATTTCTTTATTTTCATTGGCTTATTGCTTTTCATGATTTTGCAAAAATGTTACAAATACGAGAATGTTGAAGAAAGCAAAAATGTGATCCAGAATCTGAATCTGTCACTGGATCGTTGACAATTTTTCAAGATATATTATAGACAAACATACAAACAAACAACAAAACCACAACTCTCATTGGTGGAGGTATAGCAGGTCAGAGGAATTAGAGGGTAAGTAACTACTTTCATTTAGCCCAGTGAATTTGGACATTCATGAATACATCAGATATGAAGGTTTAGCATTCTATGACTAGACTCTCAGTCAGCCCTTAGTCTCAATTTTTCAGGGTCTGACAGGATTTACTTGCCTCATTTTCACCCTAAAACCAATTTGTGAGGGCCAAACCATGCCAGAAGACAACAAATATAGCCACATGCTGGTAAATGAAGGAAAAAGTTTTGCGGTTTTAGCAAGGAGAATGGCATGAAGAATCACATTTATAAGCGTCACACATCAACCAGAACTTGTCTTCCATTTCAACAACTCCCTGTTAGAGTTAGTGACCGCAGCATAAAGCTTTATTTCCATCTTTCTAATGTTTCTGCAGTGAAGCATGTGGCCATCGCTTAATGATTTAAGCTAAATTGCCAGAGCCAAGGAGGGATGAAGTCAAAGTGGAACAGAGAAAACTAGAAAAAAGAATAAAAAACACTGAATGGTGGCTCATAAAATTATGAGACAGAGTCATAATTTTAAATAGTGTAATAGTGCTACGTTTAATTCCAGTAGGTGATCATGCTGCTCTCACCATAATCACATATATTCATGCTCATGAGGTGGAAAATACCTATTTGTAAGTCTATTACGACAGCACTGGGCTAACAATCGCTGCATGAGCCTGACAACACTCTGCACAGCAAGTTGGATGTTTTCCTCAAATCTCAGTAAAAACGGTTGTAACTTGCAGGGAAAACGAGCAAATAAACCCGTGCGTGGTGCATTGGTATCTTTGTTTGAAGCTTTGAAAAAGGTGTAGTAAACTTGAATGCAATGCAATAAAAGCAGAATTTAGTGAATGCTCTGCTTTCAGTCATTCTGTGAGAAATTATGCTTAATGTGTTATATAATGAATGTTGAGTATTTTTTTGTGTTTTTATATGATTATATTATATGTTTTTGGAGGCTTAAGAGGGTCTGGATAATATCTACCTATATATCTATATTGGTATTGTGGAATTCAGGTGTGTCTGATGATACAGTTTGGAAATATGGGACTTATTTTGCTTTGTGATACATGTTTCTTTCAAGAACTTAGACACTGTTTTTGGTTACATTTCAGGTACAGCTTCATGGCAGCTAATGGGAGAAAACAGCCATGATTTAAACCCAGAACTGAGAGAAGACAGAAGCGTCAATGAGCATTAAGAAGGCCTTAAAGTGTAATCATCTCCATGGACCATCGCTCTGACGTAATCACATAGCCTCTGCTGGCATCCTCACTCCTGACCACAACCCCGTCTCCTCCAGGCGAAGAATCGTGATACCACAAAGTTTTACTCACCCAGCTCACAAAGAAGCTGATGCTGAATTTAGAACCTCAGTCTACTCTCAGATATGCTCAGATGTGAGAATTCATCTTAAAGTCAAAGTCATTCTTTGGAATAACACTATGTCTGACAATGAGTCCTTCTTTATGGGGAAAATTATTAGTCAACTGGTCTTTTGTATAAATAAGACAATCACATATTTGTCCATTCATTGAGAATAAGAGTGCAGGTACCAGAAAAAATGACTCCTGTCACACTGCTGAATGGACAGGCGGGGATAGACGTGAATGACAGGTGTGAAGAGGCCAAAATACTCCACACACATCCAAAAACAATAGTCTTTGTGCTCGGTGGAGGAGGACAAACGGACAGAGAGTTTATGTGTGACACACTACATCAATCTCACATTGAAGGGTCTGGGAGATGTTTGTTTTTCCTCAGATGGTCTAGTTCTCTCTGGAATTCCCCTAAGATGGAAAGAAAACGACCATCAAAAACAGAAGAATTTGGGGCCACAGAATGGCAAAGACATAGTCAGTAAATTACTGAGGGATTACTGGTTTTAATAAAATTCAATAAAATAAAGGATATAATAATCCCAGGTAGGTTACTCACAGCACTGGGGAATAACCAGTAGATGCCTCGCCATTGCTAATTAGAGGAGGTTATGTGATCACCCATGTTTGTTTGTTTGTTTGTTTGTTGGCAAGATATCTAAAAAAGCTGTCCATGGATTTTGATGAAAATTTTCCTGGGGGTACATTTTGGTCCAAGAGAGAGTTTATTAAATTCTGAGGTGGAGCCGGGTACAAATGTGGATTCTGGATCACTTTTCCACATTCTTGCAAGACAGGGCCATTTTGCCAATATCATGAAAAATAATAGTCCAATCAAAATAAAAAAAATAACCAGGCATGGACAGGTAATTTTGTTCTTGCACTATGTGTATTTGAATCCAGATCTGTGTTATAGAAATCAAACCTTTACGGGAAAATCATAATTTTGTTGATAACTCATAAACTACTGATGATAAAAACATGTGCAGGAGGCAACCATAGAGAAAATGAGAAGTGCCACAACTTTACATTTTATTTCAAATGTCCATATTAAAGCTATCGTGGCATTGTAGCAATGTGTTTTCTTCTCCTCTGCTGTGCATGCATCCTAGATTGTAAACAGGAAGCCTATACTGTGGCCAACCACACACTCTAAACCCACTGGGAGAAATAAGTATGTGAAGGGGAATATATGATTTGAAACTAGACTTCTTTTCACTTCTAAGTGTGTATCAACACCTACTGGGTATAACAGATTTTTGTTACAACACACCTCTGGGATTTATTAGCTCTCAGTGCAAAATTAAAGAAGTCTACTTTTACATAACCACCTCCAAATGGCCGTCGTAAATTATCACACGTTCACAGACACTTCTGGTGTGTTACAGAGGAGTCATGTACAGCACTCTGGGACAAACATCGCTCTGTCTGCTTGATTATAACAAATAAATACTACAGGGAGAGGGCTACATCTTCCGTCAGAGTGTATGTGGAGCACAGCACCAGGACGTATTTTGTAAATTGGAGTAAAGAAACTTGACATGTCAATCTCTCCATAAGCAGCAGGGTAGCGATAGTTACAGAACATTTTCTGACTCACTTATTCAGACTCTGTTTTACAACGCTGACACGCACTCGTGACAAGCGGCTAAAATGCAGCCTAATAAATATCCCCTCCGTTTTTTATGCCTTCTTTGAGGTAGCCCTAATTAACCAGGCACTACACGCACTCCCAAGTGACATACGTCCCAGCTTGAGCCAAAACTAACACGAACCTGAGGGAGGATGAAGGGCGAAGGAGGGGAAGGCCAACGCTTTGTTGAGTGTTCAAGTTGCATACGTAGATATCTATGTTACACACTTGTGTGTGGGGGTGGGTGGGTGGAAGTGTCTTGAGAAAAAAAAATGTTCCAAGGGCCACAATATCTCGGGTTTTCAATTTGAGTGTGGTTGCGCATTTGCATCAAGAGTGCAGGCTTGGATCTCTGGTGGGAGTGCTTGAGAGGCCGAGGCCCCCAGGCCATGGATGAGAGGAGCCTGCTTCCAAGAGAGTGAGGCTGGGGAACAGCCACCTGCAAGAAGGTTGAGGAGGAGGAGGAGGAGGGAGGAAGTGAAAAAAAAGAGATGATGAGAGGAAGATATATGATGATAAATAAAAGGAAGAGAGCAGAAAGAACTAGAAGAGAGCACACACTTCCAGCAACCCTGTTGTCACTAATCAACTGCTATATCATTGCATCCAATTCTTAGCACACACTATGTCGTCATGACGAGGTTGCTTTACTCGAATTGGCCTCATGCCAAATTAAGTAATACCACCTAATTCCTTAACCCTGGTAACCTACTTCTAGCATTTAGAATCATGTGTTCATAATGAGAAGTTTATTGCCCCTTTTACACAGCTTGCTCGAGACGGGCCTGGCGCTCCTTTATTCTGCCAGAAATGCTCTGTAAAAATGCAATGAAGGCGTAATGGGGGTTCATGAGTTCTGCATGCCTAGGTATTTGTGTTTTGATTGGACTATTATTTTTCTTTTCATGATTCTGGCAATGTTTAAAAAAGGCCCCATCCTGCAATGTTGAAGAAAGTGAAGCCGCATTCGTACGCAGATCCGCCTCTAAACTTAATCAATTCCTCCTTGGCCCCAAGATCAGCCTCTATAAAATGTCATCAAAATCCACTGATGACTTTTTGAGACAAACCCACACACAAACAAGCAAATATGTGTGGTCACATAACCTCCTCAAACTATCGGTGATGGAGATTAGAAAAAATTAAAAAAAAACTATTCTGTGTTATTTTTGTTAGTCCATCCATACATAAGGATGCGTGTTGCTGTGTTTGCAGAGGTGGTGAGGATGTGTGATCACAGAGGGCAGAGGAGGGCTGAGCAAGTCTTACGAACCCATGTGACTGCGCAGTGAGGTGAGGAAACAAGCAATAAGTCATCACAGCGGTTTCTCCACATACAGAGCGGTGTGTGTAACAACCTTTCTGCTAAATGGTTGTTTGCTCTGCATCTGCTCTTCAGCCTTCTTGCTCTACTTTCCGCTTCCAGTCACCTCTCACCTCAGTTTTCTTTGAAGATGTTGGCCCGCTTGACTCACCCTCCATATTTAATCTCCTGCATCCATGTAAATTTTCAAACAGAAAAACACAGGAAAGTTGTGAATATTAAGCATTGTGCCAATATTGTACATGCTGTTTGAAGGCCCTCAAATGTAACAGATACACGCACAAGTGAAGTGAACATCATGCATTAAAAAAATGATCTTTTTCCGAGTAAGTTTTACAATTGCTAAACCTTCAAATTTTAGAACAGAAACAAACAATTAACCTTGTGTGCCATTAAAGCTGCCCTGTCAACATTTTTCGACATGCTTTTTTAAGAATCCATTAAGAAAACGCTTACTGTGACACCTCTGACTTACGTCTTATTGCTCTCTTTATGTGCACAAGATTTGTTTACAGCTTTTTTCAACTTTCTTATTAGACATTTCTTTCAATTTAATCTCCATAAGCATAACCATTATGGCAATAATATCTGTAGTTACTATAACAACTAATCCATCAATTCAGAGTAGAAATTATATGATGTTAAAGCTGTTGTAATTATTCTTTTTTGGTCAGTGGGGCAATGCAACAAGCTGTCAGCAGTGACATATCTTCATTTCAGTACGTTGACATGCGGAAAGTGTTCATAAACAGTTGCCTATTTGTCCGTCCAGCAGTTCCAGAGCAACGTTAGCCTTCATTTAGAGCTGAGCATTGGTCACCCTCCTTTCAGCTCTGTGTTGGTCAAGTCCAAAGGGAAATATCTGGCTCTTAGGCAACTAAATATGTTCACTAAATGGTCTTTCACTTTTTCTGGCTGCATTTTAGTGCTGAGCAGGTAGCGTGTAGAGCATTTTTGCTGAAACTAGCGGAAACTAACTAGTTCTGGGCTGGAAAACCAAAACGTTGAGCTGAAAAACAATAAACTGCTTCAGTGTAGAGCTGAAAGAAACTGAGAAGTTGATTAATCCTCTGTTTGTTCATCACTACAAGCAACATCTACACACCAAAACAGGTGCGTAACTGTGCACTTTTAGATTAATGTGGCATTGTGCTATTGAATCCAAACCCAGACATCTACCACTAACCCATGAGCCAAGAGCTGAAGAGCTGATCCTTTTCATCCAAGACTAATCATTGGTTGCGTCAAGTCTGGATACAGAAGTGGGGTTTCAAGAAACAGCTGTTTCTTATACATCGGCCTCCCATAAAAAAAAGAAATCAACATCTCCACTTATATGTGCCGCTTAATGTTCAAGCCAAAATTACAGATCCAAAGCATAAACTGCTTTTTTTTTGTTGCCAAGAGCTAATTGATATTTTTCCACAAACAGCATCCAGTGTGGTTCTTTAATGGCCTTAAATCTTAATCATTGCCGTTGCTCTAGACTAGACATGACATCATGGCAACAGGTAGCCCAGTTTGTTCCACGGCTCTTTAATCATCAAGATTGCCATCATAATGGCTGAGTGGGCCATTGGTTCACAAAAGAAGGCTTCTCTGTGTGGAGGAGTAAGATAAGGTATGTCTCTGCTTCAAACAGTCTGGAAAACAGAAGAGAGAACAGGGTTTCCTTTATTTTGATGATCTCGGATAAGATGACACTCCAAAGCTGTTGCATTTATGAGTACCTGGAAGTTCAAACATACATGTATTATATAAATGCAAACTGACTTGACACAGTTTCTTATAGGCTTGAAGATACTTTCTAAACATGGTTCAGTGAACTAAACAACCACAGATGGCTGTAAGATTTTAGACTCACAAGACAATTTAAAGATGAAAAAAATCACCAATGACCAGACCCCTGCCAGAACACAATCAAGTCTTTCAACACATTAACTTCCTTTTTCTTTTCTTGCTCCTCTTCTTTTCTCTTCTCCCTTCCCCTGCATGTTGGATGTCTCGGTGTCAGCCACACCAGTTATTTCCCTAATCCTAAACAGATTGGCTTCCGTCAGAGAAGAAAACCCTCAGTCTGGCCGTCTCCTCAGCGCTTGCTCCGCAGAAACCCCATTAATCAACAGCACATGGTGATAGGTTATGGAATGGATTATGGGCCTTGCGACGTATGTGGTCTGCTGGCTGCTCCGATTGTTACATGGTGGTGTTCATGGACACACTCCGATATGAGGAGACAGACTTGATCAGCGCTGTTCTCACTTTTACAGCCTCCATGACCAAAGGGGGAGGGGGACAGTTGTCAGTCACTGCTAATAGTTGCTCCCCTCAACAGCGGAGTCAATGGCTTTCTCCCTGATGTGAACACTGCATAGAAACTCATGCGGCGGGCTGAACGTGTAATTATCAAACTCGGAGCTGCTTATTAAGATGAGAAAGAGGACAAGCCGATTGTGTTTCTGTTATTTTTTGTTTCTCAGCACAATGGAGTATGTGGAGGTCTGTGAAATCATGGTGAGGAAGACGGATCTGAGAGGAGGAGGAGGACAAGCGTGGGAGAGGGAGGGAGCAGGGAGAGAAGGGGATGGGGAGAACGAGATAAAGGAGAAAGAGACAATCAAGGCTACACACACATGAACACACACAACATAAAACTGAGGCAACCGCATTTTTTTTTTGTTTTCTACTGCTGTGCCAGTAGGTGGTATATGTGTGAACATGTGTGTGTTTGTGTGTGTGTGTGCGACTGTGTACCCCTTAAGAGGAGGGTGAGGTCTCAGAAACACAGCTGCAAGGCCCTCTCTGCCTCTGTCATTTGTTTAGCACTAGTCTGCCAAGGGTGAAAAGTGACCAAAATTATCCAAGAATCCAGGGTGAACAGTGTGTGTGTGTGTGTGTGTGTGTGTGTGAGTGTGTGTATCAGGGGGTGTCCTAATTTAGAGGGAAAGGGTGAAAATTACCCCTTTGCACACATGTCCAGAGAGTGGATCATACACCAGGAGGTCGCAAAGCCTTCAGAGAAAACAAGGACAGTGTGTGTGTGTGTGTCTGTGTGTGTGTGTGTGCGTGTGTGTGTGTGTGTGGGTTGTTTCAGCCTCACATGAAAGAGTGATTTTTTTTCCCTCATAAACTGCTCTGAGTTGTCAAAAGAAAATGAAAAGCATAATCATGCTTAAGTGGATACTGGAAAAAAAAGAAGAAATACACTGTTGTAGAAATATATTCAGTATTAACAATTCCTTATTATGTTGACAAAACTTGATGGAGATTCATTGATTCCATAGAGCTATTATTTGTTTGTGCCATGCATGCACAACTGGGGGCTGTTCCATAAAGAGAGTTTATCAAAAATCCAGGCTTATTCCAGTTTATCCGAGTCATTTTCAGTTGATTCTGTTCCATAAAGCAACATCAACATGAGTTTAAGCTCAGTTTCTATGCTTATGCAACTTATGCGGGGAAACTAAGCTGGTTGAAGGAAGGCGAACTGTCAGGCCAAGCCTCAGTTGTTGGTAAACCAGAGTTCCTTTGGCACTGACCTGATGGAAAATTATGATTTTACCACTGGCTCTCATGTGTGCGGCCCTATTGACTTTATTAACCACTATTGCAGTGCCTTTAAAACATGGCTATTCGGAATGGGCCATTTGCTTGGCCTCTAGTATTGCTGTTTGCAGTTTTCTTGAGAAGCATGCATAGAAAACTTCACACAATTCGCTGGCTAGCTGAAAAAGCTACATCGATGAATCACCGAGGTTTTGTTGTTGTGGTTGTTGAGTTGTTGCATGTGTGAAGCTGCAGCTGAAGCTAACCGTTGATGTTCAATGAATAACCTCATACTGTTAGCTGGATACTTGTAAATTCGTAATGTCTCTTTTGCCATGTCTATGCAGAAAATGCAACATATGGCTCCAGAGACTTTGGAGTTTGGAAACACATCCTATGGAACTACGCAGAGCAATGAAAAGTAACTTTTCAATTATGCTGTTGAGTAATTTGCAATGTAATGTATTTACTTTTTAAACAAGTAAGAATAGATAAGTGATCATTTAGATTTTCAACCAACACTGGACACACACATTTCTTTAAGAATTATATTTTATTGAATTAGTGTGTGTACTTGGCACCAGGCATTCACTCTCTGGATGTGCAAGAACACGTGAGTGGCCATTATGTCAGTGTGTGCGTGTGTGTGTCTGTGTGTAGGCCTATGTCTGCATGTATAAGGTTGTAAACAATGGGGCTGGTTCATAGACGCCACTGCAAGCGGCCCAAGGCCAGAAGGACGTTGGCTCAACAACAGCTCACACAGACGACTGCTTGGCTTCTCACCCATTATCTTCCCCCTGCAAGCCAACCAGAACTATTCTGTGTTCTATGGCCTTTTACAAAGACTAATGAATAGACTCGGTAGCAAAAATTGAGGATGATCACAAAGATTTCACCATGCTCATAGTTTGAAAATGACAACTTACCCTGCAAAGTGAAAATACTCGATGTGATAAATGCCTCTTTGCAGATGATAGCCCACTTTTATTTTAAAGTAATGCACCACTCAAAGACAGATGAACAGGTCCATGTGAACATGGTAAGTTTTGAGAATTAAAGCTCAGTGATGTCAGCTTTTATGCCCTTCAGTTGTCAAGTAATCAGACATTATTCCTGAATCAACTGGATTTTATTTTCATTAGAGCTAAGGGCTAGCCTCTTTACGCTGCTGCTCTGCACAGTGTGCAGTGCTACTGGTGATATTAACAGGTGGGGGATTTTCTATGCTTATTATTCTGAGCTGTGGATCTTCACACAATAGAAGAGAAGAGGTGTTCCACTGAACCCTTCAACTCAAGGTTACATCATTTTAAACTTATTATTATCTCTTCACATAGATAAAAGCATTTAAGAAGTGTGCACTTTATAACGAGAGGAAAAACACATGGATACACATGGTTGTGTTTGTGGGGTAAATTGAGTCTTAAGCTGCATACAAGAAACTGCAACAATAAAATCCCACAAGTAAGGAGACAGACTTGATCAGCACTGAAATTAACCGAAACTTTTTATACAACAAATATGTTGATTTTGATTAATTGACTCATTCTGTGCCAAAAGGCCAAGTGATCCTTTCTAATCATATTGTCTAGGCAGGTGGGTAGGTCCCATTAACATCGTTGGCAATAATGAGTTTAAAATTACTTCAGCAGAAGTTGAACTTTTTGGAAAATCTCATTATCTTCTGCAACGGCGATGGAATGGATCCAGTGCAACCATGAACTGCCACGTGTTTCCCCTTTTCGTGTGTCGAGAGCTGAGAACCGCCCACAGAATCTCAGACTCCTTACTCTTGATCAAAGGTACAGTGTGTTCTTCAGAGAGCCTGAAACTATGATAAAGGGGCCTTTAATACAATTAGTGGGGAAACTTACATTTTTCACGACTACCCCTCTCCCACTCCCATCTTGTAGATGGGCTGGTTGGATGATTGTGGACATGAGAACATCCCTTCTGACCTCTGTTTGACAGTAATGATCAGGTCTTGACCCCAGGCTACTTTGTCTAAGTGATGATGACCCTGCATGTATATTGTTGAGACATGACTAAGCAAGATCTATGTCAGATGTTTGGGTAATATGATATACAACACGGCATTTGAACCACCAGTAACTGATTATTAAACAGTGAGAGAAACAATAGACTTTACACACGTTTGTCATATACAGCGTGCTAATCTTTCTAACTTTACCTCAGTGGACTGTTGTACTTTAAGCAAGCAGCTGCAGCTCAAATCTCATATCCTCGTATGCATGCATGGGAACTTGTCCTTTTTCCCCTGCAGTTCCCCCTCCTCGCATTCCCCCATCCACTTCCTGCTATCTCAAAGGCCAATCTAAAGCTGCGCTATTACGATTCCTGTACTCGTTGTGTTGGCGGCCGATTTAGAACATCAACACCATCAATCAACCCACCGATGGGGCCAACCAGCTGGCTGAACCGTCCTGTCCCACCGCCGGACAATTTGTCTTGTGAAGAGGCCAAGTTCCGTTCATGTAGCTACTCCCTAAAACTTTCTCCTCTCAGTCTCTCCCCTTGCTAAAAAGATCTTTTGATAGCTTTTTTGACTATCTGTCAATACTTCATTGAAGCCTCTGCATCTCAACTCACAAAGCCTCTTCACCAAAATTGTTTTCTTTCTGTTCCTCCAAATGAGGACAGCTCTGAACTCCAATATACATCCATGGGACAAGGCTCAATTTGGCTTCTCTTGGCTGATGGTTTTGTTTCTGTATCAGTCTGTATTAGTCACTGTTTTGGCCCTTACTTTTGCTGGAAAAATAAGCTGTGCATTGACCATTACAAATGTTTCACCTTTTGCTTTATGTGGTTCGTTGAGGTGGGTCATTGTCCACCATTCAATGGGCAACAAATAAACAAAAACAAATAAACATGCAATGGAGAAACCGTGAGTCATGAGCCTATAAAACCTTGGATATCCTGCTGACATGATCTACACAATTGTTAGATTTTTATGCCTGCTTCCTGAATACTTTAATACTTTAATATTAGAGATGAACAGACTTCATATGTCCAGTTAAGTAATACCACAGTCAATAAAAAGAAAGGCTTTCCTAAAACTAATAAAAAAGAAGCAAGTTTTACCATTTAATTAATGCTATCAATTGATATGTAAAAAAGATATTGAGACACTCCAACTTCATCAGATTAAATTATTGTTCATATTTGGTCACTTCTAATTAGAAATCTGAATAACTGCAGCCATGTATGACAAATGGCTTTTATAAATCCCCTGCAACAATGATGCCATAGATTCCTCATCACCCCATAGTTCACAGCACACACACTTGCAGCCACACACACTTCCCCCATTAATTCCCCAGTGTTCACTGCTATGCCTTATTTCTTGGTCGCTCTCACTCTCCAGGCCAGCTGAGAGACCCCTTGGGGCACTGTGAGGGCCTTGGAGTTGTCCAAACACCCAGAATGGAGGTCTGGGGAAGTTCCTTGGTCTTTTGTCTCTGCCGCCTCTGCCAGGGAAACAAGTGCAGCTCAGTGCGCAGACTTGGGAGTGTGTCTGCTGGGGTCACGATGTGGCTGCTCAGCGGTCCTTCACAGTCACGCTACCATTTATTCCCTCAGCTCCCCACTGCCATGACCAGGCTAGATGGCCAGGCTCAGCTGCACAACTTTACCAGTTCAATCAACCAAGGTCACCAACAATCAGCCAGTGATGATACACATCTGTGTGTCTGCGTGTGAAGGCTGGAAGGTATTGAGCAGCATGCCTCCTCTGAATTCTTTAAATAGCATGGTAATGGATCTCCATATGCACACTCTGTTACACACAACAAGCAACTGTATACACAAAAAAATCATGTTACCATCTACAGAAAGCAAGAGCTGTGTTAAATTAGACAATTAACTTTTAAGTGTGTGCAGGGGATTAACAAGAGACTGCAGTAAATCACGGCAAATTTCAGAGTGAAAATGATTTCTGCTAAATGAAACCATGCACCAAAACTGGCTGGCTTTTTACATGGTCGCACGCAACTTTTATTTGCCTGTAAATAATTTTCCAACATCCCATTCAAGAATTGAAGCATTTGATTTTAGTTTTATGAGAGCATGTTTTACAAATGCTACCCAAGCCAAGAGACACTACCTGACAGTCGCACTGAAAAAGGCTTTCCTCACCCTCGCTCACTATTAATGAGCCCAGAAACAGCTTGTATGCAAAGACCAAAAACACATTGCATGACAAACATCGGCGCTAATGCTGCTGGAAAAAAAAAATAGTGAACTGGATTCTTTCACATGTAATTAATTTAAAGTCCAAGTAGAACATTTGAAACATGATCAAACATTTTTGCCATTATAAGAAATATGATATTTTTACATTTAATCACTTTCAGTTGCAACTTGTGTGGCTGGCTTTGGATACCTGGAAGAGGAAGAATGTGGTTAGGTGCATGAGGGAGCGATTGGGGTGAACTTATAACAAGCATAAATTGGAGCCTTGGCATTGGCCTTTGTTTGAAACGTCTTAATGACAAATCACCACTTTCACCTTCTAGTTTAATCTGGTCTCTACGCAGGGTGCTCTGCGCCGATCCTGAGCGCCACATTATTGGCTGAGCCGCTTAAGCCTTGCCTATGGCCACATTCTCTAGCGTACATTTCTGGTTTCATGCCTGCCTGGACTTCAGTAAACTGACTTTTACAGTTACCACTGGCTGTTACCGCAATTTGAAAATGCAGAAAACATGCAGAGACTGGTGCAAAGATTGATTGTGTGCCATTAACGTCCCTTGCACAAAGTGTAGCCTAAATGCACAGTATGTAGCTTCTGCTGCTAGGTGTCTCTTAATAATAACAACAACAACAAAAATGTACATAGCATGGGAGTTGTTGTCATCTTTGTTAAACTTTGCCAATTAAAATATATCTAACGTGACTCGAGCAGGAATGTTCACAGATTAGTTGATGTATAAACTTTATGTTTAGTGACATTTCTGGACTTTCTTCTTCTCTGGCTTCCTCCCAGAAGTAATAGCGAGAGTCGACCAAATGAAACGCACCATTACCTTGAATAAAATTACAAACTTCCCTGGGTTTGCACATTGTTGAAAGCATCTGGGTTAATCTCAGTAACTCAACAAAATATTTAACAAGGATAAAGTTGTTTTAAGAAATTAAATTTGGAAATGCAAGGCATTATATCTTTACATGATAAGTTATGTCTTTAACAATGTCTTTCTTCTCTAAATTTGAAATATGTTAATGAGAAGTAATTATAATTGTTCCATATATTTGCAGTATATTGCAGCCTTTCGTCTTCTTCATTCAAGATGTGACCTCCGTAAATAGGTAACGGTTTTGCCGGTGTTTGTTTGTTTTCTGTCTGTCTGTCCGTTAGCAGGATTTTGACAGAGGGTATGACAGGGTATGCCCCAATGAACAAACTATTACATTTTGGTGGTGATCTGGATCTGCATTGGTAAATGATTCTTTATCATTGCAGGACTTTTGTTTCTAAATTCATGGTAATACAATATTTGGACAGAAATTACACAAAGACATCCTCATAAGATCTACTACACATTAAAATATGATCTGGATGCAAGACATTTTCTGCATCTGGTGATCCAGAGTGTTTTAATTTATAGAGCTCACAGAAAATTTGCTACTGTGCGATAACAAATAATCCTACAGACTTGAAACAAAGATCAAATTGTAGCTGAAACTTATGTGAGCTTATTCAGATAGGTGTTAAATTTGATGTGTCTTCAAATGTTACTGAAGCAGATCCTGAAGAAAATCAATAACTCCCAAACTGATAATTATACCAGTGTGATTCCAAATTCTACGGGTAGGTTTTCATGGTCAAGGAGTCATATTTTGAGGGTCAAACTATCATGCTAATACTGTTTTTAGGTGCAAAGACATAATGGGGAAAGTGAGCTGCCTTTGCACTCTGTAAAATTGACAATGAACAGACTCACTGTGAATCTTTGTTTAGAAATTCATTGAAGGGGAAGAAACAATTAAAACTTAAGGATTTAACCAGAGGGGGTGAATTCAACACCTATTCCTGCATACCTTTCTTTCTGTTTTATCATTAATTTCCCCAATAAAGATAACAATAACAACATTTTTGTAAAAAAAGATTCCATATTGTCCTATTTTGTGGACTAAGTTAGATCGTTTGCTTGCACATTAAAAAAAACAGAGGATGTTTTCCTGGCTGATATGGTGGATGTGATAATAATTACAACTTTTTACCTGAATGGGCTTAACAAACACATGACCCTTGACCTTCGTGCAGAGGAGGGGATTGTGTCTTACTCACAACATGAAACCACAGTCAGACCTTCAGGCCTGACTGATGCCTGAGGGATGGCAAAGCTAAATCCAAGCCCAGGTGACCACCAGCGGTCCCTGTCTGCAGCCTCGTCTTGAGGGTCTAACTACTTAATAAGTGGCTGTCGCAGGTTTCCTGGACATAGTCCAGACCCACAGAGGCCCCTTCGAGCGGACGCCCAAAAGCATAAGGAGGGCTTCATTTATCAATCAGACCAATCACAGACTTTTCCGGGGCTAGGGACAGCCACATGTTGGGGATTAGCTGCATGGAATTCAGTACAACCAAATAGTGGAGACCTAGTCAGTTAGAGATTATAGCAAATCAACAATGAAAAGAGTTGGATTACACTACAGTTGCAGCTAAATTCATGTGGTCTGGGTATTACGTATCAATGTAAATTTAAGGCTCCTTGAAATAAAACTATGTCATTTTCATTTAACAGAGACCACTGCTGCTATAAATGGTGCTAAACTACTGTTTAACGCTAAACTACTCTGACAGGAGGAAATAGGAGTAGAGTCATAAATTCTGAGAATTGGCCTTACAGTAAAATTTGTATCAACGTTTGCTAATATTAGCCACCATGAGCTACTTGGTTACTGTAAAAGACAGCTAAAAAGCAAAAAAAACAAGCAAGAACTTGTTATTTCTTCTTTCAAAAGTTACAGCTTTATTGTCGACTTTTATGATATATCTGGCTTCATACATTCCAGGTTAATATGACAGCGCATATGCAGTCAGATCCACATCATACATGTGTATCACGCCACGTCCACAGCATTGGAACTCAGATATCAAAGTGGTGTGACATCACTGCATTACAAATAAGGTTCATTTGAAAGCTCGGAGTAGATAATTACTATTACCCAGCCAGCACACGAGCTGCAAGCTGTGCAACTGATTTAGAGGCCAGCGGAGAGACATGAGTCGTCACCGTCACCTCTGGCATGTTGTGTCACTCCTGCTCATTTCCATCTCTGCACATGGATGACAGATGAGGCTCTGTCAGGTGTTAGGGAAGAGCTGAGCCGGTCTTGTCACTCATTCACCGAATCCCCCACCACCACCACCACCCTACCCTGTCTGCTGTTGATATACTGTGAAGAAAATACAGAGAGAGGGAGGTGTGTATTAGTTATTGTGTGTGATAGAAAATAGAAAAGGAGAGGAAAGGGCAGCAAAGAGGTACAGAGGTGATGATAATAAGGGTAATCTATGAATTTGGGTAATGCTAGACTTAAACCCCAATGTGTTTATGTCCTGTTCTAACAAAAGCTAGTCAACAGTACATGTACTATAGTTTTAGCAAGGATGTCATGTCATTTAAATCATATGATTTCATTAGGGTGATGCCATGGAAAGGGGCAGGTCACTTATCAGTCAGGAGGGTCTCATAGGCATTTGCATAATAATGTCAGTGATGTAGGATTCTGTAATGATAAATAATATCATTAATGTTATCATAAATAACATCATGGTCCTAATTGTAATCATATTATGTTCTATTACGAGCTATTCAAACAACAAAATATGCATTAAAGTGTTTAATATGTATTATTGTTATTATAAGCATAGCATAGTTATGCAATTTATTTTAACTGTTTTTTTGTACACAGACTTTACTTCAGGGCAAACCTAGTGCTAGTTTTTCAAATGTTGTGTCTGGGCATGCATAAACTAAGCCCAAGTGTCCCAGTACAAAATGACCTGCTTTTTTTTTCTGCTTTTTTTTTTTAGCACAAAGAATTATATCTACAATCTTTCTTTCGGTATAGTCAGAAAAGTTCGTAAGGATTTGACAAAAGTCTAATGTGTTGGTCTAAGTGTAAGAGGATCTGGATCTGGATATTTGTTTGGCATGCTGGGAGAGAGAGAATGACGTTTTAAAGCACAAACGGTAGAAATCCAGGTAGCCAGCATTTCTCCATGGACAAGTGACATGTGTCATCTCCCACAAAGGCCTTTTGTGCTGCTGATCTTGGGACACGTCACAGCACAATAGATACACTTCAGCCCTATATTAGCAAAGGCTCAATAAGCATGAAGGAGAGATATTATCTTACCTTCTTGGCCTAAACGAAGAAAATTATGGCCATATTGCCATGAAATTATTCTATTTTTCTGACAAAAACGTTTATTCAAGTGGAGAAATGAAACATCATCTCAGTAATTTGAATATACAGTGTAATATTTAAGATCTTGCTTCTACTACTTAACTTATTTGTAATCTATTTGCAGCAGCCAATGAAAGTGTTAATTTACCATGCACCATCGCCAAAGAAATTAATAATGATTTTTTACACAATCTGGAGGACAGTTTAAGCTAATGACTTAGTGTCAGCATGAGGATAGACTTTGTAGATAATGGGCACTTCCAATAAGAGTGCTTTTCACAGAGGGGGTTATCACCTATGGTAAGTGCTTTTCACATACAGTATAAGAAGTCCATGGCATTGTCCCATGGACAGAGAGGTAGCACACTATTAGCGCTCATTACTGGAAATAAATTAGCATGTAATTTTATGATTTTATTAAATTATATTTTGGAGGTCCAAAAGTACAGTAGCTGTAATTGTGACTGAAAGTGTTTTTAGCCGTGGGATTTCATGCATTTATGCAAGGATCTAAAAATCTAAACATTTGTAAACCCTGTGTGTGGATTTTGTACCACCTCAGTGATGGTAATGATATTAAACAGTATTGGCAAAGTACTTTTTTATGTTTTGGGAGTAATGTTTTTTCCCCACCCAATAGACAGTCTAGAGCCACAAATAGAGGTGTCATTGTTCCTCAATTTCAACTACGGGCTCGGGCAAAATGGAGCTAGACCCCCCATATTTCATTTCTCCCTCGCTGATAGCATTTATCAGCAGTGTCCTGATAAAAACAAAATATGCAACTTAAGCCCGAGCAAGGCTAAGCCGCCGAGGTGGACAGGATTACCTGGAGGCTAGCCGGGACAGGCATCAGATTGTACTGTCATAATGGGCCATTAGCCTCTTGGCAAACTGTACCTCAAGCCCAAAATGACAGAGCTTTTCAAGACGGACAGGGGGGGAAATATGAAAGTTAAATTCGTCATGACAGACATCTCAGTGAATGAGACCTCCTGAAAAATGACTCTGTAAAACTGCAAGACATATAAAGGACCTGTCGTTTTTTCATTTTTATGTTCATTTTACACCTATGGGGATTTTAATTGATTGTGTTATTGCAAATATTTCTGCGTGGATTAATAAGTATTCACCATTCTCCGCTGGATGTAAGTATTAATATGAAAGAGAGACTTGGTTTCCACACACCACACAATGGAGCAGACTTTCTGACTGGCTGGGATTAAATTTAATACAGGATCTTGACAGACATATCCTGGAAGCATATCGCTCTCTCTGCAGATTTCCTATAGGAGCAAAGCTTACATGTTTTTTTTCTTCTTCTTCTTGGATTTGCTTCATTAATTGGCTAGTTAAGGCCCCTTAATCTGTGATGATCACTTTCTTGTATGTCTTAGGGCATTTCTTTAAGCTCATATATCCTGTTACTTTTCTCATATTAATACTTCACAGCTTTGTCAACAAAATGAAGCTAAATTTTCTGAGGCATGAGCATTGCTTTGAGTGGCACCATAGGAAGCCTCTCTTTTGAGGAAGGGAAAATGACAATGTAAAGAATAATTGTCGGGAGGGGGTGTCTAGACAAAGTGTCTGCAGGTACAGCAAGAATATGGCCGGACAACGCAGCAGACAGTCGGCTATATTCACTGTCGCTTTATCTGACATGTGGAAGAAGAGGTCTTGTCTGTTGTCTTTAGGGGCTGATCTGGATTGTTTGATGACACACACACACATACACACACTTCTGTCTTCTCTCTCAAATCTCCACCCATTTCCATCCATCCGCCTCTCACTGTGCACCGCCTCTAGGCCATATCATGAGTGGGGCCTGTGTTAAAGACTCAGGTAGAAGTGGTGAGGGTGGAGGTGGTGTGCGGGGTAGACCGTCAGACTGGCCGGGCAGGCTTCAGCCGGAGTCTTCCTCTGTCTGGCCCGTCTGTCTCTTTCAGTGTACTTATGGCAGCTGCCGACCTGTCCTTTCCCAGAGGGCTTTGTCAAAGGACAGAAATATGAGCTGCTACTCCAGCGCAAGTTATGGTGGAGTCTGTCTGCAGTGGCCATGATGTATCTCCCTTCTATGCCCCCCCCCTCCTCCACCTCCTCCCATTTTACCTAAGCAGAGACTCCAGGCGCCAGGCGCAGTGTAACTGCAGTCTCAGGTATGCTGGGTGGACGTTGCTGCCACTTCCCAGGGTGCACCTGAGACTGAAGTGACACGGGCACCATGGGATCAGCTATACTTCAGGGAGGGCAGCTGAAAGCAAGACAGCCTATCATTCATAAATCAAATCCTCTAACTGAAGATATGAATAGATTGGTTTCTTCGGTTGCATTTTATAGTTTACAATCTAATCATTATTCATTTGATTACACTGATTATTTCATTCCTCTTTTTAATTATGGATAATGACACTTATTAACTTATGCTGTTGTGAGAAATATTGTTAGACTCATTATAAGAGCAGCTAATAATTGAGGAGCTGTCCTATGCTATAGGTACACCGTATTATGCATCAGTTTGGATAATCGATTAATCGTTTTTTTTAAGCAAAGAATTTGCTCAGCTTCTCAATTGTGAGGATGTGGTGCTTTCCTTGGTCTTATGTGACAGTAAAGTGAATATCCTTAGGCTTTGGACACTTGATAGGACAACATGAGACATTTCAAGATGTCACCTTGGGCTTTGGGAATTATTTAATATATATTGAATATATTATATACATAAATAATCATTAGTTGGAGCCTTAAAAGTATCAATAAGCATATAACATTTACTTCAATAATTACTTCAAATGAGATCAATAATTTTTGTGTTTAGAAATGTTACTGAGTTTAGTCTTATGTGCAGTTTTAAGCATGCATTTGTACCTCACTGGAATGAGGCTATTTAAACACAGTAGCATTTACTTCCCATATTTTCTCTCCATGTCTTCCTCTTTCCTCAACATGTTGTGGCATTGTCATGTCTAAAGGCTTAGGATGATTACAAAATAATTTGAAAATCGAATAAGTATGTCAAGCCTAAGTTGAGGTTTGCTAAATCTGTCAACATATGACAGCTGCAGAGCAATTTCCATTGTGGTACAAGTGGTTTTGTGGTAAATGTGCACTCTCATTTATCTAAAATACATCCTAAGTTGTGGCTGCCGCTTCATTATTTGAGCAGGCCATGCGGGTTACAATGTGCGTTTGTTCTTAAATGAAAAATCTTTGCTGAAATTTGACTGACTTGTATGCATATGTTTTGAGGAAAGAAGACTGTGTGAGACTTTTCTGGTGCTGTGAGAGAGAGGGAGAGATTGTGTGGGTCTGTGAGAGAGAAGCATAAAGAGAGAAATTCAGAGGGGCAGAGAGAAAGATGTTTCTGTTTTCCCACATATTTGTAGTTACAAGTTTTACCCTTTCAATGTCGAACCATTGTTGTTGAAAATGATCCATGCTGCACGGAAACAAGAAAACACTTACAGTAGCCCTACTGTAGCTATATATGTGAGACACTATACAGATGAAGGGCTCTGTATGCTTTTTAAATTGTCTTATGAAAGAGGCAAAATTACATTTATTGAAAAACCTAAATTAACCTAATTTTAAAGTTCTCATCAAACCACATTCATTTAAAAGTCATCACAGTTTGACCATGCTGTTCAAGTTTGACAATGAAATGATAAAACTACGATTTAGAGCCAGTTTGCTGAGATTTGTACATGTTGAATTAAAATGATCAGCAACTTAATTTTGTATGAAATAGTGGTGCCTTTGCCATTCAGGAACTTTTATAGTTTGCACTTTTTCATTTCCAAGGTTACAAGTTGAACTTAGGCTCATTCTGTGAGTGGGATTTGTCTCAGATAAGAGTTTCTGGGTCACAATGTTCAATATTTTGTCAACAGTTTTTGTGCACATCTCCCATGCACTGAAGAGATGCATTTTGATATTTTGGGAATTTTAAGCATTTTACCTAATTATTGTTTTAATTTTGAAAATTGACCTTTTCTCAGATTTGGAATTAACAAGAATTACAATTAATAGGAACAACTTAAATAACTTCCTTCTAACTGTCTTTCTTAAATGAAATGCACCCGTGGCGGGGGATCCTGAGTATTTCATGCTTGTTTTTCATGGTATTGCCAAATGTTAAAAAGGCCCTATCTAAATATACTGACAAAAAAGTGGCCACATTCCTGCAGGATCCCAGTCAAAATTAGTAATTTCTTCCATGATCCACCACTTCAAATGATTTCATTATAATCCATCGACAACTTTTTGAAATATCTTGCAGATAAACAAACAAACAAACAAACAAACAAAATTTGTAATAACCTCTTCCAACTCTCTTTGGCCGAGATTTTTTTTAAAACAGACAGAGTGACAGAGAGACAAATTGCAATGAAAACACAACCTCATTGAAAGTAAAAATATACCTCACCCTCCCCTACCATGAATATGGTGACATATGCGCATTCCTGCGCAGTTTACGCAGTTTGTACCCGCTTGAACACTTTCAGCGTCCCACGAGTCTTGAGCTTGAGCCATTCATTAGCAAACAAACAGCATCACAACGCAGCACAACATGTCGGACAAGAAACAGACCGTGGACTTGGGCTTGCTAGAGGAGGATGACGAGTTTGAAGAGTTCCCTGCCGAAGGTAAATAATAGAGAGAATATATTAAGTCTGTGTGCTCATATTTTCGTTTTACTGTTCATCCGGAACTGTAATGACTTTCTGTGCTGGGCCTTACAGCAGTGACTCAGCTAGGTTAGCCATGTAGCCTCGCTAGCATCAGCTAGCGATCTTAACACATAGCATCCAGCTGATTTATACTAGCTAGCTTAAAAATATTAGTCGATTCATGGGTACTTTAGGTCCCTTGCTAACGTTTGTCTGCCAGCCAGATACCCTAGCATAAGCGAGAATGACGAGCGTGGTTAGCATGTTAGCCCCGTAGGTGAACAGTAGCGATATGCTATACCTAGTGATGTCCCACGGTTTAATTTTTAGATTGGACGGGGCTCGATGAAGATGAAGATGCTCATGTTTGGGAAGACAACTGGGACGATGATAATGTAGAGGATGACTTCTCAAATCAACTGAGGTAATGTGAAAATTCAACTAAATTCACAATGTTACTACACTCTGCTATTTTAACAGCTGCTGTGACTTTAACAGGGCACTAAGTTGTTTATTGTTTTTTCTTTTGAAGATCTTGATGCCATAAGCCAAATCCTTTTGTATGAATCACAGTACATCAGACACACAGCTGATTAATTATTTGACACCAAATTGAACCAACATATCCACGTATAAATGCTTCCTTTACTGACACTCAGACCCAACCATCCTCCAATAATTTGCACTACAGTAATAGATGTTCATCAGTGAAAGATTTACAAATGTTGCTGTACATTCACCTACTTTAGATCCTTTTACTTTGAAGTAGGATCCACGATATTGGAAACCAATTATATTGCAGTATTTTCCTTCTCTGTAATATATTGCAATGTGATAAGTTGCACCAAATAACCTAAATATACCATTTTGTAAAAATCAATCATTCAGGAACTTTTTTGTAGCAGATTTGACACTTTGAAATGAAGAAGGCTGACAGCCAGGGTCACATCTAAGACATATTTCTAAAATCAAATGAATATATCTCTGTCAATTCGTACAAAACAGTAAGTCAACTAGGAAGTTGAATTGAAATACAGATGACCAAATACCTGCACTGCAAAAAACAAATGGAGCACAACTCAAAAGTATGCTCCAGGTTTTAAAGTCTTACTGGGAAATACATACATAAATCTACTGGATTATTCCTCCTCCTGACACAGATTCCTCCTCCTGACACAGATTCCAGAGATGAGACTTATGTTTTACCACAAGCTGGCCACAGTGACTTTACAATGTGATCTCATGCAGAGGGTAAAGCTGGTGAATCTCTGCTCCACTGCCCAAAAAGAAAAATGGTGGAAACAGACTCACTGTCCAAAAACCCTTAACTCAGAGTAAATGTTATTATTATCAGAGAGAATTATCTTGCAGATCATTCATGGAAATAAGAACCATGAGTCCTACCTTTATGTAAAGCCGCAAAAACGATGTAGCATTATTTTTCTTCTTTCTTCTTATTAGACATTGTACATCCTGCAATGCGTCTATTGCACATGTGTACATTGCAATGTTGATGCTGAAATGATGTCTTGTGCAGTCCTACTCTCAAGTATTACCGTAAAGCCAAGAGGATTTTTTAATGATTGCTCTTTATAGATATGTGATATCAGGAAATTGAACACAACTGATTCCTCACATGCTCTGTAGGGGCCCTAAAAGTGTGTATCTCATAATTTGTTCCTTCATTTAGCTTTTTCTTATATCATTAGGCACATTTTAGGTTGGGCAATTTTTATGTCAGTTTGTGCACCTTCACCTATGGTAGAGGTTATGGGTTATGGTCTATCCACATCTGCACAAATTATTCCAGTAGCAGGGACATCTGTGTCCTTTGACATAAATTTTCTAATTCTTTTTTTTTGTGTTTTGTTTTTTGTTTTGTGCATGGATCATATAATTTTTCCATTTTCCAAGTTAAACATAGGCAGTAAAGGCATACTAAAATAATTTATCAATTGTTAGTAGCTATAGGTTTACTACTCAATATCTCAAAGGTTTATCATCAGTAGTTTGAGTTGTCAACAAAAATATTATTTTCCAGAAAGGCAGATCCAGATCTGTTTTACAAGAAAACCATTTGAATGACTCTGAATCTGCATTATCTCAGCTCCAAATTGATGGCAGTGCCATGTCTCTACCCCTCTATCTTACTGTACTGTGGCCCAGTACATATTGCCCTACTCCAAATATACAGTATATCCAGTTGCATATAGTGGTGGAATATTATGAGTTGTCCTTACCTGAGTATTGTTATTTTGATTGGCCAATTATTTTTATTTTTCATGACATTGGCAAAATGTTATTTTTTTAAAAAGGCCCTATCTCGCAATGTTGAAGAAAATGGAAGGGATCCAGAACCCACATTATTCAATAATCATTCATTGTTGTTAGATAAGTAGCTGATTGGTTTTTATTTGAGCACACTTTAGAGAGTAATATGCTGTTTTGTTTTATTTGGACCAATGATAATACCTGTGCTATTAAGCTGTTTTTGTTAAGATATCATTATTGTTAAAGGGCAAGGCTGACTTATATATGTAATCATCAAATCCATAGTTGCTTGCATTATGCAATACTTCGATAGTTTTTTTTCCTTTTCACTCCCATCTCTTAATGGTTCTCACAATCAATAGCAGAGAGTACTTATGCCTCAACCACCCACCTGTAATCATCACTACTGACTTGATCTTTCTTTTTTCCTTTTCTTCCCTGCAGAGCTGAGCTGGAAAAACATGGTTACAAGATGGAGACATCATAACGGCTGACATGACCTTTCAGCATTTGATAAAATTGGATATAGACATGTATATTTGAACATTACTGGTTGACCACAAATCACCGGAGGAGAAGGAGGAATGTTAATTTTTTTTTGTAAGAAATATGGACGAAGTAAAATGTTTGGAGAAAAACAGTTCCTTCTGAGTGTTTTCACTGACAGACGATACTGCAATGTGTAGACGGCATTTATGGATAATAAATTTGTTGTTGTTTACAGACTACATCTGAGTTTATTTGACCTCTTACTGTGGTGTCCACCTTAGTAATATTTAGCCCGATGTACCGACTGGTCCTGATCATCTAATCAGAAGAAACTGGATTGCATTTCTTTACTAATTGCATGGAGATTGCTCAAATTCAGGAAGCTATATTTGCAAATTAATACGTCATAGTTGCCTTCATACGTGCAATTCAGGCAGCATAAACGATGGTTAAATTTAACTGATGCTTGAATGGTCATTACCAAATTCAGCCTGTGTCTGTTTATGTAGTCTTTGGACTGTTCTCATCATTGTTAAACTAAATCCATTTATGTAGTTGTTAGTTTCTGAATGGAAGATGACTCAGGGTTCGGCTGAAATATCTTCGTAAGAGCTGTTGATCTCAGACACTCCTGCCATGTCAATCCAATCTAACTATAATGGATGGCTTGCTTTTGCCCTCTGACACGTTGTGCATTTATGTTGGACTACATCAATTGTGAATATCGCTTAAGTTCAAGTGCCCAGCAGAATTTATCAGAGGTATTAGTGATTATTTTGTAACAGCCGTACTTTTATGTTAGGTTCTGTTTATTGAAACTGTCAAAGTGATGAGCCAGGAAGAGAGAAAAACTGCATGGGGGGGGAAATGGAGATGGAGATGTACATAAGCAGTGGAAGTACACAATGCAAACCATTTTGTTTGTGCTGCATGCTGCACACAGAGGCACTGTGCTGTATAACAGCTCCCTTCCCTCTCAGCCCCACAGCTCTGGGCTGAGTCCCTGAAGGAGAGATTATCCACTGCCGTGTTTGTCAGAGGCAGGGAGGGGGTCTCAGCATGGGGCCTCCCAGCCTGCCTTGCCTGGACCTGCCCCTACTGCCAGCCAGGCCCTTCTCTTCCGCTTGGCACAGCAGGGACTCTCGTACTGAACCAGAGGCCAATTTATCCTCGCCACACTCCCCCGACAAAATGATTTCTCTCTGTGTTTTGTCCACTCTCAGTCCCAGGGTCCTAATGAGATGAAATGGATGCCAGTAAGACCAAGGCTGCAAGAGCAGCTTTCATCCTGAAATCATCCATCTTCTGCCTCTAGAGGTGGAAAGTAACCTAAATTTACTCAACTACTGTATTTGTGTAGAATCTTTGCACTAGAATACAAACTTTAACTTATTTTGGGTTAATTTATTTTTTCAAACCACTATATCCAATTTATGTCGCTGCTTGTTCCTTGAATGACACGGTTGTACTTGCAAAACACACAATGAGCTCCATGTGTTGAGTGACAAGAATATTGGCTTTCACATAAATGTTCATACACTTAAGAATTCTAGTCTTGTAAGTAATTTCTGTCATTCTGTCATACATTTGTTCACTTTGCAATGAGGTTTTATCAACAAGAACAGATTCTAAGAGAAAAGCCTGGGCTTCCTGGTCCAATTTACAATATTGCAAATTAAAATATATACATATATATATGTATATTTCATCCTGCTTCTAAAGGGTGTAACACCACATCTGTATGTATCGAGTGATCGGACCAGTTTGGACATTACAAATCCTATAAAAGCACTCAATGCAACAAAAATGTAGCACAGAAAGTGATGATTATTGATTAGTTACAACATTTCAAAACATTAAATACTATCAATTACTAAGTAAAGTCATACTTGAATGAATTATGATAATGATCATTTCAGCCTCATGCAGAATATTTTTTCCACCACAGCCAGTGGGTGGCCATTCCTGCTACCTTTTGTTAATTTTCTCCTGGACGTGATTCACCAGCAGCATTTGCTGTTTATGCTTGGAAAGAATCTGTTTGTTACACTTGGATTTTGGCAGTAAAGGCTGGAAAAGCTGTATGTCAGCTCGGGTCAAGCGTTTAAACGTTGGCAACTGAAAGCATTCTGACAACCACCTAAAAGTCTGGTTCTCTCCTGGGGAAACACGAAATCCACGTCCATGACCGGTTATTTTCCCAATCGGCTACATATCACCCTAGCTCCCCGGAGTGTGCAGCCCATATTGTGATAGAAAGATGATGCTCTCGTTGCTACGGAGATGCCAATAAAGAATCTTGAAACTTTTGTTGGAAAATACTGCAGGAAATGAAGCGATTTCACATGTTCATGAAGCTCTGATTCATACATACTTAATACTCTGATCTGTTTGTAACCTTTAAACTGAGGGTTCTGAGCCTGTTGATGATTGTAAGGGTTGGGAGGTCAGTGAAGTGAGAGAATAGGTAAGTGAGAGCAACGGAAGAGGGACTGTTACCATTTTGTTTGTGCTGGCAGCATGAGATGAGGTCCTTTGTGTTTTTGATGGGCCCTCAATATTCAACACCACACAGATTGACATTCCTTTTCTTCTTTGATCCCATTAAATCCCAACTTTAATTCCTGCGAGCCTTTTTGTTGTTCCTTTGTGACCCACATGTATGAGAAGGCTCCCGATGTCTGATATTGACTGACTTAGAGACCTGAATAACAATCTGCTTGGTGCATATTTTGGCCTCGTTGAAAGGTTGCATTCTCAATTTTAAAAAATTGAGGGTTTTTTTATTTTTCTTCAAATGGGCAATTTTCTGCTCGATTTAGTGGTGACAAAGTTTATTATTCATACACAACACCAAGCAATGTGTCACAAGATTTCACAAGCTGACATTTTGGATCAGTCTTTGGGAAATACTGAATGCTGCAAATTCTGTTCACTAATTCTTAAACCTTGGATTCTTCAAAAAGCTTTTTTTTCTTATTTGCAAATAGTTTTCCCTCAGTTCTGAGACCACATGACATCATGCAAGAGAGCAGCCAAAGGAACTGTGGCCAGGACAGTTTCAACACACTTCGTGTTGGGAGATGGCAGATCCATTGTTCTCAAAGCACAAGCTTGTGGGCGAGAGTCCCTGCTGTGTCTACACCGAGGAAACATACCAGCCTCCATGCTTATATTTTCCTCTCCTTTTTGCAGACACTGGAGACTACTGTGTCTGCTCCAGCTCGCTCCCCTTCACTGCAGGCCCTGCTCTTCTTCTCCCCTCACCACTGAGCCAGAGAGGAGACTAAGCTTTCGCTGCTCAGCTAGGAAGCCTGCAGCTGCTACTATAATAGCTGTAATTGCATGTTTCTTTTGTTGAGCTGAAATTAGCGGCGATGCTACAATACTAGTACTAAAAACCCCCAAAAACCTCCAAGTAAAGATGGAAGGGAGAGAGTTAAAAAAAAAGAAAAGACTAGGCTCTGGGTGTGTTCACCAGTGAGACTGCCAACCCACTGCCAAATGGCCCACACCTGCACGCTTGCACCCCCACTAAAGTAAACACAGATAATAAGGTATAATTACTTTAGAAATAATAACGAGGAGCAACCCCTCAGACCCCCTTAGTCCTGGTGACAAAGGGCTGCCTGTTTATTGTAGGGGGTGAAGCAGCCCCAAAGGACGCTGGCGAATGCCCTATCAAAAACCTGAGGGTCCCTTATAGGACAGCCATCAATGTCAAGGAGGACTTAGGCTTTTATGTCACTTCTAGCATAACTGTCTCAATTAACCATTATGGACTGACCATAGGCTTATTTTCCCCACTGCATTCATTTTCATCAAAACAATATTAAATTACCTTAAATTTTTATCCTCCTCTCTGTGGCATCATAGCAGAATGTGTGCCATCTAGTGACATAAGAATAATATTATGTTCAAAGTAAAATGTTGTTCATGGCTCAATTATCTGTGTATGTGGAGCATGACTAAGACAAAGAAGTGAAGATGTGAGGACAGCATTTACTGCATGTAAATATGCTAATGTACAAAATGTGAATTATGCATTGAATGCCACAACAAAAGGCCCATTCTCTTGGAAAGACAGTAATAATGCGTTTATGTGTTATCATAGATATTCTCTTAAAATAGATACCTTAAGATACAGACAATAGCCTTTCAAATAGGCTTAGAATATAACATATAACATGCAGCACTGGGTGCATACAGGTTTTTTGATTTATTGATGCCAGCAGCATTAATCATGTTGGTTATATTGGTATTATGATGTCACACAGTCACCTGAACTACTGCATCTCTGCCATCTTTACATCAAGGACTGCAATGAAAATATGCCTTTTAGTCTTGTGTCGACCAAAAGTTCAACATTTTGGTAAATACACTTAATCAGTTCCTGATAGAGAATTATCCTAGCTTAGCTTAGTTTAGCATAAAGACTGGGAACAGGCGAAAATACAGTAGTTGGGCTATAAATTGTGCTACCAGCACCTTTGAAGCTCACAAATTGAAATAAAACAGCATTTGCCAGGGAACCAGCAAAGACTCAAGGGAGTTAATGTTTGCAGACAAATATAAGCCTGCACATAATTTTCCATCTTAGTGGTTAGCACTGTTGACTCACAGCAAAAGGGTTCTGGGTTCAAATCCAGACTTGGGGCCTTTCATTGTCTTATAGAAAATGGATGGATGGATAATTTCTCATTAAATGAATTTTTGTTTTTTCACTTTGGGCCTTGTATGGATTAAATAAAACCAGTCTTAGAGGTGCTGGTGGGTTGAAATTGTTACCATCTGACAGAACCAGGCTAGCTGTTTCCCTGTTTTCACTCACTGTGCTAAATAAACTAATGCTAGTTCTAGCCTTAACTTATATACACTAAAGATCAGATCATATCAGTCTATTGCATGTACCCATATTTCACAGATTGTCAAAGTATAGCTTTAACAACCCGTCTATAATTGTGTTGGATTTAATATCCTTTGTTTGGGTAAAGCCAAATTAATTATAAAACAATTTGTAGACATGGCTGCAACACAGACCCTGCTCTGTAACTGCAGATTCAGCACACATAGTTCCAATCTTAAACCACAAAAAAGCATAATTGCCTGTAATCTAAAAAAATAGCACATTTTGAGACGACTATTTGATCTTCAGAAAACTATTCTTGACTTTGAAACTGCAGTGAGCAACATGTACTGTACAATACTTTGACCCAAAATGTCATACTTATGTGGTTCTGTGGAACATAAATATCTAAAATGGAAATATTTTACCCCACCCAGTTACACACACAACTAACAGACACAATATCTGGGTTATATTTCACGCTTAGCTCCAAAACCTCTGAGAGTTCTTAGAGAGTCATCACAGCTCAACTGAAAATGAGGATAAACTCATTGGAGTATGTGAACATGACACTGGATAGTTGAGACAGTATGGGATCACGCCACCGCCTCACTGTCACTTAAACACATCCAGAATTTAACCCGATCTGACATGTTGGCACACAGAAAAAAACAGATGGGTATGTTTCAGTTTAACACTATCCCTGGCGGTTGAATCACTATGAAAACACAGGACTGGTTTGATGTCAGGACGGATTATGGGTGCCCTGTTTCAACTGTGCAGTTTATGACATGATCCATCCCGCAGGTATTTTACAGATATAGGCCTAACGGTACATATAATTTCACAAACATGAAAAACAGCACAGAGAATGAATGTGGTGTAAAATTCCACACGAAGCCAAAGCAACACACTTTGACTCACAGCAAGAAGGTTCTGGGTTCAAATCCAGACATGGGGCCTTTCTGTGTGGAGTTTGCATGTTTTTCCCCATGTCTGCATGACAGTCCAAAAACATGTCATATAGGTGAGCTGGTGACTCTAAATTACCCGTGAATGTGAGCGTGAATGGTTTATCTCTCAACGTGTCGGCCCGGGGATGAACTGGCGACCCATCCAGGGTGTACCCCGTCTCTCGCCACTGTCAGCTGGGATAGGCTCTTACCCCCCTGCGACCCTGCAAGGATAGGCGGTTATCTACAATGGATTGATGGTCAAAATTGAGTAAAGACAAGAATTTGAATTGAAAGATGATTAAACCATAGAAACAAACTGCAATAACTATGCTCAGCTAAAGCTAATAGAGGATAAGCACTGACATCACCTTTCCACTGGACCACGCCCCTCAGGCGGACTGAGTGGCCTTTAGTAGGAGAAGCTGAGAAAGCAGGAGTAAAACTATTATCTCCTTAAATTAAAGGCAGTTGGACTCAACAGTGATCCTTACAACTTACCAGAGAATCATGGACATTAACATGTGGCCAGGAATCGTGTTTCATGACATTAATATGTATCTGATTTCAATGACGGGGAATTCACAATACGTATCTAAAGACTTGATGCTTGGACACACCGTGTATCTCATTGCCATATCTTACAAAAGTAGGGCAACTTTGTAAAGAATGTTGTGAGCTTCTTGACAACTTTGATGAAGTTTTTTGAGCGCTGGTTGATCACAGATCCACGTTTCATTGCCTGGATTCCAGTTGTTCTTGTAAACTGTCAGCGATTCATTTGCTTCTCTTTTCTTTCGCTTTCAACAGTCTGTAAAAAGACAGCTCACATTTCTTGTTGAATTTATTTATATGGACAGCAGCTCTTCACAGAGTAGCAGTAGCTGCTCTTTGCTGCCTCTGCCTCTCACCTTTAAATCACATATTTAAATGTAGCAGTATCAAAAGGTATTTTGCTCTGTTTTTTAGCTTTTATGTCTGTGGCTATGATCAATAATCGGCCTAAAAACATAAAATTCTAGTCCTCCAAACTACTTACACAGTTTTGTTCAACTTCACTGTTTCTTTAGTTACTGCTCTCTGCTTTTATAAATGTACAGTTATGTAATCAGCATCTGTGAAATATGGCACATTGTGGACCTTGATAATATCCTAAAAAATAACACTGCTTACCTCCACACTGATAGTAGCCTACAACCTGCCTACGCTATGAACTAACACACATCACTGACGCAGAAATTCTCACTGCGTAAATGTTTTGCATACATTTAACACAAATCTTAGCAGAGTCCAGTAGTTTCATCAACACAAAAGGGGGATAATAGCTGCTGTGATTAAGAGTTGCATGTGAAGTGAATCCTTGTGCATGTGAGTCAGCCTCATGCCATCATTAAACCACAGTGTGCAACCAAGCCAAAAAGACCCGCGAGGATGGCAGCGTGTTTTTAACTGTGACGTCTGTGCCAACAACACCCCTGCTGCGTTTCCTTCCTGTACAACTACAATGCCTGGCAATTAGGGAATTTGTTTTCTATTTTTACTCCCAGATTTTACCCCCCATCCCCTCTCAAGCCTCCACTGCTTGAACATGCGAGATCAGCCGTCCACCTGTACTGCTGCACTTGAAAGCATTAGACAGTGAAGGAAGATAAATTAACAGGGGGGGGACAATTTAGACACCGGAGAGGCTTTTTCCGCCCGAGCAATAAAGCACACTTGATGTTATTATCATCTTTGGTGAATTATCAGGCCTCTGATTATTGTAATTAATCAATCATCCTGCTCACTCATGCACTCCCATGAAACACAGCACCGCTGTAGTTCAACCAGAGCAGAGTTGACCTCGATTCGAGGCAACAGCTCGTGCTTCTTTGGTTTGGATCGATTAATTTGTGCATGGTTAATTTCATGTGGCGGTATCTGCATCACAGCTACACAAGGCAGGGAAACGTTCGCAGGAAAAAGTCCATCAAAGACCTTTAACATTTCACAATCCCATTCAAGTGAACATAAAAAAGGTTGCATGCAGGACAAATCATCCCTCCAGCTCACATCAATCATTTTCACCGCATCAACCGAAAACCTCACCACTTCACTGTGTGGCTCAGTTCAAAACAATAGCATATGTTTAAAAAGAGACTTCAATGACAGACAAACTCATAAAATAGGACCTAACATTCTCTCTCGCTCTCGTACTGTCGTGGGCTTTCATCACTTTCTTTCTCGCTCTCTTTGTCTCTCTCACACACGCACATCCAGCAAGACTGGGTGGGAGGCCTTGGGCCAGCCTCAGCCAACTGGTCCCAGTCCCAACAAGGAAACAATTAATCATGTGTGAGCGTCTGTCTGAGTGTCTGCTCTCTGGACAACAACAACACTCAGCCATTTATCTCCCCTCCAGGCAAGACAGCCAGCCAGCACACCACGCAGGCATGCACTCTCTCATCCTCTCACACACACTCACACGCACTTACTCGCAGATGTGGAAGAGCACTAAAAAAACGCACACATTTCCAAATAGTCAAATGTACAAGAATGTACGCATGCATGAATAAACACTTTAATACACGTGGACATGCTCAGCGGCAGATGTGAGTGACATGCGGACACACACACACACACACACACACACACACACACACACACACACACACACACACACACACACACACACACACACACACACACACACACTCCCACTCAGGTGCTTACTGTTTTGTCATCCTAATCACATTGATGTCAACACTTCCTAATGCCCATGATGACATATGAGCTACATGGTTCTGGCTTACTACAAATCCCAGTGATCAAAGACAGACGAAAACTTTCTCTTATAATTAATTTGACAGTGATACTTTTTACCATGGCGGCCTTTGATATTTCAATCTATGTTTGCTGCTCATTACCCAAAAGCTGAATGGAGGGACTGAGGCATTTTTCATGCACTCTTCTGCGATGAGGAAGCAAAGTCGAGTTGACAGTCATTTCATTTCAGGAAATTTAGTCCTCTCTAATTTAACTCTTGGTCTTCCGACATGGCAAGGCAGGTTAGGAGTGAGCTAAAACAGGCAAGACGTAGTGAAATGAAATAGGAAATTTGTCGTTTTCCCCATTGCTGCATCTAGCTCAGACAAGGTGTGGTTTGTGAGCATGTGCGTGCGTGTTTGAGCGTGCACACACAACGTTGGTTTCTGAGTGTGTATCTGCGTGAATCGGGGTGAGCGGGCATGCTATGTATGTGTTAGGTGCATGTCCAACTTGGCAATAAAAGGCCCTTAAACCTCAAGTGGTGCAAACAAAGAGGCCAATGTGTGTTCCAGGATGGGGCATCTGGATGGCATCAGGAGAGCCTGGCAGATTGGTAGTGACACAGGTTACTCCTGAGGTCCCTGGTGAGAAACACATAGCTGCAGTCTGCAGTGGAAACTGAGCTTTGAAGCGCCACTGAAGAACGCATCTGCATTCCAATGTTTTCATACAGCCAGTTTTTTTTTTATTACACCACCCACCACTGGTTGAAGATTAGGTTACACTTTGCAGGTGGACCACTGGTAAGAGCTAGTTTTGAAATGACAAACAAGTGAAGATCAATCAAGAAAGCCAAGATATGTGTAAACAGTGAATTCCATGCCCGAGTCAGTGAATGAAGCGCTCCTGATATGTGATGGTATGGTTTATATTTGATGCATAATTCAGCTACTGTAAATGGAGAAATAGCTGACCAGACTCTGTCCAAATGTAACAAAATATGTCTACTAACACCTCTAAAGCTCGCTAATTAACAGGTCGTTTGTTTAGTCCTTAAATACACACACACACTGTAAAACAACACGTTGTGGTCTTATGGGGTCATGTGTAGGATTATGTCTTCGCTGAGTGCAGCGGTTTGCTCTCCAACAAGAAATAGGCAGATTTTATTACCTTTGGACAAAGTGAAGCTAGCTGTTAACCAATCCAGTCTTTGTGCTAAGCTAACCTAAGGCTACCTTCATATTACAATTCTGTAATTCTGGCTTTTTGCTCAGATCAAATTTGTTATCTTGATGGTTCACATTCATAATTACAAGTGACCTGTGTCTAGCTCTTATGTGAATGCATCTGTCCCCCGCAACGGCAGGCATGCATACGCACATTGACACGTTTTTGCACGAGCATCTGCCACACCAACAACAAAAAAAAACATCATAGATGTGAGACAACTCATGGTATTTAAACCAAAATGGATGCACTAGTGGCGAATGTACACATGATGTTTTTTGCCCAGCTCCTCATGAGCAAATCATGAACAATTTTGCCGCGGTGCCGGCGCTGAATGATGACGACTGTGCAAAAAGCTACAGGAATTCCCATCTGCTCGTTCACATTCATGTTGCACGGCCAAGAATCAGATAATCTAGGAACACATATGAAAGTGACTCAAATCTGATTCACACAGAAAAAAACAGATTTGTGTTCGTTTCCTGTTAACTAGTTTGGTGTTCCCGGTCAAAAATGACCACTCTATTTTAGCTGATTGTAATTCCATAATAATACATATATCATCACCTAATGTTGTGTTTCATCTCTTTATCAACTCGGGGGCTTGTGAACATTACAAGTTTTGATCTTCCATTTACTATTTATGGCCTGTAGGCCTCACTGACCTGAGCTTATATTGTTTGGCCATCATGCTGTTGCAGAATGAACTGTGAGCAAGGCCTCAAAAAAGCTTTCTATACCAGAGCTGTGAGAAAGTTGTATACCACTGACACAAAGTTGCACTTGTTTTTGACAATTACCAACAGGTGTGGTTTCCATGGGGTAAAAATTCTATTGGGGATAGGGGCCCTAAAGGGGCGTTTCTAATGACCGGTCATTTTTGACCCCAAGGTTGTACACAAGTTCAATAAAACACCCCAAACTTTAAAAAAAAAAAAAGAAAATCTCAAAATTTACTTTGTGAGTTCAGATGCCTTGTGTGAACAAAGTCATGGAGCCTTATAACAATTTTTTTAGCGAGAAAACTTTTGAATTGGTCAGATTTGACTGGCACACAACAGAAGGATTGAGGAAAAAAATTGTGTGACATCATTCTGGTAATGTGAACATAGCCAGTGCGTTACATTACAGATATAAGGGCAGCATCCATCCTCTCCTCAAACTTTCAGCAAGAAACCCACTGTTCCTGAGACAAGTCCATTTATAATGGCAAGCATCAGCAGAGTGACAGCTTAGCATCTTGGATCAAGTGTGCTGCTACGATGAGCAGTTAACCCACATCTATAAATATCCCCCTACAACATTTAGTCACACTCTTCATGTTACATTCTAAAACTTCCTGCTCCAACTTGAACTTCAATTAAGTCATTTAGACAAATGCGACCATCATTCTCTCGCTCCCTCCTTCTCTCCTTCTCAATCCAGGTGGCAGCTTGACAGGAAGAGGAACAGGAAAGGACTTAAAGATTTTCTGCTGCTCTCGTTCTTCTTCAAAGACAAATGCCCCTCTGATAATTTCCCACATTTCTTCTTGCATGGAGGCCTCCGTGATCAGTGGTTATGAGAAAGCACAGGAATCTGACAGATAACTGCCTCAACCTGGAGCAGAAAAAAATAGGTAAACCTCCTCTTTTTTCTGTCTCCACCACCGACTCCCCCACCGTCATTCCCTCACCCTGCTCGCTCTGCATTTTCAGGAAGCATCTGGGTTCATTTATCCCAAGCTGGAGGACCCCTGTGCCCTCTCAGGTTGCAGGGTCTGATCGTGCTTCAGTGTGACTCCTTGTTGTTGTGGAGGAGAGGAGCACAAGCCTCCCTGCTAGCTTGTCTGGACCATCTCAAAGCTCCCATCTACCCCATTCCCTGATTCGCCAGGCCCCCGGGCCCATCCCAGCAGCCCTGAAGCATGGTTAATGTAGCGCTTCATCTAAACTGAAAGATGCTGAACAGATTCATCCAGAAGCTACAGTGCAGACAGCCTGATTTGAGATTTAGGAGCGTTTCATGTCAGATGGAAAAGAGGGAGAGTCTGTAGAGGAAGTGAAACTGTTGCCTCAGATAAATGTGTGCGTGTGAGTGGGGCTGATGTTAACTGCACACATCTCACATGTTTTTGAATGCACATGTTAGCATTAGCATAATTAGACAAGAGGATGTACACTGTATCCGCAATGCACGTGCAGGAAATGCACTCCCACGTCTCAAGACCGCAGGTGAAATGACTGAGAGGACCATTCAGCCCCTCTGTTTGGTTTCATCTACAGTCCACTCCATGCCAAACGTCAGTCCGGGTTATCAGGCCACACGGCTAAATGGAAGCAGAGTGAGTCTGGCTGGTTATTTTAAGTCAGTGAGAAGTTGTTCAAACACCCAGTTATTATGGTGTAAACAAAACCAGCTTGTCACAAGTTATTACAGATATGGTGTTTACAAGAATGCCACTTTAATGCAGTGCATGTTGCGTATGACGATTAAGGATCGTGTTTGACAACTGACCGATTGGAGAAATAAAAGCAGACCTCAAGAGGCATTATTTTATTTTTGGACAGACAGGAGAGACTATGCAAACAGAGTGAACTCTATTATTTTGCTAATAGGCTCCCTATATGACAGATAAAGAAAGGACATAATAGCTTTTACATATTACCACAAATTGTGTTTTTCTTATGGAAGAGTCCATCATGAAGAACAATGAAAGCAGACCCGTCAGTCTTAGGAAAATATTTTGAATAGCACAATGGTGCAGCCGTAAGGCAGAGTTCACAAGCATTCGCACCACTTTGTTTAACACATGGCCATTTACCAACTCATGGGCACATCAAGTTCATCATATAAACACAGTCATATATTCTGGAGTTGGAACTGTTTCACTGAAAAGACACATTACCATGTAGGAATAGACAGCTGTTTGTGGGCATGTGTGAACAACAGCAGTCAGAAATGGAAAGCATCAGTTCAGAGGAGGTTTTCTAAAATATCCTGCTGTGTTATATTATAATATACAGTGAAAGTCAAACGTTTCAGTACACAAGATTTAAATTCTTTCTTCTCATGATGAATATTTCATTATATATGTGTGCTTACACAAACTTAAAACCTTAAACAAGTCGCATTCAATTATTTAATAAAAATGAAAATAATTTATTTAGTATATTATGACACGTGTTAATGTCAATTATAAATATATCCCAACTTCCTGTTAAGGATTTCCATGATATTTAATAATTATCTATTTTAATCAGCTCAGATAGGCACACATCATAGATGCCTAATAAAAATGTAGCCTATTCAGTTGAATAATTATCTAGTAATGTAGCCTTTTGTCAATAGAGGTTTAGCTACATTATTACCTGAACCTCCTTGGTGACTAACATCAACATTTTAATTGCACTATATGCAAAATGCATAATTTAGCAGCATGCATGGTGACATTATTTCTGCAGCACATGCACTCATTATTTTCATCCTGCCATGATTGGCTCTTCTCAGTATGGCGATGGGTTCGTCTGCAATAGTAAATATGAATACAGTACAATGAGAAGTCATATTTAATCATCTGTGACACACTGACAATATAACTAAATGTTGTGTTGCCGACTTAAATGCGTGGGGAACAAACAAGCTAGCTTACAAATGGCACAACGTTAGGCAAACATTATTAACGTTAAATATTTAGGTTGTAAGGTCTGCATTAACTTCAGTTAACTCAATTCACAATCACAGACTTTCCACATCCACAACAATTGTGGAATCAGCCGAACAACATGAAGAGGGGTAACAAGATAAAAGTGAATTTGTGTTGCTATCAGTTTGTAGTCTCTAGAAATGACTGACATTATGCATTTGTCTCGCCTTTACACTTAAGTGCCGCACGGACGCAATTGAACTCACAGGTGTCACCAGGTTTTTATAGTGTAGAGTGACAAATCGTATCACTTTGATGTCAAAATGCAAACAGGATGGCAGGTCTGTTAAAGCAGTCAATCTATGTATAGGGAGTTCTTTTTCCATCTTGTGCTTACATTAGATGTATAAGAAAGCTGCTTTTTTTTTTTTTTAAATGATTCTATGCCATTTTGTCCCAACATTGCTCTTCTTGTCACTTTCTTGTCCTTTCTGCAAAACAGATTTGTCTGAGTCATCCCACATTATCTGGCAAAGCTGTCTGTGGCTTTGGGGACACGGTTTTATAAAATTCCCAATTTGACAAGCAAAAATTCCCCATATTTAGGAACTGTGAAATATGCAGTGGTTTGTCATCGTACAATAAGTGTTGTCATCTTAATTTTCTGAGCACAAATGGAACGACTCTGGCATCAGCCTGAGTTCTTATAGAAACAAACAGAATTAGAAGGGTGAGTAATGTGGTTGTAGGTTTGTGTCCCATCTCCTGATGTTTCTTTAAGACATGAATGTCTCATAAATGACAGATCTGAACGAGATGTGGGTTATGTCGGGTGATAGAAGAAAAACTAATTTATCTTATCTGAGAAGTGGTGATAATCTTTTCTGTTCGGCATATTATGTGACCAATAAGCTCATAAAACCCATTTTCCTGTTTTCCTGAAGCTACATTTGGACACAAATCTGCATCCTGGTATTTATATTAACAACTCTCATACTTTGTGCTACACCAACCATTTTTGACCGATGTTTAAAATAGAAAGCTGATTTTATTTGACAATATACTTATTGTCAACAAATCTCATGAATACATCAAAACCTTATTTTGAGTGTTTTAATTTTTGTGTGTTTTCTCCTGCTGCACAAATAGGAGCGCCGACTGCATTTGTTTAGGACTATTTTCAGCAGTGGACTAATCAGTTCTATTGATTATTTCTGGATTCAGGATGGTGTATGTGGGATTGATTCAAAATAAACTATATATTTATCCTTTCAAACTACAAATATATTTAAATCAGTTCAAATGGACAACTACTTTTTGGAAAATGTATTGTATAAATGTAATTTATAAATGTATATTTATTATTAATAATAATAAGCCACTTCTTTATATAAAATCTGTAAACAGTCAACTTTGCAAATTTTCACAATATAAAAATTTGTTTGGCATGGAATAGGAAAAATGTGCGTTTACAGAAAGTTTGCTGTTAAAAACAGATCAACTCCACAAACACAACTCATTTACAGTAGGATACAGAGTATGCATGAATTTACAGTACAACAAAATGATACAGCGCAACTTTCAATTGACCCATGTTCCCTGGAAACCCTATTTTGTCATTATGTGACAGATCAATATCTACCCAAGAGGTTTCCACATTTTTTTTTTTTTTTTGCTTTGTGTCTCCATCCCAAATAAAATTTTCAAAATGCCATTAAAATGACATCACAAATAGAGAGACTGAATGTGAAACAAAATTCTTGAATAGTGAAAAATAGGACAAAGCCATTGTCACAAGCGGCCTTTTTTTTCAGGTCAGAAATGTCTCACAAATTTGAATCTCATTACTATTTCATGAATGCGTCTTTGGGAATCCATTAGGCATTTCCTGCCTAAAACTGCAATGAGAATTCACATTCAAGCAAAAAAGAAAAGAGAGAAGGGGGAATGAGAATAAAACCTCAGTGAGAACATTACTGTAAAGCTGTTTTAGCTCTTTCAGTCCACTTAAGAAGAGGCAGAAAAAAAGAGAGAAAGATGTGAGTGACTGACAGATGATAGTAATAAAAGTAAGAACAAACTGGCTATTTTACTGCGGTAGGGCTATTTGAGAGGGGATTATTAACTTGTCAGCATTTCCAACTGAGACACAACTTTTTCTCCTCTAAAATACATCCCCATGTCTCTGTTACTTTTATTAGAAAGTCTTTAAACCTTTTGACCCCAGAGGGCCTCCGTTATTGCCTGTTAATAGGGACGTGCTGGTCAGTGGGGAGACCCTAAGTGCCCTATTAATCATTTGTTTAGAGCTCAGGCCTATTTTGGAAGATCTGTGTTTAGTGTGGGGTAAAAATAGGAGGAGGTAGATTGAGACAGCCGTCCGCCACTCATCGCTCAATCTGTCAGGACGCGTGGGCCCTTGGGGACGCGGGCAGGAGACCCCTGAAGCCACTGAAGTTCAAAGGTTGCGAGGTTTATCATTATCATTCACTTACTCTGTGGTGCTTGACAGAATCACTGCTGCATAGGTTGCTAAAAATAGAGGGCGAAATGCTACTGAAGGTGATTTTCTTCTTCTTTTGACATAAACAGTCAAGAGTTTTTAATGTCAAAGCTGCTAGAAGCTGAAGCTTACATGTCTCAAGTAAATTTTGCCGTTGATGAATAATACATGAGCAAAGCAAATTCTACTGCATGCTTCCTAAACCAAATGCCACAAGTAAGTGAGTTGTTTGCTGGCAGATTGACAGTGATGGGAAATAAAATGTCATGGGATCAAATCATTAATCTTGTCAAATATTGTCATATGACAAGGGAAAATACAGGTGTGGAGATTGTGTCGTCTGATAAAACATTACTTACAGCCATTTTTCCAATAAGCAATGGACTCAGTGCTGTCAATATTTGGAGGGGATGCGAGGTATGCCCCGGCGAAGGCCATTTTGCGAGGAGCAGAGTGCCTGCTGGGAAAAATACAGTGGTTCATGCTGGGTCTCCGGGAAGCTGAAAAGCCACCAGCAAAAAGCCATGAATTATTTTGAGCACAAAATACATTTTCTTTGAAGACTGTCGGGCCATTAGAGCCCTTTTGCTCCCTTTTAAATTGTTTTTATGCTGTGAGTAATGTTAACCTTTGCTTTTGTAGTCATGAAATTCTCTCAGCACCTTTTTCCCTCCTGGCACAAAGCACAGATGGGCTGGAAAAGCTGGAAATAAAGTAAAGGAACCATTTACTGTGAGGAAAGACTAGGTTTGAGGAAGGAACTAGGGCTTTTAGAAACCCACACAGTTATTTGTGTGTTGTCAAATGTGATAGAAAATAAAGCTAGGAGTGAATATTGCAGCAGAAACTTTAAAGTGCTGAAAACATGAAGCCAAAAATTACATTGTAGTAACACCATAAGAAATACAATTAAGTGTCGTAACACATGCACTGTTTAGTGTTATAGTGAGGTTTTTAAGAAGGAAGTGGTGCAGTTGTTTTCATGATCACTGAGGATGGATTACATAAGCTTACAGGCCTCCGGGCACAGAAATATAATAGGCCCCATACCAGAGGAACCCTCCACATTGTTAGTGGCTGCTTTGCATGTTTTCCATGGAATTTTATGGGTTAAATCTTAACTCTAAAATCATGTTGTTCATTAAAACATAATGAGGATAAAGAGAAGCTGTCTCCAAATCAAACCCAACTGACTCCTCTTCATGGACTAAATAAAATAAAATAAAACTAGAAAATAATAGAAAATAATAATGTTGCCTTGTGGATGATGTGCTCGGTCCATGGAGTGTCTCCTCTGGGGGTCTACGCCCATTAGGATGTCAGGATTACTTGGTTAGCCTGTGCAAAGGATGTTGTAGAGCAGGAATATTCAATCAAAATTCTCAAATAGTGATTTGTGTTTCGTGCTGATGGATTTCTAAGTTTGTGCAGCCGTGCACCAGCTACAACATGCACACTGCAGTGCATGGATATGCTGTGCTGTGGCGTTTGGACCCAGACCATAAAGTGGGTAAACCTTATATTTTGGGTAAACCTTTGCTTTGACATTGTGGATTAGAAAAAAAAAATCATTCTTCACTGCCAAATATAGGAGCGTGTTGAGCTTACAGTCTTGTCCTGGACATTAATAATAATATCAACTGCCTTTTTCATTGACTGGAACCTGCTCTGATGTCATCATATGACCTAAAGACTGATAGTAAGTTCCACAAAGAGATATGATCAAAAGCTGCTTAAAAAGTGTAGTATTTGAGCCTTAGGTGAAGAACATTTAATCTAAGATGCATGTTCCCGAGTTCAAGAATGAATCTCCTGCTCCAAATTGTGTTTATTTTCTTTTATCTTCAGCCCCTAAAAGTGTTCAAATAAAAGAATCTGAGCCACTTTGCTCAAACGACGTGCAATGCAAAATGGGCCATTGTGCTTGTTCTCTTGTTGTGTATAAAAAAACATACTCACAAAATGTTCACTTATTGTCTTTGAAGGTAGGTCTGCCTCAGAGGGCACTGATTTGAAAGCCATTTTTGAACAGGTAGGATATCACCTACATATTATTTTTGTGTTTGTGAGCTTTCCACTTAGCCAATTTACATGTGTGTCTTTTTGATCAAATTCTAAAGCTCAGCATGCGTCCTTGTGTCTGCTTTTCAATTCACAGTACGCCAGCGTCAGGGGGAACGACGAGTGCTTGTTGTTGTCGCAGGACTTTGTGAGCTTTTTCCTCCATGCCCACACAGACATCCTGTTGTCAGACGAGTGGCGGATCAGGAGAAAGAGGGCTTGTTCGTCTCATCACTCTTTTAATTGAAGGTGATCTGAAGTTTCACATAAATGAAGGCGCCTCGGAGGGTATACTTATGGAATAACTGCTAATGATGTGTGACACAAGAATCTATGGATAGCAGGCAAATATAGACATAGGTTTTTAACAAAATGATGAAAATGGACTGTCCTGAGGATTTGCATCATTACTTTTTGAAAATATCCATGGCAACATTTGCTGATATGACCGTGAAATTGTTGTACTGAGCCATGAATGCATCCCCCTTCATTCATATCAAGCCAACTGCTAGTAAGTAGTAAGCTTATGAAAGACTCTTATCAAAGCTATCAGTGCATATATTATGTATCCCTTTAATCTTGTGTGATTATCCTTCTAATGTTATTTTGCATTTTATAAACAAACCTATGACTGAATCCTCTGGTGTAAAAAATTCACAGAGGGATGTTCACTCTTGAATTTTAGACATCAAACCACCAAAGGCCCCTTTCAGGTGTTTCCTTCTTTGTAGATAAATCCCCAATTTCACACTTACTCTTCCCCCCCATCCCCATTACCCCTGTTTTTACATTAATATGTATGTATTTAATGATACATAATGATGGGTAATAAAATGTTAGGGTAAGTCAAAAAAGATTTTTTTTTTAAAAACACATTGCCATGGTAACCACCTGGACCTCTATACACAGCAAAGAGCACATGGCTGTGTAGTTTGATGTTATTACATCTGCTTTAAGGCGTGTGTGTGTGTGACTGCATGTGTGTGTGTGTGTGTGTGTGTGTGTGTGTGTGTGTGTGTGTGTGTGTGTGTGTGTGTGTGTGTTTGTGTGTGTGTGTGTGTGTGTGTGTGTGTGTATATAGACGACTGTGAGATGGAGTAGTGGGGGTTTTAGATGGGAATAAGAGAGAGCAAGGCAGCCACACGCGCACACACACACACACACACACACAGCCATAGAAAATACACACATGCGCTGTAATTGCCCATGCTATTCAGGAGCACTCTGTTGCATTGTGCAGCTTTGGTGCAGGATAAATGGTGGCCGTGGCATCAGGGTAAATCTATTAGGAACCCATGGCCCAGGCTTTGTATCTAAAGCTCATTTTGGTTTTGTGGAGGGGAATGGAAATGATATGGGGGCAAAACGGGGGGTGGGGTGGGGTGGGGTGGGGTGAGTCTGTTTTGACCTTGTTTTGGACGTAATTCATTTTTTTCACAGTTGAAAGTGTAAAGGCCTTATCATGCTCACACTTTGTGATGTGTTATTTTGCTCCAAAACTTTGATAGATAAATGATTTGATGAGACCGAGTCTAGATGATTATTCTGCAGACCTGCGTCTCATCAGCACAAAACAAATGGATATAGAAAAGCAGAGATGCGGCAGCATCATCGTCATCAGCCGTATAGCTGGGAATGCAAATGCATTGTTTTTCAAGCGCAAACCTTATGAAAAGAACGGGCTCAAAGACAAAACAAACCACTTTTGTGGCTTTATTTTCCTCCGACCTGCCTGATCTCATGCAAATATGTTTGTGAGCAACACGTTTTGGTTGGTATATGAGTGGAGTATATCTGAAGTTAGTGTGCCTGCTGCTGTTTTTGCCAGGTAGGATTCCATTTCAACAAGACGAGCCAGAGGTAATAGATCCAGCAGGGGGTCGGATGGCAGACAGTATGCTCGCTTACTTTTCTGTTGGAGTGTATATCTGTGTGTCTGAGAGGAATTTTATTTAGATGCCAGATGTGTGTTTGAGTGCATTTTTCTGTTTCTCCCTCTGTGATTGTATAAATCAGGGGATACGGTGACAGTTGTGACAATCTGTTACGTGAAAATTACTTTTCTCCCTCTTGTTCTCACCGCTCCCAGAGACACAGTGAGATATATAGATGGATGGATGGATAGATGGATGGATGGATGTAGCATCATGGCTTTGGAGGGTGGAGATGTCTCAATTTCCAGGATTCAAATATTTCCTGTGTGTGTGCACTGAGATACAGACCTAAAACATGGTTTTAAAGATTTTCCTCTTCCATCTGACTTTTGTCTGTCCTCTCTGTCCTTTTTTTTTGTTGCTTTTTACCTTCTTTGCATTCCTTTAGTCTCATCTTCAGTTTCTTTACACTCCCTCATACACCATAATGCATTCTTAGCTACTTCCATTTAGTTTTGGCCATCTCTGACTCCCTACCTTTCTGCCTCTGTCCCTTCTTCCCTCTGATATTTGATAGCATCTGTTCAAGTGTGAAAAAACACATGGACTCTTGGAGATTTTTTTTTTAAAAAGGGGGGAAAAAAAGCTATGTTAAGGAAGCATGCTGGGAAAATAGCTGTCTGCCAGCTGCTGTGGACATTCTGGACTTGGACAGGCGGGTGTCCACTCTTAGAAACTGAAAAGAGACTAGCAGCTACCTCTCACCTGGATGTGTGTGTCTGTTTTTGGGGTGTGTCTGTATGGATGTGTGTGTGCAAGCACGCTTTAGATGGGTGGGAGGCTGTCAGTAACAATGGCATGATGCCAGAGACAGGGGATTATTGCGGCCCCCCTAGGCCCCTCTCTCCTGCAACTATCAACGAAGGAGAGCTGTCTTTCTATCAGCCGGGCCTAACCAACACCCTGCATTTATGTCAGGCTGGTTTTCAGCTCAGAGCAGAGTATTCAGATGCCTGCTGAAAGGAGACAGAGATAAAAGCCAGGAGTTGAAGATAAGATCAAAAACAAATAAAAAGTTAGGGAATATAAGGTGGAGTTTTTATCCCAAACAGGCACATTTGAACCCTTAAAAAAAGCATGATTCTGCTGTCATCTATAGACGAATCAAGTCTTGTGCTTACATCTCATGTCTGATACATGTCACGGATACGTCTGCGCATTTTTAAAGATTTAAAAAAATCCCATGGAGTAAAACAAAGTACACAGAACACTGCTGAGATGCCATATACAGTATCACATTAGTCTCCAGAGTTCATCCTGAGCTGCATACATGGATGGAGCAACTCTGGACACATGCCACGGCAGTTGATGGTTGGAAGATGCTGTTGGTTGATTTGATTATTGAGTGTCTTGTTGGGGTTGAGTCTACATAGCAAAAACGATGGCTTCCCACTCTTGTGGTAAGCATTTTGCAGCCGTCATGGCGCTGCTAATCAACCATCATAAGCCTCATCCCCAGCTAGAGAGCTGTGTGTAGATGCTTACAAGTATGTGGAATGTTTCTAGTGTGTGCTATGGAGATGCCCCCTGGATCTTGTCTGGACTCCCAGGTCTAAACTACGGTCCAATCCCTTCATGATCAACAGCCCTCTCAGTTACACTAATATGCTGATTATCCATGTCTGGGAAAACACAGACGGGATGACTGCAGTGAGTGTAAACTGATGCACGTGATAAAGACGAGATCTGACTTTTCCCCTCAGTTTTGTCTGGGAACTTTCTCAGCTCTCTGAGTTCACTGTAGCCTATACCTGCCTCACTCCTTTATTGGCCTCTGAATGTATAATTTCAGTGTGTCATGAAGGAATGATCATTATAGGAGTGCTTGATAATAATCCACCAGGGTCTGCAGCCATGGTATTGGTTTTATTTCTAACAATGGACCCATGGTCACAGCAGAGTGCTTTTGTGCCCCGCTTAGTAATAATTCTTAAAAACTACCTACTTAGTTAATAATCTATCTATCTATCTATCTATCTATCTATCTATCTATCTATCTATCTATCTATCTATATCTATATCTATCTTTCTATATCTATCTATATCTACATTTAGCCTATATCATATCAGGGTGCTTATAAGAACCCACATACAACCTAAAACACTGTGAGTGCAAACAAACACCTCTAAATTTCATCAGAAACATAATTATAGAAAACAGGAAAATGTAATCATTGTACCCCCCTTTGTTCTCCATACTCCCCCTTTGCTAATTGAAATAGGTTTAATAGATGGATGCTCGGCGATGGCTCATTAGCACTGACCCTTCCTATAATTATCAAAGCAATTAGTGAAATTCATAATGGACTTGTGGCAACAGTGAACCAGGGCCTAAATAAAGTCTAGACTGCGTGGTCCAGTTCCGCACTGCAGGACTCTCCCATGGGGGCTCTCAGCGGGTTCACACAACAGGGATGTTTGTGTGTTTTTAGTTCTTGTTGATGATGCATGTGGGCATAGTTAGAGACAGGAGTGTTTACTGACTAACTTTGAAGGAGAGGGAGGAATGTATGTGAGAAAACTAATCTGTTGTGTTTTGGTTCAACTCATGACTTGAGTTCTATTGTTGATGCAGGCAAATTAATTTCCATCACTCAATTTGTTTTTCAACCTCAGCTTCACAACAGCATCATATATTACATTCATATTGAATAGAGTTATATTGCCTCGACTGGCTCCTAACTCCCTCCTTGCCTTTTTACTGGTTTAAAATGTCTCACTAAAATATATAACTTCATATTTATTTCTTCTTTTTTTTGTTGACCCTCTCTATACGCTGTCAGCTCAGACTGGGAACACACACTGAGCTTTTTAAAAATGTTTTATTTTCTTACCGTCACACTCGATGAGTTTATGACATTACACACTGAATAACAGACTACTGGATGAAAGGCCACTTGAATTACACATAGTGCAGATTGATAGGTTGTCCAAGGCTGCTGATTTGCCACTGTGTGCCAGTAATTACAGTTTAATGCAGTGTTAAAATGGCTTGTTTTTATTTTAATATTCCATTTTATTAGTGTGGGTTATGTCTTTATTATGTATTATATGCCTATATGAAAACCAAAGGCTCTGAGTCTCATATGTGCAGCTGAGGGAAATTGAACCACAAATACCACATTAATAAGTTAACTCAAATGATAGCATTTACCAGTCTATTTAAAGTCTCACCTATCCTTTCCTCCCTCAGGTTCATCAGCTGTCCGGGTTTCGTAGCGTTAGCGTCTGTTCTGTTTGGCCCGGATTCCCTCTTCATGGTTGCCTTCCTGATGAAGCAGCCAATGCAGCGGTAAAGCAACTCTGGCCCCAATTAACAGGGTTTTGAAAGATAATACTGTAGTCAGGCTTGCACAGATGTACCGAGTGTCTTCACAAACCATTAGCATGTATGCAGTAGTTGCTGTAATCAAACAAAGCCCAGAAACTCATGATCACTTATGTTACATAAAGACATATCTTATAATAATAAATATTGGTCTTATAGTATTAATTATGTCTTGTCTCCCACTTTTCAAGGAGCATTGTTCCTCTTCCAGTACTGAAGGCCCATCACTTTTGTTTCATAAAGGTTTTTTTTTTTTCAAAAAACAAGACAGCCTAAATCTATCATACCTCTTGTTTCCCATACAGATGATCAGGGTATAAAAGTTGAGTTAAAGATCAATAACTAGAATGTTATTATGTAACTTGAAATAAATGTTAATGTCTGAACACTACATTTCACATTTAGTAAAGTTTATTCAGACGAGCCTGACATGTTCCTCTAAACTGCACCACCGAATAAGTTTTCATACAAATTCATCTGACCTCCGCTCACCTCTTCTTTGTTAGAGTTTCCATCCACAAGCACAAATATTGTTTGTGGTCCCGTAAAGAAGATAAGGTTAGGTTTTCGAGGTGTAGAGGATGCCAGCTACAGGAGATGAAGGTGGAGGGAGGGAGGGTAACTCTGTGTGTGTGTATGTGTGTGTGTATAAATGCATGATTGACACCATTACTCTGATGCCTGGAAGCTCCGAGGTGAAAAGGGAAGACATTTGTACTCGTTGCTTATTCCACATTTGCCTAATTGATTTAAACAAGTCTAATACCAGCCTTCTGTAGGTGTGCGAGGCGTTAGCACATTAGGCTTGATTTGTGCACACATCCCGCTCACAAACAGGGAAGAGTAAGTGAATTTCATTTTAATTGTTGCTGTCGACAGGGTGCAAGATCATTGTGGGTGATTATATATGCACATATGCAAATTTTCATATTTAAAAGGATCAATTAGAGTGACGTTGTCTTGGTGGCAATTAAAAGGTCTGCTGTTTTTCTGCATCTCCCAAAGGTTAATGAATATCCCAATACCTGCGAGTTATATAAGTGGAAATCTGCGTGAAAAACATAGCACACGTCATGCCAAGCACAAACACTGTCTGCAGTGTCTGCCATTTGCATCGGGCTAACATTTCACCACAGCAAATAACTTGTGACTCGGATTATAGAATTGTGAAAGTAGCTTTTTTTGTGATACATTACAGAATTCTCCCTTTTCCTCTTTGCCGTTCACAGAATGAAGAACTCCCTTCTTTTTTACGCGTTAAAATATTAATAGTCACAGCTTACACCGCATTAAAGACCTGTTTGTTTTCCAATGCAATAAACCGTCTGTGCTCTGATTTTCTTTTTATTTCATTTTTCTGTAAAGCCATTTTTATTTGATAATAACCTGAGCAATTTCTGTTAAGTACAGGCGGCCCAGTGCTCTGAATTTTCAGCACTTGAAAAATAAATGCGTAATTTGGTGGAATGTCGAGTTCATAAAAAGTGTAACACAGCACATGAAATGCAGTTGAGCCTCAACCTGAAAAGACAAAAATGAAAAGGGGAAAAAGTAAAGAGGATTGAGTGTTGACAGGTCAATAAAAGCTTATGATATAAACAGCAGGCTCCGAGGCAGCCTTTCCTTTAAAGAGTTAAATGCTGTGTATTTATTGCCTCGTTAAAGTGTAAGAAAAACAATGTATAAGCTGTCTTCCTTCAGAAGCTGTAGTAAAAATCACCTTTTTCTCCCTCTTTTCCCCTCCCTATTCTATCTTTATAAAAAAACAAAAAAGTTTCTTTCCTCCTTTCCTTTACGCCACTTGTTCAGCATGGCCTGTTTGGTAATAAGAAACAGGTCGCTCTATTGGTTTGTTTTTGTTTCTTTAGTAAGGCTGTAATTTAGGACTCATGTTCAGTGTCTCTCCACTCCGCTGGCTGTAGAGGCTCAGAGGGTTCAGGCAGAGGAACAGGAGTGAGAGGAAAAGTCTTTCCCTCTGAATGCAGAGCCTGCACAGCCCAAACCAGTTCTGCCATATGTCATTCAAGCCTGATTTAGAGGTGTGGAGCTTAAGCCTCAATCAGCACAAATGTGTTCTGGAGATTGATGCTGACATTTTGTCACAAACAGTCACAGACGTTTTTTTTTTTTTTTTCTTTTCTTACCAAAATCTAATAATTACTAATGTTGGCCACACGATAGGAAACATGTGCTATTTGTTAAGAACTGACTCACAAGACTATGTACAAACAGATTTTAGGTCTTTATTAGAGACTGGACAGAAGTACAAGTTAGGAAAGCATGAACATACAGAAAGAATATGGAGAGGATTTTAATGGTGGTGAAGGCTTATATATGCTTAATGTATGGTCATTAGTCTTAAAAGCGGGGTCTAATCTGTAAAGCCCAAACACACCTATTATTCTATCATTGTGACGAATTTGAAGATAAACTGTTTAGCTTTAGCCTCATTGCTTACTGATTTTTGTTTAGATTGTGTTTATTTTACATACGTAAATACAGGAAATCAGTGGAGGATACATTTACTTTAGTACAATTTAAGATACTTACAGCTTTATATTAATTTAAACGTCTACTCCTCTACATTTTAGAAATATCGTTAAAAAAAACATTTATTTAACTGCTTTGCTAATTAAAATTTAACATATAAATTTTATGGTCATACAACAGAATTATGCAACTCTCATAAGTTTATTGGCAAAATATACAATTTATCAGCTGTTTGCAAAAAAAAAAATTGCACAAGAGCCCAAATAGCTCAATACAGCATATATTCAAAATGTTTCTCCCTAAATATAACACAAAGTGCTACTTTTACTGAGTCCCAAAATGATTCAACCCTTATTGACAAGCATCTCTTTGTAGAGACCCTCTTGCTGTTATGACCTGCTGCAAACATGATGGATATCCAGACATTAGCTTCTGGCAGCGTTCCTGGGGAATCTTAGCCCGTTCCTTATGGGCCAAGACCTCCAGTTCTGGAATATTCCTGGGTTTACACCAGTTTGCATGCTGCAACTGTCCTCTCCAATTCCAACCAGAGATTTTCTATGGGATTCAAGTCAGACGACTGTGACGGCCACGCTAGAAAAATCTAGGACTTCTTCTGAAACCAAGCCTTGGTTAACTTTGAGGTTTGCTTGGGATCATTGCCCTTTAGGAAGGTCTAATGACGCCCATGCTTCAGCTTCCTCACAGATGGCGAGACGTTTTCTTCTCCTGATACTTGATGGAATCCATCTTACCTCTACACTTTGCAGGTTTACAGTGTCTGAGGAAGCAAAGCAGCCCCAGAGCTTCACCGAGCCACCGCCATTCTTCACTCTAGGTTACATTAATGTATAAGTAACAATAATATCATAATATTATCATAATAACCTGGGCAGTTTGTCTGCATATAAATATGTTTATTTTGGATATTTAAAATGCAATTTAATAATGATATTTTCCACTTCATTTTTATTTTTTATTTTTGCACTGCTGTGTACTTTTACTAAGTAAAATACTTCCTCCACCACTGCAGGCAATGCTGGTACACTTCCATATTGAGTTGTTGCATCTTGTTATTAGGCTGTCAAGAGCAACTTGTCATCGTTCCGTCATAATTAGAGCAGCTTGTCTACTTTATTGCAGAGGATCAACCAGACCACCATCCGCCAGCACATCCCCTTCAACTGGGAATGTTTCATTTGTGTGTATGGCTTCAGTTTGGCACACAGAGGGACAGGCAGCTCAGCTGTGGAGAGTTCACTCACTTTCTCCTGGTAGGTTTCATGTAGCTCACCTGAGCCTCATTTATAGCTGTTGTCTGAACACAAAAAAGGAGTTGAAATGTGTGTGAAAGTTGTGCGTATGCTATTTTCATTTGCTTTTAGTGAGCCATAAGTATTCCACTAGCATCTGTCAGTTTTAAAAAATATACGGCAGCTCAAATATTAAATCAAACTCTCCTCGTATTTCCAACTGTATGATATTTTACTAATGAAATAATCATCAGTGGTTGTAGAAATCCAGGATAACATAAAATGATATTAAAGAATTGTATTTTTTATAATAATATCTAATATTATGCATATATTACCAGGTAGAAATTTAGCATAAAATTGTGTGTAAAATTACTGCAATGAACAGCATTGTGCTACGAGATGCACAAAGCTCTAGAGACAGCACAGTGGCTACCACACACACACACACACACACACACACACACACACAAACACACACACACACACCTTCACCAATCACCTTTCGCTGTAAATCTTCGACACTTGCTGCACACATGGCTCGTGTGAAGTCTGGAAATAAGACCAGTGACAATTCTCACACAATCATCAAATCACATTCACCGTAAAATTTAAATACATATACAGTATTTATAAATACTAATACAAATAAATAAATTGTGTTTTCCGATTAAAATTCAATTTTCAAACGATCTCCCAGGGTGGGAGATACCACTGATCAGCAGGCTTATTTCTATGCATCATCATTCATGAGGTGCTTTGCGTTGACCACTAAAGGTTGAATGTGAGCGTGTAGAGGCCAGGATATGAGACGGAAGTTGATTCAGGATTAATTTAAGGAAATTGTGCACTGAGAAATGTACACAAAGTATTATAAATCAGACTTTATTTGGCATACGCTAATTTCCCCATATGTACGTAAACATCATGAGCTTTATAGGCCCCTCGTCTCTCACTTGCCGTTTTTTCCTCATTTATTTTTTTCTACATTTCTCTCTTTGGCCCTTTCTGTCAGTCTGTCTCACTAAATCTCCATTATCCAGTGACCTTCAGTGGTAGTCAATAAATCTTTATCAACCAATATACGTGGCTGTACACACCGCCTCACGCATTATTAACAGGCTGTTCATACAATCCTGTCATGTAAATGTATTGCCAGACATTTATCGAAGCTCGGTCAGACCAATGTGGAGACACACAGACACGCACACAGGTTCCATCCCCTCTCAAACACAGCCCTCCATATTGACCAGATTAGTCATTAATGAAACACTGAGGTTATATATTTGAGACATATTTCTGCATTTGTTTTCCATTAGTACACCTAGCGCTACTCCACTCCACCTACTCTGAAGCAGGTAGAGACGCAGTTTTACCTCCATAAATAGTATAGCTGGAATATTCCTCGTGTATTTGTGGTGTGTGAGCCATTTTCCAATATGATGTCTAGACTTGAATCAGGCCTAAGCAGGCAGAGGTGGTGGAGAGAGAGAGGGCCTGAGCCAAGTTTGCATCCACTCTCACCGTGTATCTGAATGAGCTTTTTATATTACACTTAACTTGGACCAGATGGTTTAAACACTGGGCAGCAGGGCATGGATATTGGGACATTGTTATATGTGTGTGTGTGTTTCAACATACAGTACCTATGTGTGGTTCTATGTGTGAGGAGTGGCATGCACGCTTTGTGCATGGGTGCTTTTATCTGTTTGTGCTTGTTTTTGTCGGCGCTTGCATGTGTGTGCATGAGTACAGGTCTGTGATGTTGTGTTCAGCGTGCCCAGTTCTCACCCAAGTCACTCAGTGGTTTCCAGCTCTTCACTAGCAGCCAGCCGCACTCATTGCCCAAAATGAGATGCACATAACCTGCATGTTCTCTCTGTATTGGATCATTTCACATAGCGTTTGATTCATGCTTAAATAAGCAAGAGAAGACATTGATATCATATTATTCTAAGATGCCTTCCTGCCTAGGTAAGAGTGAGGGATGTTTGATGACATCATTGTTGTAAATGTCATCCTGTATTTCATCATTTGACACTTATTTTATGCATCATAAAATAAAAAAAATATATAGATATTTTCCCTAAGGTCTAATACTATAATGGTTCTATGGAGGGATACCACAATAATAAGACACATCAATATCACTATGACGGTGTGTTACTTACAGCAATTATGGTACTGACGAATTGGCATTTCACTCCTATAGTCTGTTATCTGCTACTCCACCAACTGATGACAGGGCAATTAGAATAGGCACAACAACATTTCCTCAATCGGAACTTAAAGCTATGCAATTACTGCACACATTGTGATTGCACTTCTACCAAACGCTATCATGATACTTTTATTAAGAGACAAATCATCAGTCAGAAAAAAAACAAAAAAACAACAACTCCACAGCTATAAAAGCTCGTATGAGAGTTGCAAAAACCAGCACTAAATATTTTGCAGTTATTTTTCTACTCCCCTTCCTCCCAGCTTCCCCCCCTCCAATGAATGTTACCATCTTTTATTTTCCCCTCTTCCTGCCATACATGCATGTGTTTATTGTGTTTCTCTGCCATTGTAACCGCACCACTGCCAGATGCTCACAAGATGGGATTATCGAGGAAAACGTTTACACCGCATATTTCTCACAAGGGCTCTCTCTGACCAATTACTGTCTTGATGGAAGCCAGAGATTCTCACCAATTACATGCATTTTTCCCATCTCACACGTGGACGCTGGCCAAGGCTCAGCTCGCTCTGTCAGTGTGATGTTGTCTCTGGCAATGGTATTACCAGTGTCCTGAGAAGTGGCACATGGTGGCAGATAGTAGCCCATATTATAAATCTTGGCAAGTAAAGGGCTTGAATTACATGGAGGGGACACTGCATGGCCCACTTCTTTCCTAAGTGCTTGAAAAAAATGAATTGTTGGCATTGCTTGCATTTTAAAAGTCTCAATTATATGTTTGACTCTCCCAAGAATTAGTGGGCAGCCCTTAGCATCACTGTGTAGAGGGCTCGCTGCCACACAGTTGTGCTCAGGCTTCTCCTCGTAATAGTTTTAGCCCTGTGCTGATCGAAGCATAGATTCAGAGGAGTGAAACAATCCTGCTCGTATTTATTCTTTAGGATTAGGATCCCCATTGAAAATAACCAGAGGTGGCTCGTCATGTGTTTTTATTCTTGTCCAAGGACAATTAAAGCTACTGCAAATGCCTCAGCAGTTCCTACAGGCTGTCTTAAGTCCCCAGCTTTATGTCTCGTCACCCCCAAATAAAAACCATGTCTCTGCAACACTTATACAGTTGCAACACGTTAAAGTTTTAACTATAAACTGCTCCAGCCTCTGGACCGCAGTTGTTTTGCTGCCCTGTGTGGTTGGCGTGTGGCATTTTCGGACGTCTGTCCAGAGACACAGGATACGCTTTTCTTTCCCTCCTTTGCAGACGGACACAAATACACAAATAAAATCTTCCCCTTATTTTGCACATGCACACAGTCAAGCATGCAAAAACATGATCACCTTCTTCACTTTTCTTCTGCGCTTTCACTTTAAATATCATCCTCCCTTTCCTCTACCCGGAGCAAGATTTTTGACCTACTCTCAACTGACCGGAGAAGTGAGTCAAGCACACAGGATGCTGACACCAAAATATTTCATTTTATTGACTTTAGGCGGGTTTACTTGGGTCAACATGACTTCGTTCTCTTGCCTTACAATCACTTATACACTCTCCGGAGTCCCTGCTGTGCTCCTAGGTGATACTGACACACGGCTGCTGTTTTTGCAAATCTGGCTCTTTTGTTGCAGCGTCTATTCTTAGTCCCCTACGGTCTCCACTCCACTCAGCTTTGTGAAAATGTCACTCTTCCCCAATCATTTCTCCTGGATGCAGCAAACCTAGCGTTCGATCAGTTATGCTGTCAGTGAAATATCACTCAAATTCAACACAACAATAAGTAATAGCCTCATAGGGTGTTGTTTGTTAGTTCTTTTTAATATCTGAATCTATCGATTGAATAATGCCATGCATATTCAGGATTTAATCAAGTCCCCCTTCAGCATTTTTTAAATTTATTTTGAACTGAATGACTTATTGTATGAAGTATTTAGTTTACAAACGTCATTTAAAACAATGCTCCCTTACATGATTCTGCATTTCCAAAGCGTTCTGTCATATTTTCATGTATGTGTTCCTAGTTTTAGGATATTTATGGAATTATGTGTGGAACAAATAAATATTTTTAAGTTGAACGGTGCCTTTTTAAGTAGACAGATATTTCATAGTCTTGTACTACATGCATGTAGGACTGTAACTAACAATTATCTCCAATTATTCCATTAATTATTTGGTAAAAAAAAAAAGAAAGAAAAAAAATCAATTACAGCTTTTAATAATGCAATTTGACAGATTTAAATAGTTTGTTTTAACCAAGCAAAAATCCAAAACCCAAAGTTATTCAGTTTAACGTCACAGAACAAAAAGAAAAACAACAAATCTGCACTTTTGAGAAGCTGAAACGAAGATCAATTGATTTGAATTAAATATTGTTCATGATTAATTTATTGCCCTCAAAGCTTGAATTGGTCGTTGAAGCTGCAAGAATTGTGTCACCATATGTGAGAAGCCTTATAAATAAATTATACTTCAGCCTTATGATTTTTTTGACCTGAAGTTCATGATACAACAAACATCTAGTATTATCTTGCCGTCGTCAAGCTTATGGCTGTATTTCAAAATCACTCTTTTCTGGATTGTTCTGATATTCCTGTCTTGGGCTGTAAGGAAGTTTTTTTTTGTCATCAGACAGAGGAAGCACCAGCAGTGTTTTGTTTAGAGCCTCTCTGCAGACTTTGGTTGCAGGTACCGATAATGGCTGCTAATTTCAAAGGCCTTGTGGGGTCTGCTCTTGTCCTCGTGGACCTATTGTGTGTACGTGTACGCTACAAGAGAGACAAAGTGAGCAGTTGGGTGATTAGCCATCTTGCTTGTGTGTGCACATCTGTGTGTGTGTGTGTGTTTCTCCCTCAAGTGAGTTTAATAGGGATTTGTGGAGGGTGTGAAAAGCCGAAGCAACGCCTCACAGTAGGCAAGCCTCTTTTGGGAGAGGAGACGTGAGTAAAGCTTGGCCAAACGCTGCCCCCCCCCCCTGTAACTGAGAGGGGGAGACAGCATCAGGGGGCCCATCAAATCAAACGCTGTGTTTTTATGCATATGTGTTTATATGAGCGAGTTTATGTAGATTTTAATTTACGACGGCAACTTAAAGAGGTGTATGACCCACATATGTGTGCAATAATATGCATTTACTGTATGATCTAACACTGAAACCTCCCTTCTTTCTTTTCTCCTTCCACAGGAGATGCAGCTGGAACACGCAGACATAGAGTCCATAGTGTCTCTGTGTTACCCCTGGATTTCTGGGACATCATGGTCACAGTTCTTGGAGAAATGCCGTGTGGCGATGGGTTTTCTTTTGGGTTCAGCGGTTCTTTCTTTTATTTGTTTTATTTATGTCCACATGAGAGAAAGTCAGGCTGCTTAGAAGAAATTGGGGGATCGGTCGAAGCTCTACACTGGGGAGCTTTGGTGCTTTGACGTGATATGTTAAGAAAAAAATTTTTAAATTCTTTTTTCTTTTTTTTTTCTTTTTTTTTCAACAGCTCCAAAATGATAAACTATGGCAATGCTAGATTTAATTTCACATCTCAGCAGCGATTTTTATCATGACTATATTCATTATATTTAAAAAAAAAAATTTTTGTATGATCACATGTAAGATGATGCAAACTGAAATGACTGAAGTTACATCACTCTGTTCTCCATGAGAGTCAAAGGCAAAACTGTTTTATTTCTTTTTTTTTTATTTCTTGTTTTTTCTCCTCTATGTGTTTGCTTCTTTCTCTCACACCCACACAACCACACACCGTGGCTTTTGTCTCTCCCTCCATCTCATTCCTTCTTCTTCCTCCCTCTGTCACCTCTCATCTGCACTCCCCCCCACCTCCATCTCTCCATCTCTCCATCTCTCTCTCTCTCTCTCTCTCTCTCTCTCTTCCAACATGTCATTAAGTCTAACCTCTCTGCCGGTGTCAAAGCCAAGCAGGCCAGCTGAATGGAAAGACAGAGACAGAGATGGATGCCGGCTGGAGCTTCACAGTCCATCATCCCTCGTGGTGTGTTTGCGTGCGAGCGGCTGTGCGCGTGCACTCTATTTGTTTTGAACTCCTTGGTGTTTGTCGTTTTTGTTTCTTGTCTTTTCCCCATGTGTTTCAGTGTTTTTCTTGTGCGTGTGTGCATTCTGCGTCTGTGTCCGTGTCTTGCCCCATTTCATAAACACCTTGTAGACTCTGTCATTTTCTCCGCTGTGTTTACCTCACCGACCAGACATCTTGATGTGCTGTTAGTAAACTCTCTGATCAAAACCCCCATAAACGCCACAGGCATGTTAAAGGTGGTATTACGCCAGAACAGTAAAACAACAACCTTTAATTCACTCGCCAAATGATCAGCGCCACACTCCTTTCAACCAAAATGTATTTTCCTTTGCCCGTCTGTGATGCAGTGTGACTCCGACTGCGTTGGATTTGATGTGGAGATCCATGTCTATAGGCTCATAGATATGATGATAGATGAAATGATAGATAAGTGTCTCTTTGTTAGGGCAGTTTTCACCTAAGCCAGAGCTCCCACCACTTGTTGCAAACACGGGTGAGCTGCTAACAACCTTCCTGAATGTGTCTGTAAAGCAAACAGTGCCATCTAGTGAAAGGAAGCTCTACATTTTCTTTCCCCTCAACGCTCCTCAGAGCTGCAAAGCCTCAAGGCTCATCTGACCTAAGCTACCCAAAACAGGCAACAACATTCATGAAGCGTACCCTAACACACATTTCTGAACAGACAGTGGTTAGAGCTGCTCCTCTGAGAGGTCTGAGAGCCTGATTTGACGGGATGCTGGTTCACATAAAAGAGTTTGCACGCAGACTGGAATGTACTGAGGAGCGTCTATTTTTAAACCGTTACCTTTTTTCTATTTTCTGTTTACCACTTCCTCCACCTCATAAAGAAAGTTAATTAAACTCCCTCAGAGCATTCATTGTGCGATGGAAAAAGTAGTGGTTGAAACAGGTTTACTTCTCCCCATGGAGCGATGGCGAAGAGGTGATTAACTGCTGGTGTTTGTCCTCTTGATGCTTTATGTTCAAGCATGTTTCCTCTGTGTGCTCACTCACATAATCATTATATCTTCATGTAGCTCTCATGTATTCTTTCAGCTGTGATTGTGTTTGTGTGTATTGTGGGTTATTTTAAGACTTTATTGCATGTTAAAATACTTGCCTCCATCCTTTCCCAGGTTACCGGTGGCAGCACATCTCACCGGATCGGCCTGGCTGGACACCACCGAGATGTGGAAGCCACCACAGGTAACAGGCAAGGGAAAAAGCATACACCAACTTATATTAACACAGACGCACTGTTATAAGTATGCATGCATTCCCGTGCAGCGATGTTCTCTACATGTATGCAGTGCAACAAGGCAGACAGCGTGCATTGTTTGTGCTTAGATGCACAAACTGATACAGTCCTGCAATACAGACAGTATTAAATGTCTTTTTTCAGATAATGTATGTCTTTGTGTGTTGACAAGAGGGTGGAAACCTGTTTTTGTTAGGTCTTCTTCCTTCCTGTTATTTAAATAGGCATGGTGGATATGACCCAGCACACGTACAGCATACCCACAATTCCTGATGGAGCCTGACTCGTCTCTTAGACATCCTGGCACTTCTCTGAGGACCACTTTGTTTGTTCTGCTGTGTTTTTAGTTGATAATGAGATATTTAATTCTTCGAAAATGAACAACCCTTGTTTTGTCGAAGTCATGAACTCACTTTTTGACAGTTAGCTGTGTAGTCTCACTATGCTTTTTTTTTCTTAACTCTTAAATCATCTAGATTACTAAAGGTAGTAATTATCGTTGATCCAACAGCCTTTCTCTTTTTCAGACGTTTTCTCTATGTCTGTCTGTCTCCCATGGTTAGTTTATTTCAATCCTTATCTGTCTCACTTGCTTGACCCACTTGCTGTCTGTCATTCCTTTCCTCAGTGCTTGGCAGAAAGCCTGGTTCGCCCTCTCTTTTCTCTGTCTACCGTTCTCGACTCCCTCTCTCCTCCTTCGGTCGCCTTTAAGAAACCATTCCAACCTCTCTCTATGGCCCAGGGCCAGGAGTGTAGCCTTATGATGCTATCTGAAGCCTTATCAGGGGTGTGGACCACACCAGACCCAGACCAAGAGACCATGTGCTCCCCAAGCTGTTCCCACCATGTGTATACCGAGGTCAGGCTTGGCTCGACCCACAGCCAGACCTCCACAGGCACCACCCAACCACCACCCACTCCCCGAGACATTCAGGCCTCCTTGGGGATTGCAAGTGTTTGTAACACCATTACTTCAAACATTTCTCACGCCCAGACAAACAGTACAGAAACGTACAGTATAGTACACAGTAACACAAAGCCCACAGAAAAGTGCGAGCACACATGTGTGTGAGTGTCCTTGTGCGTACCTGCGCAGGAGACGGAACACACCTTGAACACACCATTATTCTCTATTCTATTCTATTCTATTCTATTCTAAACCAGCAATCTACACCAAAACGCAAATCACTGTGCATATTTGTCAACAGGTTAAAATTAGGTGTGTGCTGATGAACTATATGTGTTAACACAATATAGTGGATGTAATTTTACTAGATAATTCCAGTACTGATGATATGTGGGCTAGGGATCCACAATGTGGATAATAATGGGAAATGTTATAGTCAATAAATAGACGATAATACAATATCAAATTGTTGTCATTGACTTAAGAAGTGTCGCATTAATACACTGATAGAGTAGCAACACAAAAAAGAAAAACTGCAAGACACTGGTGTTGAGCTCAGGCTGTCCTAGCTACAGTCACGCAGGGTATACCAAAGAGACTACTTAATATACAAAAATGTGAAAATATTGGTTTTCTGATTGGTATCAGAAATGAAAAGAAGATAATAATAATAATAATGATAATAATAATATTATTATTATTATCGGTATCGGCTGAAAAGAATCCATATCCTGCATCCCCCATTTTAACCCATTACATTCTGAAGGTCCTCAGGAACGACACCAATGTTTGTTCCAGCATGTGATTGCAGTGATCAGGTTTTTTACCTGTAGGCTTTTTTCACCATGTCACTCTCTAAGGTTTTTCAGAATCACAATCAGGTTTAATTGCCACTTCCATAATACCCATACAGCAAACATTGGAGTGAAATTACTCCACAGATCAGTGTGCAGGTTAAATTTTTTTATGTCAGATATTTTGGTGGTATTGGTCCGTCCCTTACTTTGGTCAAAACTGAAATATCCCCTGAAGAAGAAGAAGAAGAACCATCCTGACATTGGTGATGTCCTTACTTTTTGTCCACATTTGTGGTTTTGTCTGAACAAGCATTGAATGAATTGCCTTACAACTGAGTAAAACATGAATGTTTTCCTCTGGATGAATAATAATAGTGTTGATGATCCCTTAGCTTTTCCTTCAGTATCATCATCAGACCAAACTTGTCCAATAATTTGGTTTATATGTAAATACATGCAAAACTAATATAATTCAATTTACTCTCAGCTAATCGGGAAATTTTAGCATGCATAAGCATAATGCTGTATCATCGACATGCAAGTTCATCTAAGGCAAATTAACTCAAATAGGCCACACTACAACTTTCTGCTGCTTGATACAAAAGGAAAATCTGACTTGATTTCCTCTGATTTGAGGCTTCTTGGATACATGGAGTTTGGTGCTAGTGAGTAACATGTAGGCTCCACATGCACAACAAGTGTGTTTCAGAACCACCAGTGTTTTCTGGTCAGTGGAGGGGAGATATTCCAGCTACACCCTCGGCATCAGACCCTGTTGTAAAAGCCATACTGTAGCCAGCTCGTGGTAAAACATAATTGTCTCTGGAGTCTGTGTCCAGAGGAGGACTAATCCATGTGACGTGTGTGTTTCCCTGTCTGAGTTTCTCTGGGTTGCTGGTCTTGGCTGAGCTGTTCTGTGGGAATCTGTGGTAAAACCCGGAGCGGAATAGTGAGTCGTGTTTCTTCTTGTGGTCGTGAACTGGATTAGAACGGAATTGTTTTGGGGTTGTGGGGAAAACAAAGCAGTCTCTTTACCAAGGTGAAATCTGGGACTGTGGGATGAGGCTTTCAAACACACACACTTACATACACACCAGTATTTCTTATTGAGTTTGGTTAATTTGTCTGGTATTTGGTGATGGGCTACTTGTTATTTGCTTTATTGTTGTTGGTTTTTTGTTTGTTTTTTGTTTTTGTTTTTTTGATGGAGCTCTGACTGGCAGCCTTCTTCATTTGAAAGTATCAAACTAGCTACAAAAATCATATCAAATAGGCACTCATTTGTAAAAGAGCATCAGATACCTTAAAAAGGATAGTAGGAATATTAATTTCAATAATTATTTCTTTAAAAAAATCTGTTTAAATACTCATTTATCAGTTTGGAATATCAGCAGCTCTGTCCAGCTATGTTTATCATTTTAATACTCTACGGGTAAACTAGACTTCTTCACAGAGAAGCACTTAATTATAAATTGCCGAGGTCAGTCGGGTCTTAGAATATTACCAGGCTGACTCAATTCCAATTTCTTTACCTTAATGTGACACAAATCAGATTTTCTTTTTCAGGGCTGTGCATACTGAATAAAAATATTCAGTATGCACATGTGGTACTAGATCAGATACATAACTGACTCATGGCCATTTGACATGAGTGAGAATGGGCAGATGGGAATTCAAAGCATGTTGTGAACAGGTGACAAAGTGATTTTCATCCTCCAGAGCAAATTACCACACACACATTCACTATTAGTGCATCCATTTCGGCTTGAAAAGCATGAATTATCTCACAGATATGACGTTTTTGGTGCTGGTGATGCAGATGACTTGTGCAAAAATGTGTCAGTGTGTGCGTGCCTGCCGTTTCGGTGGATGGATACGTTCACATCAGACTTAGAGACAGGTCTCTGTAATTATGAATGTGAAATGTCAAGATAACCAAATCTGGTCTGAGCAAAAAATCAGATTGAACAATGAGGCTCGTAATATGAACGTAGCCTGTGTGTGTGTGCGTTTGTGTGTGTGTGTGTGTGTGTGTGTGTGAGCATGCCTCAGGAGTAAGCTGAGCCCTGGTGGGGTGAATGGCTCCAATGTAGGACGACTTTGTCACGACTCCAGCCTGCCGCTCTTTGATAAAGCAGGTCAAACAATGCTGACTCCTCCGATCTATGTCAGCCTATAGTCAACCTGTTCTTTATTCCACCAACAATAGACCAGGTCTGAAGTAAAAACACACTAAAGCTGGCTCAGAAGGATTCTCAGTGCAAAACTCTCCATGGCCATATTTTCTATTCAATGTTCCTATGATGAATTCAACATGCTTTGACACTTCTCACTTGTAAGCTACAACCGAGCAACAGAAGGTAAGTGGTGTGAGTGGCATTTAGGGGAAAATTACCATAAAACAGTGGGACATTTTAAACAGGTACTGGAAATAGGTCCTGTATGCTGGCGCCAACTTCATCAATTTAATATACACATTCCTTTATGTGTGTACTCCAGTGGCTGGAGCCAATGAAAAGAATGAAATGCAGCAGTTTACTAAGGAGCATGATCCAGTGTTTATTATCTAACTACCCATCGATCTGTAGATGAAAAATAAATTGAGAGTAGCGACTCTGTCTTTTTCTGAGTTGTCAAAAGTCCAGCCGGGAAACACAGGAAATCACTGATTGATGTCGAAAGGTTATGGGGACTTGGATACACTTGGATGCACTTCACGTCATATGATGTTGTTGATGCATTGTATGTAACATGGTATCACTTGATGATACTGAGTCTATGATGCAGTAAATGCATCATAAAAGAATAAAAGAGATGTTCGTTACAGTAAACTCTTTATGTTTGTGATAAGATTGTGGCTGTAGGTGATTCACTTAACTCAACACTAGATACCAGGACTGATTTTCATGTTGTATCAGCAGTGTGAGGCATATGACACATTAATGAAATACACGTCAAATGAACTGTAAATAGACAATCTGGCTCTTGAGTGATGAATTTTAATTTATAGACAGTGGAAATGGCATTGAAACATTTTTATTTTATCATGGCCAGATTTACACCAAAACCCTGACAAATCAATTAAAGTGGATGAATTCATTGCCATGTCCCTTTGTTGATAGATAAATAACATAGTTTTAACATAGAAATCCCTTGAACCTAAACTAAAATATAGAGAATTATAGAGGGGCGTCTTATTGATCCTTTGACGGAAGTGGTACAGTGAATATTCTGTCCTGGGTATGAAACCGTCGACAAGCTCATCACTGTTCCAAGGAAACCGCTGCTACAGAATGAGTTGTAAGTCCTTGCGTAGGTGTACTGAGAGCTACTATATGTCTGCATTCTCTGCTGTAAAACAGACATGTTCTTAATAATCTTTGGAATCCACCAAGGTTCTTCCACGTCAGATGTTCTGTTTGCTATTTACATGTACTGAATATCAAAGTTGAACCAAGGAGTTGAGTTTCTAGTTTGGTGACATTTCATTGCGTTTTGCTGATGAAGCATTTCTAGTTTGCCCCATCAGGGTATGATCTGGGGCAGTTTGCAGCAAGCTGTGGAGCTTTTGCTGTCGTCCTTCTCAGTTCTTCCAGATTTTAAGCTGTGAAGAAACGGATTGTTTGCTGTGAGCCAAGACAGATTTGCTGCCTTGAGTTAATGAGTTGAAGGTATGAAGTATAATATGTAGTATAGAACATGAGATGAAATGCCAGATCGGTGCCTTGTCCACAGTCTCATGGAGAATGTGATCTCTGAGGAAATAATCATTAGTAATGTTCGTTGCCCTTTCACTGAGAATAGGCAAACAGGCAGTAATGGAGGACTAGCATCTCATAATGTAATTCATATTTAAGTTGGTTAATTTTTTTTCTTAGTCAGGAAGTTGGCAAATTAAGTTGTGCACTTGCACCCTAAAGTGCACCTTTAGCCCTGACCTCTTTCTTCCCTCTCAAACATCTCTGCGAAGAATCAAACAAATCAGACATGACTACATCAGTGCCAGAGAATCATCTTTCAGGCCAAAACCAATCCAAACTCCAATAATCTTTAAAAAAAAAAAGGGGCAATTCCAGTCCCTATGATCCATGGCACGCTGTATGCGTCTCACATTCCCCCACTTCCTTTGCATCTGCCTCGTGGCCTGACCAGTGTGCTCATAATTTCTAACCCCAGCCTGGGACACCACCTGATTATTATTTCTGGGCAATGGGATACTTTAATAGCCCTCTCCACTCCCCTTGATTGGAGATGCGGGAGATAATAGCCCCAATATTCAGAGGAGAGGGGTGTGAGGGGAAGATTTGGTGTTCCCCATTCCCTTAGCCTGGGAAATCTGGGACCGTCGATGAGATGCAGTGGAAACACTCAGAAAGGCAGTAGTTTCATATCCAAAGGTTAATCATCATTGTTATACTTGGATGCATAAATGGGATGAATGGGAGAAAGGAGTGGGAGTTGTCAGTTCCTATTGATAGGTTGTCTTACTCAATCAGGCCAACCACAGGTCTTGATTTTTGAATGCCACAGTGTTTTCACATGGATCGATGGCGAAGTATCCATAAGCTTGGCGTAACTTCAGCCAAACAAGACAGTGTATCCAAAGGTCATGGACTCTGTGATGCATTGATGAAAACATTATAATCCTCTGAGAGTTTTTACAACAGTTGAAAGTTAATTGAAACCTCATGCCATTCTCTCTGTCTCCCTCTCTCCCTGTTGGTCTCGTGGTCATTGAGAACATCGCTCTGCTGGGGAAAGGCACCCTGCCCTACCACTTGGCTGAGGTCCAGAGACAGGTAGAGAATATGAAGACTTGTTGATATGTTTGGTTTCCTCTTCCACATTGGCAGCACTTTTTCATCCAAGCACATTTTCTAGGGCGAGATGTCATCATGGAAATGAATAAAGGCCCATTTAAGCTTATCACCCAATGAGGTCCATAATGACCTGGTAGTGGCAACAGGGGAGGGTGCCCCTTCTTTACAGCATGATGAAGAGGTGGCTGCTGCTTACAAATGTGGTAGAACAAGCCTGAAGGATGACCCACATCTTGGGAAGGCCCATTGACAAGATCCATGACATGATCTTGACAGATTGACAAATACCAAATTGTCACAGAGCTGTATATTTCCCAGGAATGAGTCCGCGTAGTTATCAACAATGAACTTCAAACAACCAAGGTATCAGCTCGCCAGAGGCAGATCCTGAGACATTTCTAAAGCAGTTTGTAGCAACAGATAAGACTTGGATCCACCTCTTCCAATCAGAGATGAATGCAGATTTGGCACCCTCAGACTATATCTCTTTCACTGCTGTGGATGACTTTCTGAGGTCCAAAGAAGGGATCTGTATGCTCCACGACCACTTGACTAAGTGTGTAAATGTAGAAGGGGACTATGTTAAAAGACGAATGTGCTAGCTAACTTCTCAATCACCCCTGCAGATCAAAAACAAGATTTGTCAGATATAAAATGGAAATTCTGCTTTTAAAAAGCCACTTGGCCTGTACTTGTCAGTCTTGCTCATTTTCAAAAGTTCATACTAAGGTTCAGACCAAATTGTGTCCAAGTAACTTCCCATCACAGACTTAAACTTGGAAAGTCTCTCTTGAGAGAAAACACCACTAGAACTCTCCCTCACATGTGGTTGATGTCTTAAAAAAACATACACACCAAACTGAAAAGTCCAGGGAAATAACGACAAGCGGATCGATCCTCACCACCTGATGAACCGCAAACATGCTCCAATTTGCAAATAATACATATGAAGACATGAAGAGATTTACAGCAGCAAACAAGGGAAATTTGTAATGAAGAGGAGGACGAATGAAAAGCCAGACAAATGGCCAGGGGGCTGTTTTCCTTCCCGGGCCTGTTTGGTCAGGGTTGTGTTGCTTGGTGGGTTCCAGCGCTACAGTAAAGGCTTGGCCAGGCCATACTGGAGCAGGCAGGGGCCAAAGGGGAGAAAGCAAAGGGGCCCGGCACTACTCAGACGCCAGTCCCGCCACAATGAGCCACTTTAGGCCCTTGTGGTTTGGCCTCAGGGGCTGGCTGCCAGCTAGCTGGAGTTCTCTCATCTTTTGCTAGTTCTCTTCCCCTTCATTTTTAATCTACTCCTCTGTCTCTTCCCCTTTTCCTCTTATTTCTTTAATTGTTTTTTATGCTCACATTTTCTCCCTTTATATCAAGTTAATTTATTCACTCTTTCTCCCTCAGACATCCTGACGGTCAATATTGCCAAGTTTCACCAGTCCTCTAGCAGACAGAGCACAGGAGGATGCAGTAGATTGCTTTTAAAGGAGACATTTGGCCGGGAAGAAAGTTTTAGTGATGAGGTGTGTTGGAGTTCACTCTCACAGCTGAACCAGTTCTAGAAACTCCTATCCTTCCCAAAAACACACACACACACACACACACACACACACACACACACACACACACACACACACACACACACACACACACACACACACACACACACACACACACACACACACACACACACACACACACACACACAGATGTGCTATATACACAGACACATTCATACTTACAGTACTCCATCCTCTCCTTCCCCAGGGTCGAGAGGCGAGTGCTGGGCAGACCAGACCAGGAGACAGGTACCTCAGGTGGAGGGGGAGTGGGGCTAATGTTATTGTGTGGTTAATGCTGGTTACCAGCACTCTTCTGCTCTTATAAGTTTTTCTTACCAGTTTAAAAGTGTTTTAGACAACAGTCTGCAATTAATCTTAAAAGCCTAATATCTTGCATATTTTTAAACCTAAATTAAGGTACGCACTCATCCTGCAGTAGACGGGTACAGTAGATCAACTGAAATGTAATTAACACTGGCCTCTAATTACAAAGTGTATTAACTCTGACAGGTCTTCATGCTGTTTCTTTCACCAACTGTCTTATCTAGTGCTGAAATAATGTTTTAGCTGATTAATCCATCAACAAGAAAATAAATTGACAATTTGTATAATTAAGTATTTATTAATCAGTAATAATATTGTAATATGTTAATATTTAAAATGCCAAACATTGTCTGGTTACTGCATTTATGAGATACTTTCTCACCATTATCTAGAATTTCATGATCTAAACAATTGATCATTTAATCAAATGAATAAATTGATAAGGAAAAAAATATTACATTATGGCTATATCATAATCAAATACTGAATGTCTTGACTGCAAATTAAGACATTTTTGTATACTATGCCTTTCTTGTTAATTCAAAAATATTTACTTATATATTTAAGTAGAATCCCACTCCTACTTTCTTGTCAGAATCGTTGGATTTTATACCAATGACAATCATGACATTGGGACTTGATGTCAAACTCTATACACCAGGTGTGACAATTGATTGATAAAATAGCCTGTAGTTTAGCTTGCTGGGTGGTAGAATTAGACGTGTGACATGCAGCATTTAATGTGCAATAATATTGAAGTATCAATGTCTGAAGCAGTGGCTCGTTTAGGGTCATGTCTCTCTCCAGCTGCTCTGCCCAACACTTTTAATTTGTTGTGTTTCGTGCTGCACCCTTTACCGTGTCTTTCCCATCATGTGAGCAGGAGGTGAGCAGTGGCTTCACCTGCCCCAGCCTCATCCAGGTAGCAGAATCAGCCTGAAGGTTCACCCTTGGCTCAGTGGCTGGGGATAAGAGTCACGCACCATTGGCTCCATGCATACCTGCAACCCACCACCCACCTACCTGCTTACATGCCTACCTGCCCCCCACCTTCTGCTGTCCTCATAAGAAAAGCGAGAGAAATAGAGGACAATGGCCCTTCTATTGCCCTTTCCCATGCATGCAAGAGCAACGGTCGCTTCCCTGCTTAAAGTGCTCCCTCTCTTTCTCAGTCAATCCCTCTGTCTCTTTCACGCTCCTCACCATCCCTCTGTCTCATTCTCTCCTGCCGTCCATTTCTCTGTGTGTCGTGGGAAACCCCATGAAAAGTGGATTCTTTTGTACCTGTGTGACTGATCAGAAAAGGGAGGATGAGGGAGGGGGTGAAGGGCGTTACCTGGGCCTTGTATTTGGCTTCAGACTTCCCAATGTTTTTTCCCTCCTCCTCTTTCCCTCCTTCATTCCTTCCTTCTCCTTCTCCTCATTCTTATTCTTATTCTCATTCTAATTCTTATTCCTATTCCAATTCTCATTCTTATTCTTATTCTTAGTCTTATTCTATAACTATAATAATAATGAGGAAAAAAAACATTTTTATAGCACCTTTCACACAAGAAAAGCAGCTCAAAGTGCTTTACAAAAGAAAAATTACATCCACCAACTGCTTCATATAAAAAAAGACAGTACAAACATAAACACAGAGATAGAAGATTCATTTAAACCTAATGTTGATCTTTAAAACAACATAAAGATGCATAAAAACAGGGATGATAATAGTAGTAAAAATTAGGATGAAAATAGAATACAGATTATTAGAATAAGTTAGGAGTAACATACATGGAATATATCAAATCAAGTAAAACACAACATTTTAATGAAGTCTGTGTGCCTCAACAACACAATTTCCAAAAACATACATAGTTGCCTTCATGCAAAACAACTCAAAGGTCATTAAATCCACAGGTATTGAAAAAGAGCTGAGATGAGAGAGAGAGGAGAAGAAGTAGGAGGAACAATTAAAAAAGAAGAGCGGGGAAAGGGGAGGAGAAGAAAAGTGTAGGGTGTACGGAGTTCACCTCTCTATTGACCTGCCTCCTTTGAAGTGATTACCGGCTGGCCAGGGGTTTTCAGAGTGGGACAATGAACGTCACATGCAAGGCCACATACCTTTAGGCCTGTGTCATAATGTGGTGATGTCGCATGTCTGGACTTACACACTCATACAAACACATACACAGACACTGAGTAGACACAGACACACATAAAGGTGACTTCTTGGGCATATACGCACATACCAGGGCACGACATCCCTAATGACTACCTGCCCCGTCTTCAGAGACAGAGGTTAGGGTGTCTGTGTCGGTATTGTTGGGGTCAGATTGAAAAAAAAAGAAAAGTCCCCTGAAATAGTGGCGGGGGGTGCTTTTAAAATCCCATGATTTTGATTGACAGCGTTGGGCTCCCGAGAGGAAACTTGAATGCTTGAATTTCTGTGGGAAACACAAAAGGATATCAAGAGTGAAATGGCTTCACAGACACAGGGACAGACTATAGTCTGGCTCCAGATGGATAGCCAGACAGGTATCCTAACAGCCACAGTGCAGTTATGTAATTTAAGTTGAGAGTGCCTTCATTGAAAAATCAGTTTAGCCAGAATGTGGAATCAGCAGCACAACACTGGCGTGATTGCTACTGTAGTATGATGCTGGGATTTCTCATAAAGGAGAAACAGGAGCATCCTTCCAGTTTCTATGAGGATGAATTTACCAAATTAATTTAAATGTATTTTTCCATATTCTTCCGATTGTGTCTGTGTAAGCATGTCAGCATATGGAGAAAAAAAAAACATTTCAAGAATTATTTTAGCGTGGAGTTGTTGTTTTTTTTGGAGCTCCAGGCAGGTGCTTTCACAAAGTTCCAAATTGAGTATATAATTGTGTGTGTAAATGATTAACTGTGTTTGTTACTTCGTGTGTGTGTGTGTGTTTGCATGCTTTTAGCCTTGGGGCTGGTTGAGGGGCCAAGTTTCATTGTGCTCTGTTGTGATTATTTTGTTTATTTTTATCCTACTCTGGGTTGTAATTGAGGTCTGTGTAAACTTTTGGTTGGTTGGTTTTATACTCTGCCCTTTTTTTTTTTTTCCTATTCTGGGAGGCAGTTTCTCTCTCTTCATCCTCTCTTTATCCCTCTCTTCCTCTCTCTCTCTTGTTGCTACTCTGATGTCCCCACACCCCACATCAATAGATTTCATTAGTGTCTGGGAGATCTTGTAGGGTCGGACGTATGCAGCGGGAAGCCACACATCATGTGGAGTGAGTGGAAGTGGTATATGCACTGTGTGTGTGTGTGTGTGTGTGTGTGTGTGTGTGTGTGTGTGTGTGTGTGTGTGTGTGTGTGTGTGTGTGTGTGTGTGTGTGTGTGTGTGTGTGTGTGAGAGTGGGTAGGGGTACCACAGCACTCTTTTTTTCTAATCATCTTGTCGTTTTCTAATGATAGGTCTTGTACCACAGCTACTGGGTGTGGCGCCCGAGAAAACCATAAAGCTCACAGTAAGTCACAGCATTTGAATGTGCTTAGAGGCATGCATGCAACATTCATCCACGAGCCTCTCACATCGCTCCGGTCTTTTGGATGGATTTTATATGATGTGGTGCTGCACATATAACATATAGAAATAGATGACCTACTGTATAGTCACACATACACACAACCTGTTTAACCTCCCTGTATTCCTGCCTCTGTTCAATGCCAATCAGCCATCTTGATAGAAAGCTTTCCCAACACAACACAAGCAGCAGCATTACTGTTGTCGTTACAGCATAAATCAATATTTGCTGATTAATGCTTTATGCCACAGATTAGAAGTCATAGACTTCAGTTATGAATTAAAACAATTAAATATTACCACTAGTAAGGCATAGAATCACTGTTCCTTCTATTCATTTTCTACAATTTCAAGTCCTACATAAAACATTGCACACTGTTTATTGACTGTATATTCACATCATGTTCCACCATACCAGCTTTAAATAAAATCCCCAGCTTGTGTTTGAGGTTATCACCTTTGTGTTGACACGTGAATGACTTTGTGAAATCGTGGCGGATTTAGGATTTTTCAAAATCAGGGGCTATAAAGGGGCCACATTTTAGTATATGTCCAACATCCCTGCACATTTCTTTATTCAGTAAGATGTATATCCATTTTCACAGTCATTCCCTGTTTCTCTATAGCTTCAAGCATAGACACACGTAATTGAATATATTTTGCAAATTGTGCTTTTGTCTAGCAATTTTTGTACGTCAAAAAGGTTTAGGACATAAAAAAAAGTCTTAATTTTTATGTTTACTGAATTTTAATTTGGGATGCATACTTTTTTTTTCTCCAAATATGTAATATTCATTCCCACATGACATGTCAGAAATAAAAAGACTCGTGACAGGATAGGGGCACTTCTGGGACCAATCAAATTTCAGCTGGGGCCAGTGCCCCCTTGGCCCCGCCCATTGATCCGCCCATGTTTTGTGTGAGGAAAGACCAGGGAGAAAGATGGCACAGTTCTGCTGGCAGCTGAGATCATGGTAGATGGAAGTGTCAAGTCAAATGTTGCATTTCGTAATGAGACTTTATTTGGTCGTTTGGTGAGGAAAGTGTAGAACCAGTCGGCATACATAAAGTAAGTTAGCGATAAAGACCTTTTTTTATTCCAACAACTTTTAAATAGGCATAAGAGTTTATACATTTAGAGGTGTTTCATATCATTTTGGTCATGTTAATATATTTTCAGTGTGATAATAATTTGTCAAGATCATAACGACATAGTGACGAACGAATTCACGTCACGAGCAGCAGCAAGTTGGATGAGAGCAAAAGTAACATTGCTTCAGCTCTGCTGCCAAACGGGTTGACTCCAACAAAGAGAGCATATGATGTAATATGGAACTGGTTCGGCTATTAAACATAAAATCTGCAAGAAAACACAGTAACATGTGCGCTGTATGTGAAAGAAAATGTTACGCTGATGTTAAACACACTTGACATAGACTATATGTAATTATACATGATCTGGTTCTAATGACTAAAGGAGTAGTGCAGATTTATTTTGTCATCAGGAGAGTGTCTGATCATGCCTAACAGTCACACCTCTATGAGGGTGTGAAAATGGCCACAGATGTTCAGCATGTTTGCTCAAATATAATCAAAATGACATGTTTCAGAGTTCCCCTTTTTTCATAGAAGCCCAAACATCGGGCCTCTCTCTCTCTCTCTCTCTCTCTCTCTCTCTCTTCATCATCCTGACTCTTCAGTATGCTGTGCTGAAATGATGCTGTTCCATACACAGACAGTGCACACAGTACCAAAGCAGCACACATCTCTGAACTATGTTTACATGTTTTCTGATCGCCGCCCCTCAGACAGTCGAGCAGACAGACACGGAGCTGTTCGGAGGCCAGAAGTTGCCGCTTGTTGATGGAGCGTGTAAAGATTACACATGAAAGAGCAAATGCGCATAGCCTACTGTGCATGCTTGCAGGAGTGTGTACATGTATGACAAACAGAAGAGCATACAGCTGCACGTAAGCAAACACACACACTCTTGGGAGGAGATGAAGACAGACAGCGGCGCCCCCCCCCACCTACACCAACCAGTCTGTTACCTGCTCCCCTCCCATCATAAGTTTTGATCACTGAGCTGTCACAGTCTCCCAACGCATGTATGCACACACACACACACACACACACACACACACACACACACACACACACACACACACACACACAAACAGCAGAGTCCACCATGGCCGGCTGCTCTAGCCTGAGCTAATGAATGAAGGTCTTTCAGTCAAGCCTCTTTTGATGCTGATCAGTAAAGCAAAGTATTTCAGGATACACAAGTCATTATGGGTTTAGCTCCACTCAGGCACATTCAATTGGCCTTAATAGTTCTAAGACTATTTGTAAGAAATGGTTTAGCACAGCACATTTGCTGTACTTTAAATTTAGCGTTCCATTTTGGATAGCAATTATGGCACGGGATAAAAAAAAAAAAATTAGAGCAACGACAGGAAAGCAAACGTACTGAAGAAATTGTACGGCACTGTAAAAAAAAAAAAAAAAACGACGCGAAAAGTAGTGGTTGTATTTTTTTAGACAACCCGTATAGATTGAGAAAAATATAAGAGATGAATAAAGAGAGGAAAGGATAAATGTACAGAAGAGGAGCGAGGATGGATGGATTTTTTCCTCCTTTCCTCCGTGAGCCGTCATGACAGCTCCTTTCATCCTGGCTGAGGCCCCGGTGTTAGTGCTGGCACTGCACTCTGCCTACCACTTTATCTCCCTCTCTTTCTCTCTCTCTCTCACACACACACACACACACACACACACACACACACACACACACACACACACACACACACACACACACACACACACACACACACACACACACACACACACACACACACACACACTCACATAGAAGTAAAAACCCTCCTGAACCTTGTTTCATTGAGGCTCCAGCCACAGCACATGAAATCTGTTTATATCATTTGGTAGCTGTGAAAGTGTCGGTTTGGACCACAGTGTTGGCCTCAATCCACAGTCTGTAAAGTGAACAACAGAGAGAGAGAAAGATGGAGAGATATGAAAAGACGTTGCTTTCAATAAGCCCTAAACTTATCTTAAGTAACTCTTTATCTATTCTAATGTCTTTTTTTCTGCTCGTATCCACTCCTCTCCTCACCTCCCCCCCCCTTTTCTCCCTCCTCTTTCCCTCTCTAAACCCTGTGGCTCAGCACCATTAAACTCTACGTGGGTTGCCAGTTTTTAATGATTATTTGGTAAGACTGGCATGCTCCGTTGACTGAGCTGGCTGGATGCTTATCTGGCAGTTTCTGGCCTGCATTTTAGGACTTAAGTTACACAAAATAGTCACTGGGTCATCGCTGAGAGGAGGAGCGGGCAAAGACCGAGAGTCGAATACAATAATACTTTGTTCGTGTTCACTGAGAGTGTTTCAAAGTTTGCATGGCTGGTTTAAGTCTTTGTAATGGTTTCTTATTGAGACCTGATGTGAATTATAGAAACATTATCAGAGAATCTAATGCAGACACACACACATGGACCTGCACATGCAGCATGAAGGGTGTTAAGTGCAAATGAATGTGTGATTGTTATTCATGAATAGCAGCGTATGTTTTAAGTGGGTGCAAGTATTTGTAATTTTTTATTTTTTTTTTTTGAGGCGGGTGTCAAACTTTACTAAGCTCTTTATGCACCCGTCACATATAGCCAGGAGCCGTGATGCGTGCATAAGGTGCTGACGTCCCAGGTTTCTAAGGATCACCTCGCCTTGTAATTACCTGAGAATCAAGAGAGAGCCGCCGCCGACGCTGTCACTCCATAATCACAACCCTCAACCTCTCCACCTCAGACTCAGTCTTACGTCACTTCTCTTGTTTTGTCTACTCCTCTCTCGGTTTTCTGCCTAACCATCTTTCTCTCTCTGTCTTTCTCTCTCATTAGCTCACTCTGTTTATTTGGTCATTCTCTCTTTCCTATGTTGTATGTTATTCATTATTGATGAGTAAGAGGAAGCATCCCACAGTCGCCGAAGTGACACAAGGTAGAAATTGATAGAGGTTAACAATAGTTGAACTGTATCTCACTCTACATAAAAAAGGTGAGAAAGAAACGAAAAACAAAGACAAACTTTAAAAAAAAAATTAGCCCACTCATCCCCATAAATCCATAGACCTTTAAAGATGTGAACCAATAGCATTCTGACACAAAAGACACCCATAATTATGCTAATTTCCTCCACAACACATCATGATATCCACAGAAATAGAAGATATAAGATATGTGCAAATTTAACTGCACAGACAGGAAATTAAGGAAGCAAACAAACAAGTCAGCAAGCAAGGAAATATACTGTATGAGAGACATCACTTAAATACAATTAACAGAAATATTTATGATGAAACACAAATTTCCCTCAGACCAGCAAATAATATTTTGTATTTTATAATAAAATAGTGATGTTGTAGAGATGTCCGGCTGTGCAATGTCCCATTAAGAGAGGAGCCAGTCCCTCGCTGACAGTGATGGTGGTGGTTTCCATTGAAAGGCTACTGCACCAATCTTTTGGCAAATCTTAGAGCGGCTAACAAGAGGTCATCATTTCTCCTAAGAAGAAGAGAGTGTCATTAAATAACAAGAGACCCTGTGAGTGAGGGATGCCTTTCTCGATATCATCAGAAATGATGCTTAAGACATTTTCCCAACACCTGTTCACCTCCAGGCACGGCCAAAATAATTGTTACAGGGCTGTTGAAAGTTATTTTCCATTATCACTCCTTCCATCACGTGTCCTCACGTCTAATCGTCAGCTCATTTCTCTAAACACTGTTGTTGTTTATGCTCCTTAAGTCAACAACATCTCCATCACCTCCATCTCCAGTCTGATTACTATGCAATTGAAGTAGCCAACACCGCTATAGGGAAGGAGCCAATAGTCTCTTTACTATTAGCCAGCATGTAATCATCAAAGTTATTTCCATAAAACAAGCCATAAAGAGTTAGCTGTGAGATGTAGCCGCTTCAGAGCGGCAGCCCTACTGCTATTCACAGCCTCCCGTTGAGTCTGGACACGAGGCTGTTGCCCACTATACTTATTTAAAAAGCGGTCTCACACACCTTCAATGAGACTATTATGATCTCCGTGTCTCCCTCCTCCCTCTCTTCTCTTGGGCAATATATGGTAATGCCTATAACTGAGGGACATTTAGCCCCAAAAAAAAAAAAAAGAAGCCTATTTTGTAGATTTTGCTTGATGCTTTCCCGTAAAGCAAGAGGCGACAAGCACAATCCATCATTCATAACGAAGCGAACGAAGGAGGGGATGAGGGGGGAGACAAGGAGAGCAACAACAACAAACAGACCAGGCCTGTTTAAGACACAAATGGCGCCATGGCAACCAATTGCTATCTAATTGTGATGTGCTGCTCCTTTTTGCGTGTAGCTACAGTAACCACGGGCAACAGTATCAAGAGCGAGACAATATTAGAGAAGATGAGAGAGATCGTTTCAGAACAGGTCAGAGCAAGAAAGGGAGAGACACAATACTGGAAAAGAGAGTGAGAGAGAATTCTTCTCCTTCCTCTTCTTCTCTCTTGGTACCAAACAGCACTTTGGAAATGGCGTCATTTTCCCTGACTAGACACAGTTAGCCGTTTGTCTTGCCACAACCATTCACACCAGTCTGAACTTGCTTTAGTGTTGGTGCCCTCCTCTCACAAGTACAGGTTTGGAGAATGGTGTGAAGGGAGAGGTTAGAGAGGAAAAGAGGAGTCAGAGTCCCCGCAGGGTCTGCTGCACGATGAAGACAAACAGCTGACAGACTCCTCTGCATCAGCTGGATTTCTCCTCTTCCTCCTCTTCACATGTTACTTTCTGGATTTCTCCTCTTCCTCCTCTTCATGTTAATTTGCAGCTGCTTAATGAGGTGGAACTATTTCTACAATAGTGCATCACCTGCTGCAATTGTTCCCAAGCCAAATAATAGTTACATTTTCACTTTAGATTATATATGAACGAAACTAATCTTGAAATTGGGTTTTATTTAAGACAGGCAATACATTAAATTCACTTTTCATGCTTGACTTAATACCCAATCATTTCTCTCTTCTGGAAGTTCATTCTGTTGATTTTCATTTAGTCCGTCTGTTCCTCCAGGCTCTCAGGTGATCTTCACCAACCCTCTGGAGATGGTAAAGGTCTGCATGCAGGCGGCGGGAGGGATCACCACGGGGCCGAGGGTCGGCGGCCTCTCTGTCCTCAGAGACCTGTGATTCATTGGACTTTACAAGGTGAGGAGCGTCACTGGGGTCAGAGGTGAATGTGTAGATGAATACACACCATGTAACCGGATCATTGAAGTTCAAATGCATTTGTCTTTACGGTTTCAATTGTTCATTTACTTCCTCTGTCTATTCGGAACTTTCCTTGATATTTTCTGCCCAGCTTTGCTCAAATCCAACAAACGTCAGTGAGCGCTACAGAAGGAATTTTGCCTCCATTCTTCTCTACAAATAAATTGCCACCATCATACATATATTCAGTGTATTTGTGGGTATGGCAAATTATTTATTTTTTAAACCTTTTAATGAAGTCGTTTCTTTCTTTGTAAAGTGTGTCAGTCACCTGACAAAACATGTAGTGGCTGTTTGAACACACTGTTTTAGATCAGAGCCTACTGCACCTACATCATCAAGTTCTACATCAAGTTCTTAATGATTCGGGTCTTCTTGTGAATTTGACTTAACACTATTACATTTTTTCTTTCTTTGAGTAAAACATACTGTGTCTGTCTGTCCCAGCGATGTTCATGTTTATTTGCACATAGAGCAGAGAAGTGTTGAGACCTATGCGAATGCCAGGAATGAACAGCCTCAAGGAGAATGCTTGAAAGTGTTGAAGCCACTGTGGAATGGTAAAACTGGAGAGTCAAACACTGTGATCACTTTATGCATTTGTTTTAGAGGGAGGTTTGTCTACTAGGCTAGGCTAACAGATTAAATGACAAATGTTGCCAGACGTCCAGTATCCATTATATTGTATTTGAATCAGCCTCACAATTTCACAACAACCCTTCAATCATAATTTCTCTTTCTGTTGTCCATTCATTCATATCACCTCACCCCACATCGGCTATCATCATTCAAGCACAAGAAAAGGCACAATTTACAGTATACTAAAAGCTGTATTTAAAATTAATTGCCTTAATTGTTATTTTTCAGTGGCACAGGGCTAAAAATTACAGTGCATGGTTGGAATATATTAGAGTTATATGGTATCATGCATCCAGCACAGTGTAAAGCAAGCGTGAAAGATTATAGTGTCAGAAGAGGCTAATGTAAAAATATTGTTGTGTTGGTTTAAATATTTCTAAGTAAAAAAAAAATTATATATATATAATTTATGACTAATTTATGACTTCTAAATTAAGTCTGTTTGCACCAGCGAGCTGCACAGACCAGATGCTTCCAGGATAGGAAGGAATGAATCAGCTGCTGCTAATGCTAATATTCCAGCTTCATTGGCTAGTCCACAACAATTAGACAACAAAGCATGTCTAATTAAATCACATAAATAGGTCCTAATAGAGATTGGCAGGGGAGTTTCTGCTCCAACTCTCAACACAATCAGCTGTGAAAAAGTCAGTCTTACTGTAGGTATTCATTTACATGGAAGGTGATGGCACTTGCTGCAAGAAGTAAATTCAATGAAGATCTAATCGTCATTAGACTGGACTTAACTTCTGATAGTCTGCTGATTATTTACTACACTTGACCTTATCATACCACATGTTTCCCAGGGTTTGTGGTGCTGCTGTCTGTCTGCTGATGGATCAGGGCAGACAACGTCCATGTTAATCTTTTTGTTCCATTAGCAAGGCTATAATAGAGTGTGGAGCCTCCTTTTGTATCCGTCTACCTGCCTGCATTTATTACCCTGTTGGTTTATGTGTCCGTGAGAATGCCGCTCAATTCTCCATGCCTTATATGAGTGCATGTACATGTGTATGCTTGTGCACATGCATCTTTGTGTTCCTGTCCTGGTCCATGCATAGAGCGGAGACAAAGTGCATGGAGTATATGCAGTAGCGGTGTTGGCGGTGGTTGCGGGGAGGTGGGGAGGAGACGAGCTTCAGCCTGCAAACCCCAGACGGGCTGGCTCCGGAGGGGCTGCACCCAGGCACAGAGGTGCCTTTGTCAGGGTAATTATCCTGACGCTCACCCTCTATTGGTGGAGCTACAGGCTGGTAGAATGGCTAACGCACTAGTGCCGCTCTTTATCACTCGGGGAAAGATGTCATCTTAGAAATCTAGACCAAAATGATGTTTCATGTTTGAGGACTTGTTGTGTGCATGCAGAAGATCAGTAGAGGTACTTTCCATTTAGTTGCATTTCATCTTGGTCCTAAAGTTTTCTACACACACACCCACACAAACTCTCTTTGGGCTGCTGCTCAGCCAGTGCATTACCCATACCAACACCATTACCCTGATATTAAGGCTTCTTTTCCCAGTCCCTGTGACGCTACTTGTCTGTCCTGCCTCGATAGAATCTCCCAGCTTTCAGCAGCAGCTTGGGCCCCAGCCAGCCAGCAGGAGGGACGGGCAGACAAGAAGTGCCAGAGGAAAGAGAAAGAAAGAGATAGCCTCGGTATCTGCCAATCCACTCCCTGTTTATGTGTGCGTGTGTGTAGGAACCAAAGGATTATCCCGTAGGAGTTAAATGAAGCCTGTCCAAAACAGGGAGACTCTGCCCAACTCTTTAAATGTCTTCTGTTGACTGTAGTTGCATGTATCAAGAAGGTGGCAGCGGGCCAACAGGCTTGAAATACAGCAAGGAAACTCAATAGGCTTGATGATATAGTGTTATTTACAGTGGCAGACAAGGAGTCATTTTCGTCAGCCAGTGTGTCTTTCTCTGCTTTTTCTCTTCTATTTTTATTTTCTTTCAGCTTTTGGGACTCCCTCCCTCACCTGCTGCTGAGAACGCAGATTCTTTGACTGGGGAGAGATGTGATTTGTCTGACATGTTATAGTCAACATTTCATTTTCATTTAATTTGTTTTTCGGTAACATCAGTTGATCCTTGAATATCTGGGTTTTTTTTAGCAGACAGATGATGTTGAACATCTCTGCTTTTCTTTCAATTTATCCTCGTCTTTGTTTTTTCTTTCTGAGAGTTTAACTCAACCCAGAATTATGACATAAAACATGTCTTTTTCCCTCTGTTTTTCTCTAGTGTTATTATGCCTGTTTCCTGCAGGACATCCCCTCCTCAGCCATCTCCATCCCCTGCTACGTCCAAGGCTTACCTCACTGAGGGGGACGGACAGATAGGGCCAGCCAAGATGCTGTTTGCTGGCATGCTGGCAGGTATTCTTTACCTTAAAAAATAAAGAATTGTATCAAAATTAGAGAGGAAAGTTAGTAGTATTTTTATATATTTTATTTATTAGCAAAACATTTTTGCAAGAATTATACCGGCAATGTCCTTTGTAAAAAATAAAAAGCATCAATATGTGCTTAGCTGTTGGTAAAGTTAAAGCATAAGAACAAATGAAAGTCAGAACATTAAAATTTGCTTAATACATATAGAAAGCGTCTTTCTATATGTTTTTTTTAAAGAATATTAATTGTTTTATTGTAAATTGGTGATGTACAGCAGAAACAAGCTATAAACACAGCACTGATAAAAAATCAACCTATAAAGTTGATATGTGAGCAAACTGTTGCCCATTAGCATTTGTAGAGTTGCCATTTGGTGTTGGACAGGTACTGTAGAGTGATTTTATAACTTGTTTTCTCCCTATTGAGGACAAAAAGAAGAAACTGAGAGCTCTGACAGTGTACCAAAACACTGAAGCAGTAGACATTGTGCTGAAATACATTAAAACTCAGAAGGAAACAGCAGAAGGAATCAGAGGAACAGCAGAGTAGGGCTATAATCCTCTGTGGATTCAATACTATGAGCAACCCCTTTCACATACAAGTATTCATGCAATCCATTAATATAAAAATATTTCTCATAGCAGCTTTAAAATAGAATTCAATTTTGCTATAAACACAAAAAAAAGAAAGAAAAAAGTCACTCAAATCACCGACTTAGTAATCAGGTCCGTTACAACACAACATACCTTATATTACCTGTCATCATTGTTGGTCTGAGTGCTTTCTGTGATGTGGTTTCCTTGCAGTCTGGACTCTACAATGTCATGTTTTAATAGCCTGCCCTTTTATAGTGCTTCTGTAACTCTTAAAACAGAGTTTTGGCTTGTAAAATATTTGACCATTCATGGTGAGTCGAAAAACCAAAAACACTTCAGTCCATGAGGCAACAAGTAAAGCACTGAAGTTCATCATATCAAATATCTGGTCAGGTCCAGCTCTGATCAAAGTGTGAGCAGGTCTCACTCTGACCTCCACAGGCCTGCAGTAACAGTAGCAGAGCTCAGAGTTTGGAAGCCAGGCAGCCTCCGACCGCAGGCTCCATGGCGGTAGCTGCTAATTAGAGAGCTGCTCAGTGATTGGGGACTGGGGTTTTGGAGCTCTGCAGCAGGGAAGTGCCTCAGATGCCTGCCAACCATGTCGGCAAGGAGGCTTTCCAATCCTAATAATTTTGCACATGCACATACACACTTGAAAGCAAGCATGCCTGTACATATTTAATACATGTTCCCCTGCAAGAATGAGTTACAGTCTTAGGCTAGTCATAACAGTGAGGCAAAGGGGACCAACATCCACTGATGACTTCACTTCATCCTCTGCACGAAAATATGATGTATCCAAAACAGTTCATCCCTAAAGAAAACAGTAATAACAGACCAGCTCTCCGCTGCCAAAGCTTTAGAACATTTGCATAGAAGAAGAAGAAGTTTGGAATCCTCAGAGACATGTCAGTAGCACTCACGTTTGATGCAGAGGCATAGCACAACATGGAAAAAATCATAAATCCTGCCTCCCTCCTCCATTTTTATTCTGGTTTCCCACCACATAACTGGCAGCCACGGCCCACGGACTCCAGCTCTAATGATTTCTGGATTTTTTTTGTTACTTTGACAAATTTATCATCCTTCTTTCACATACATTTATCAGCGGTCACAGCATTCTGGCAATTAGTGTTTTACAGTCAGCACAGGAAATTGAATTACATGCTCAGTTTGAACAGCATTATTTAGCTAGGCATTTCTATGGTCTGTGAAGAATATGGTGTTGCCCATCTCTAATGCACATTAGCTCTTTATGGAGGGAGTTTTTGGCTTCCGATTGTTCGTAAATATCCTGATAAGTACTGGCCAGATCACCATGAGCTTTAATAACCCACAAAATTTAAAGTAGCACAATGTTTTGGGAGGGCCTACGTATTTTGTCTGTTTCTAAACTTTATTTCCATTAATTTTTGTCCACCACATCTTCTCAAAAACCCACAAAAAGCTTCCTCTCCTCTCCTCTCCTCTCCTCTCCTCTCCACCCTTCAGTGCAGGTGGTCAGTCTCCACCGGGGGCCAGTCTCTTACCTAAAGCTGAGTTGATTAGGCCCGTTGAATAGCTCGTTTGGCCGTCACAAAAACCAAGAAGTCAGAGTAAATCATCAAGAGGGCAGTTGATGGTAATGACCGAGCCATCAATGATTGAGTCCATTCATGGGTGAAGTGGCTGGAGTCTGGGTTTTTTAGTCACTCCCTTCAGTCAGCCAGTCACTTTCACCGACCCACGGGGCACAGTGTGCATTTCTCTCATTACCGTCCATTGTCTGGTCCCTTTCAAATGACTGGAAAGGAAAGTGGGAGAGAGAGGAAAGGGAGAAAAAAGGTAGAGATTAAATATGGGCCTCGCTGGTGGTATGGATTGGTTGATGGTGAAGTGATAGGAACTGGCCCCCACTTGTGAACCGTGTAGGTATCCAGCACACTTGCTGCAAGATGGTCAAGATCCAAGATGACGGGTTTTAAAAGAGGGCACAAAGAACACTAAAACCACTCTATCAGATGCAGTTATGATGATGTGAGATTTCTTTTGCTCCTTGATGGCTGTTTTCTATCTAAGTCATCTCATGTGATTGGGTGTGATTTTTAAAATTTTTGATTATTTAGAATCAAACACATCTGACTGTTCAAGGGGGGAAAAAAAGCATCATACCACTTAACAGCTCTTGCATTCTCCTTCCCAGGCATGCCAGCGGCCTCTTTCAGCTGATGTGCTCAAGACCAGGCTACAGGTGGTCCACCTATCGCAGCCCAGGGGAAGAGGGCCCCAAAGCTTTCTGGGAAGAAACTATAGGCAATGTTCACTCAGGCCAACATTTAATCTTTTGCATCATAAATTATTGTAAATGGTGGATTAACAATGACTTTACATTTACTTCTCACATCATATACCCTGGAATAAATTTGTGTATGAAAATAAAAGTGGTTTTTTTTTCTGCAAACTACTTTGCTTATTAGGATTTATATGGAAGCAGCCCAAAGACTGTTTTTCTCACTGTAGCAGTTCTCTCTGTTACCATGGTGGGTTCTCTCAGTGATGGCACTCCGATGATGACGGTAGGTAACTGTCTTTCTTAAACACAAAACTTAATTAAACACTTTTTCGCTCATTAAGTCCACACAAGCTTTCCAGCTTGTAATAAAAACGTCTCCCTCCTTCAGTAGCCTGCTCTCCTCCTAGGCCCAGTACACACTGGAGCCACAGGAGAGAGAGAAATCAGCCCAACACAAAAACACCTGATACAATTAACACTCCCCCACTTCCCTGGACCGCACCTACACTCTCTCTCACCTGATACTGAGCACAAACCAAACCCATTTTAGACCCACAGTATGAACTCCTGCAGCTCTGGTTGTATATTGACTTTGGAGGACAGGTCTCATGGTCTCTTATCATCCTTCCAGCCAAGTTTCCTGTGTTACTTTGTTGTTACAGTCATTACAAAACTCAAAAACCACCACTAATCAGACACTGAAACAAAAATTTCTTGCCTTTTTTTTCTTCTTTTTTTTCTTTTGAAGACAGAATACTGCAGCTGAGTTCATTTTAACAGACGGTAGCTGCTCCTGGCCGATGTTCTCCCTCTCCTACAAGAAAGAAAGAAATGCCGGAAGACTAAGAATAAACAGACTGAAGCTCTCTCTCTGGATGCGACAATTTTCTCAAACTGGAGTTTTACCACACAGTGTTCAGAGTATGCAGCACCCATTTGACTTGTACATGTACCTTCTCCTCTTCTGGGATTTGAAACAAGCTAATTTTCCTCCTCAAAATAGCTCCCTCTCAGGAATAAGTCACTCCTTTTTATGAAGTTAAAAAGGTCCGGTGGGGAGGAGAGATGGTGAACCTGTTAAAATGACTAAGAAAGACACTTACACACATGCATACACATGCATATATTTGCCATATATATATACCATGTTGGCTACGAATAACAAAGTTCTATGTGTGATTTTGGCTCAGTTCTGCTCTCATGGTGTGTTCACAGTGAATGCGAAGTAAAATTTTTCACAGGATGCGATTACATACGAAGTGAATGCAAAGCCACGAGTAGACACAAGTTTGCGCCAGATGACATGGATGATGCTAATAAAGTGATGCAAATGGTGCAAAGAAAGTCTTTCAGCTTGGGCAAGAAATTTGCATGACGTTGTATTCGCAAAAGCCTATCAGTGTTGATATTCTCCAGATGTCGCACGTCTGGAGGTTTGTAAGACGTTGATGCAGAAATGGAGGACAAGCTTGTTGTGTAGCTGTATGTGGACCCTTGTTGCTGTATGACAGAACTTTGTATACCTAACGAGATCAGACGACAAAGGAGAGGGCTTGGAAAACAGTCCACGAGGAGTCTGGACTATCTGTTGAGTTCTGAAAATATCTCTTACTTTATTCCAGCTTCCAGCTCCGGGTTTGCGTTACGTAAGTGACTTAAACGAAGCGCAATGTTCACTCATTTACTTTCTCAAGAGAAGGAGAGAATACTTGGGCGACTACAAAAACAACGCCCCAAGAAGCAGGAAGAGAAGCACCAGACTGGCAGGAAACCAGGAAATCAACCGACTCTGCTGCCTCAAAGTTCGCTGAGGATCGCTGTAAAGTGACTTCAAAGCTTGCAACGACTGGCTGGAGAGTTTCAAGAAATCCCATAACATTGGCGCGAACACGATGGTGGGAGAGAGTGTCGGCGTCGCACCATGGTCGAGGATGGGGTTGTGAACCGATCTGCTTTCTCTATAAGAAGACCTCCTGTCCAATGTGGCCACTTTTCTTCAGTCCCTCGTGTGGCCTTCTTAGACAGGTGTGACTGTACTCAAATAATCCCGCGGTGTAATTTGTGTAAGCAAAGCAAGAGAAAAAGTCGCTTCACATTCGGAGTGAACACATCCTAAAGGAGAAATGTCCAACTTTAGATTTTCCATCGAGATGTTTCCTTGTAGAGTGAACGGTGTTGAATATGACATTTTAATTAAATGACATTAAATTAAATGATAAGAATAAATCTCCTGTCTGTTCATGTTTTCTGCCTTATTTGGTTAAACTGATATTTTGCACTGTGTTTATGTTTAACTTTTAAATCTACCTCTCTCTCTCTCTCTCTCTTCTTTCTTTTCCCTCCTTTATTCAGCTGTCTCACTGGGCCTCTGGCTTTCTCGTGTCTCCCTTTCCCTCTCTCCACAACACAGAGAGCCAGCTGGCTCCGAGCCTACCCCCAGTCTCGGATCAGTCCGCCGGCGCCCAACCCAGACCACATCGGAGGGTTCAGGTTGGCCACGGCAACGTTTGCTGGAATCGAGAGCGAGTTTGGACTCCATCTCCCACACTATGCAGTGGTGACGGCAGGAGCAGCAGCCCCCTCCACGGGTTGGGTGGGGGTGAGTGAAATAGAGGGCTTGACTGTTTTCTACTAAATCATTCTTTCTTGTATTTTAAATAACTCACTACTTTTAAATTTGTCTAGTTTATATGCAGCCATATGGATTACTGAGCACATTTTGTAGGACTGATGCAGTATTTATTCTACTGTTGAGTGACATTGATGTGTATTGTATTGTTTTTTTTATGCTGTTCAGGTGGTACAATATTTTCATAAAGGCAGGTTAACTGCTTACTTTTTTTAAAATTGGAAACTACAAATAGTCGCAGCTATTTCTGGTGTCTTCCTTTTGTCGCTTCACAATCTAAAGCAATGTGCATCATGTGATCATATAGTTGGTTGAAAATGGTTGATTATAAATGTGGCACTTACATATGGGAAATCCAGAGACATATATATTTTCACATCTGTACATTTATTTTGGCCCCGAGTTGCTACTTTTACAGTTTCTTTTTTTTTTTTACAAATGCATCGACAAAATACATTGCAGCAGATGTGTAAATCTGAGAGAGATATCTGGCTCCGCTGCACTTTTATGGTGTGTCGCAGCTGAGTTTTAAAGTTTGGACAGTATAGAGAATGTGCATAATAATCGTGCATCACTGCGCACGTGGTACTGTAGCAACATGTCCTGAGAGAAACTTATATTAGTAAACTGAATGTATGCAAGAGTTTTCATTCTTATCCTCTGTTGAACACTGCAAAGAAAAAGCAAGATGACAGTTCATCAGCCACACTTTAATAGTAAACAGCAGACTTAACAGCGAGCACGCTGCATTACAGTAAACCTCTTGATAATTGTTACAGTTGCTCTCGTTCAGAACAAAAGTCAGAGTTCCAATAACATACTTGATTTATGTGACACCCTGAACTCGAAGCAGCCACAGAGCCCCACGTATGAAAATGTCACCATAATAACTGTTATGTTTATGCATCTGAAATATTTCATGTGTTGCATGCAGGAATAATACAGAGAAAAGAAGCACAACATAAAGTGATCATGACATTTTGTAAACAATACATGACTAGTCTAATGGACCCTGCTTTATTTTTAACGGTAGTGCAAAGCATTGTTACAGTACACATATCTTCATAAGGCTACAGGACTGCCACTTTTTATACGCTGTGGGCTCACGAGTCGCAAGCAACACAAATAAATAATGGGGAACAAAATCAGTCAATCAGCCAGTTAACAGACAGTTTGCATTCATAGGAGAGTAAATGCAAAAGTACAATAAAAGTGCGGCGTTGTTTGGACCAGACAGGAACGGTACATAAAAATAAAGAAACAAAACTGAGTGCACATGCTACAGTGACACCAATGAAAGCACGGCAGGTCTCTGATTCCCTCTGCTTTGGTTTGGAGTCCCGCTCTATGAAGCCAGCTCCATAGGCCCCTCCTCCTCGCCGTCCGCCCGGTTGGCACGGATCTCCATCAGGGTACGAGCAAAGCATCCCCAGTCGTCAGTATGAGCCGCCGACAGCTGTGGGAAGTATGAACAAAACAAAGGTGCATGGCATTAAGACCTACCTGGACACATCTGCGCGGAATGTAGGCACAACCTCTGGATGTTTGTTGGCGACAGAGCTGCAAGCATTAGGTCTCTGCTACCGTCATGGCTCGTTAGATCATCTCAGAGGATGCATGAACACACATGAACACATTTACTATTTTAATCAAGAATGCCACAAGGGACAAAGATGGGAAATAAGGCACTGCTATGACTGATTTTAGCTCTGTCAACCATGCTGAATGTCATCCAGCCAGGTTCTGTGTTGGCCAATGAAATACCAAACGCGCATATTCCAGCGTATTTACCCTGTTTGTCGCAAGAGCGTCACAACAAACATAATAGTTGCAGCTGTGATAATTTTCCATGGTTGTAAAATTTAATATAATGCAGTTCTGTGGAGTGTTTAAACATTTCTTGTAAAGTCAATACCACACACACACACACACACATATATATATGCACACACACTCCTCTTTGGAGTCGTAAAACCTTTCAACCCTGCTCACTTTTATTGATGACTCTTCGTTGCCGCCACCCCAGCACGGAGGCCACCAGCTAAGCCGAGCCGCTCTCCAACTCACCACACAACAAAAAGACGCTAAAATTAGCAGAGCGGCTAGGCTAACGCGCCCTCACATGGGGATCCTAACCAGAGCCCTCTAACATGAGAGAACATTCAGGCACAGGCAGGAAGGCTGGCCGCTTTGTGGTGATGGCAAAGTCATGTGGAGGCCCTTTTACAGGGTTATGGAAAAGGGAGGGGAAAGAAATACAACACATACATCCATGGCAAAGCTGACAGTTTAGTAAACATACAGGGTTAAAAGACCTAAAGTGGTCAGCTGTGGTGCATGTGGAGTTTCTACTGTGAAAAAATGCATTTAAATCTTCTCTTATAGTAAGAACCTTTCACCAAAGTCAGTGAACCAAATATACATGAAACCAAGTGCAGTTTGTATATTTCCATAAAATCACGATTCAGTTACAATTACATACATTATTTCCAGCAGTCTTCCCATCAAATGATAGTTTATTCTGGTAGAATCAGGAAAGAGGGGGATATTACTGAAGAAATGTTAGCAATGCCAGCAACTCAAACTTCAGGCACTAAAACTTCTTTATGCACATGTGAAATACATTTTGATCATTGATTTTCATTCTTTTAGCACCTATGGTGTAATTGATTGATTATCTGACAGCTGAACCTGTAAGAATCACCAGCTGCCTGCTTCACACTGTTCACAGTGAATCCAACAACAATGTACCGATTTTATTTTATCCAGAGCAGGCTGTGACATTTGACATCCCTAGAGATCAGTCTGCAATGCCAGGGGTCAGCACACCCAGGTCCAGGTCCCCCTCTTCGCCTGCCACCCGGCATACAATGCACCTGACCCCAAGGCCTATCCTTACTGTAGGTGATGCGCCCACAGGGTGGCGGCTCCATGAAGTTTGCTTAGCCTGTGCCAGATCGAAGTCGATGGTTAAAGGCCTGTCCACCAAACGCTCACTGACGAGCTCCACTCCCAGGTCTGGCACCAGAAGGGGGTTTCCCGGTTTCCCTAAATCAGGTGAGGTTTTTTTAATCGCTCCCTTAGATCAATTTGCCTCCTGGGAGCCTCCCTTGGGGGGGTTCCCAGGCATGTCCAATGGGGAGCAGACCCTGGGGTAGACCCAGGATGCTGTGTTGCTCACCCCTGCCCTTATTTCTCGGTACCAAATAAAACTCTGCTCAAAGATGAACAGAATGTTTCTGTATCATGTTTTTCATCTACTTTAAAAGTATTAGATTACTATCTGTACCTCTCCAGTGTCGTAGATCCACACTCGGCCTTCTGAGTCGCCCACAGCCACCTCCTTCCCTCCTGATGACCAGCGGACCCTGTTGAGGGCTGACGCGCCCTCTATGGTCACACTGGCAGTTGGTACCTGGTGGAAATAAATAAACCACAAAGGTATTCAGTATTAATTCAAATGCTACCCTTTTGACAATTTTTTTTTACATTTTCAGTGTTGAAAACCTCAACTTCCACATTTAGATTACAATGATGCAAATCAGATGTTTACACGTAAACTGTGATTTATACTTAACAACCTATTAAGACACGAGACAGGAAAGACCTAACAGAAGTCCGGACGACCTGCAGCACATTGTGCACTTCAGAAAGAAGTTAAAATATTATGTGAGCCCCTAAAGAGGCACATAAACCTTTATAAAACCTCCAATAAACACATGCAAACAACAACACAGCCAGTCTGCCGCCTGCAGGCGAGTGCTGTTTGTGTTTGAGCATGTTAGTACAATCTATAATTTCCATGTTGATAAATGGAGCCTGCTGAATGAATGGGTGAGTTTAAACCAGTTTAATTCAAAAAGCTCTTCATCAGTGCCATAGATGTTTAAGGTTACTTACATGAGAATTTGAATATTAATTCAGCAGCAAACGACTATTTGTTTTGTAAAGATATAGTGGAATAATGATGTTCTGAACACAGAATGATGACACACGTCCTCTTAGTGTGTTGTAATAACACATGCATGTGAGTCCCTCTCTACCGTCCCATGCCTGTTTTAAACACGGTGGCTGGATCAAAACTTTCTCATATTATAGATAAACAGTATAGCGACTAAAAATGTGATTTCACTGAAAAAAGATGTACATTTACACCACAACTCACGTTCTTATTTCTTTGTATTTAATTATCCTAATTGCATTTGCAGCTATTCTTCTTAATTTTTAATGGAAAAGGAGAGGATTATGACACTGTAGTCTAATTTTGAAAGCAGAGCTTTATCCATATGCTCTGTAGGTTAGAAAACATAGCCGTCACTTGTCATTCAAATGTGGACACACACAAGGCTCTTTACTGTATAATTACAGCTGTTCATGTTTGCTGTTGTGGGTGACCCGCTGCTCTTTTTTAGCTAACAGCAGTGCTCGTGTTGCACCTTTAAAAAACCTAAAACCATCTGCAGGGTTTCCATAAACTGTTCCTGACATGTGGCAGGCGAGTCTGACACATGTCACCAGTGGAGACAGAGGCCTTGGCATCATGTCGCCTCACACAACCAGCCTCTGCGTATTTAAAGCAGCACTAACCACAGGCTGACTGCCATTAGCCTGCTAGCTTCCACCGCTCTGCCCGAGTGGATCTGAACTGAGCACTTTAAATTGGCTGTATAGGTCTGTGTGTACGTGTGTGTGTGTGTGTGTGCTGGAAATGAGAACCAGGCGCGCCACACTACTCCGTTAGTGCCGTTATGACTGTGTGTTTTTAATATGATGGTAACAATGGAAGTCTGTTGTTCAGTCTGTTTCACTGACAGTGTATGAATGAATGTGTGTGCATGTGTTTGGTACATCCGCTTGCGTGCGTGTGCGTGTGTGTGTGTGTGAGTGCTGAGCAAATGTTTCTCATAAAGCACATTGTTAGCTGAGTTAGGCCATCGATAATGAACTCTTCCTCTCTAGGTGAAAAGGCTGCTGTTGAGGGAACCATGGGAAACTTGTCATCTTTGCCAGAGAGGGAAGACTCTGGAAATGAGATCAGTGTGGGGTAAAAGATGAGATGTGAGATCTGAGATGTTACGTAAAATCCTGAGAAGTGAGTTGTGACTTTTATATGGGAACGTACGTAAGGGGCTGCACGGTGGGTTTGTCTCCACTGACACCAAGAGAGATGGTGAATGGAGCATCCTTTCATCCCTAATTTTACCTGAGTGATCGAAGCTTTGGTACCCATCAGTTATCATTTGTAAAATTTATGGTTTGTAAACTCAAAGCTTAAGACATCCACACAATGCAACTTATCATTAGGTTACGATACACTTTCTTGCTGAGTTAGATAAGAAAATCAATACCACTCTGATGGAGACTGGATTAAGACTTCATTGAGTGGAAATGAGTAAACAGCTAAACTGTCCCTGTCCGAAATTAGAAAATATGTCTACCAACAACTCTAAAGTGCAAAGTGCACCTTAGTAGTGCTGGCATGTGCATTTTGTTTCCTATGGATAGAGCAATGCTACAGTAGCTGCCTCATACTGCTTTCAGTCATTATCCTACGCTAAGCTAACCAGCTGCTGACATAAGCTTTACATATTTAATGTGCAGACATGAGAGTGGTATCAACCTTAAGTATATAACTCTTAGAAAGAATGCTAATTAGTTTCCCAAAATCTTGAACAATTCCTTTAATTAATAAGAAATCGCAAATAAATCTAAAAGAAATTTTGCATAAAATTAATTACATATTTGTTTTTCCAAAGCTGCATCAATCTCCACTATCTTATGTCGCACTACTTATTTAACATTACACATATATTTATGTATCATATATAATTTAGCTGGATAACTTGGTGATCTTCTCTTCCTTAAACGCTCTCCCTCTGAAAATAAATCTTGCCCCACAGCGATGAGAACTTCAACCCCTGACCTGAACTTGCTCCTTTTTTTATTTTCATCTCCAGCATGGGACTGCGGACTGAGGGCTGGGGCTCTTTGCTCGTGGTCTCCTGCACATCTGTGTGCTTCACTGATGGGGACAGAGTGTGGGAGGCAGCAGATGAGAGGAGACGCCGGGGGGGGCTGAGATTGCCCGAACGTTGGACAGCAATGTTAACAGGACGTGTTGGGTGGGAGCCGGGATGAAGAGATGTCACTAATTCTGATTTAAACCGATGGCCGTGGGAAACGCCCACGGGGGAGTCTTGAATTTGTGTGTATGTGTAGGGAAGGATGTGGAGGGGTTTGGTGGTGATGGGGTGGTTGATGGGAGGGAAAAGCCTTGGGTGTTTTGTTGTGCAGTTTCGGGCTGAGCCCCAGCAACGCGCCCTGAGGACACCAGACACACCAACACACAAATAGATGATGCAGTAAACACGCCATAATCACCTATTTTCTCTCACACGGTATATACACAAACCTCGGTGTCATTGTTGAGGTTCCACAGGTCTAAGCGGCCCATGCCATCCACGGCGGCAAAGATGGCGGGGTGTACAGGCGACCACATGACATCATAGACATAGTCAGCGTTATCTTCAAACGAGTACAGGGGCTTGTTGTGCTGAAAGAGAGATAGAGAGGATATCTATATATGTGTATGACTGACAAAAAAGAGACAGAGTGGAGGATTACAGTTGATGACATACTAGAAACACAGAGAAAAGAAAGACAGAGAGAGAGAGAAGGAATGGAGAGAGGGAGTGAGCGAGCTTCAGACAGAGTGGCGCTGCCTCAGCCTTGGGGCCTGTCTGGGTGCAGAGTCTAATTAAAAAGCCTCGCACATTCACACAGCACCATAAAACCGCTGGGAGAGATGAAAGGGAGGGCCCCTCCACAAGGTGTACTGTAACCTCAACACAGCAGCTGTCTGAGGGAGAGAGACCGAGATGGGAAGAGATGGAATGGGAGGAAAAGGAGGGGTGGACAATGGACGGACAGGAAGAGGCACTGGAGATGTATGTGTGTGTGTGTGTGTAATGTCTGACTGATGGATTTCTTTAGGCCTATAGCGATATCAATATTTGGGAATACAATGAAGATCTACGATTCATCTTTTAATATATATATATATATATATATATTTGCACCCACACCTTTTTTTCCCGGGCAATGATTGCAATGAATTCGCTTGTGCTACGATACATAAATTAAATAAGTGTGTGAATATGGCTTAGTGTGTGTGTGTGTGTGTGTGTGTGTGTGTGTTCCAGTCTCTCAGACAGGCTGTTTGGATTCCAGAGGCTTACAAACTACATTCCTGACAGGTAAAAGTGGGAGGGGAGAAGGAGAGGAGACAGGGTGGCTGCAAGAACAAATGAAAGAATGTAGTCCCTCTCCTCCCTCCCTTTCTCTCTCTCTCCTCTCATATCTTCTCTATTCCTCCGTCATCCATCACCTTTACTCTCACACACACACACACACACACACACACACACACACACACACACACACACACACACACACACACACACACACACACACACACACACACACACACATAAACACCAACACAAACACAGCGAGAAAAGAGCATTTCAAGCCTCGATTGAAGCTGTTTTCCAGCTGGCGGGGGGACAGCAGAGGTCACTTTACTCCATCTCACAGCTTCAGCGTTCGATCACCTGAGTGATTCCTGTTAATGTTTTCTCTGTTATCCTCTCCTGCTCTGAGTCTGCATTATTTGGACTCGTCTTCTTCTAAAACACACTTTTACTTTGATAACCTTCCTCGCTAAATAATGCCACACAATAGAATTTCAAGCTCTCTTTGTGAAATTTGTCCTAATGATGTATTTTGTCAAGTGATAAATCACATTAGATTTGAGATGAATCAGGAATCCTCCTTGTATCTACTGACTATTAAAAATGTAAACTACTATTTTTACGATGTTAAATGATGATTTGGAGCAAGGAGTCTTAAAACTAATCTTAAAATTAAGTTTAATCCTGGCGGCGCCACATGTAAAGTAACCGCTTATCATTTCTGGAGGCTGGGGAGCTTCTAGCACGTTTGAACTGGAAGACCATCACTGACACACTGGATACTGATGGACGGATACACAGTGTAATGACATTTTACAACAACTTGAAGCAGTTTAGAAAATGAATGAATGGAAGTTAAGTTGAACATGTCATCTGACCAATCCTAATGATATTGTACTGAAATTATAGGACTAAAATCACACACACTTTTGTATGTGCTGTCTAAAACTTCAGTCTTCCTCCCTTGGACTCTCCGAGGGATCCGAAGCCGTCTCGTGTCTGCAACAGTCATTCATTTTACTGGTTCCATCCTGGCTGCATCCTTTACTGAGCACACACAATGAGGGAACTGAGATGTTGCGCCTTCAAATTAGAAAATGTTTTGCAAATGGTGCTAAAAGAGAATCTCATTTTCAGTACATGGATTCTCAATAATTACCTAAACTGACGGATGCAGGCCTTTAATTAATGTCTTAAGAGAGGACAAGTGGAATGATTATGATTTGCATTGTCTTTGCATGCTCTTCTGCAGGAGTGGAGCACAGAACAGTCTGATGGATAATGTAGTGATATGAGGAGAGGTCCAGGTTATCTTCTTTCAACATCAGTGGTAGTGGACACAACATTTTTTTTATGTTGATTCCTCTATGTAATAGTATTTCTTTTATGTCCAGGTATATGTCTTGCCCTCTGGTGTGTGTTGTAAGTGCTGTGATACCAAGGATGTCCTCAAAGGAATCTTTCCTTACTGCATGGTAAAATCTGACGTACACCAAAACCTGGGCATTGTCACTAATTTGATTAATGATGCGTTGACTGCTAAAGCTACTGTATGCAAGATGCACTCTGAATAGCAGCATCAGTATGTGACTGTGCTTCCTGTGCAAGTACCTCAACTCTTCTTGTGGCTGTTGCAGCTGAAAAAATGGATTTCTTTAATATTTTCTCTCAATTCATTTCTTTCTTTGCTGTCTGTAAATCTGTAAAGGATTTTTTTTTATGTTTTCCTAAAATCCACTGTATTCTCAGTGAACACTCGTACGCTCGTTGTTGTGCTGTGAAGGAATGAGAGGACAAGTAAAGATATTGAACTTTGAGCTCATTTATTTTCCACGTCCTGTCTGTGTCTACCTTCATAATGCCGTTTAATATTTCCACTTTTGACAGCCGCAACAGACTCTGTGCAAATTAAGCACAGCGGCCTCGTAGCGCTCGTTGCAGGAAGAATAAATGCAAAAATAAAGAAATACAGACTCGGTTTTCATCGTCAATTTTTGTCTTTCATGCTTTACAGAATGTAGTGTATGACATATGTAGCAGCATATGTTAGCAACTTATTGTAGCAGCCTAGCAGCAGTAATAGGACCCCAGCGGCTCTACAGACCTACCAGCATTGTGCCTGTTCAAAATCCCTTTGATGACAAAAGCTAATAATAGGTTATTTCTTCCCGTCATGTAAAAAAGCTTTGTGGATTTGTGACCCCTGCTCTGTCCAATCACTGAGTAGATGCTTTTGGGGTCAAGAGAGCAAGAACGGTTAAAGTTGTACACAATCATGAACCCAACTCCCAGCTGTTGCGACATCTTCACACTGCCCGACTCTAAATGTTTTCACTAACCACAATATTTGCACCACCGAGTGTAAAAACATCAGCAGACTCTTGTGCGACAGCCTTTTTGAACGGTGAGAGAAAACGTGTGTGTGAACGTAAAGAGAATTCACTGCGAATATGTGTGTGTGTGTTACAAGAGTTGGGCTGAAAGCAAATCTCGAGGGGATTTTAGGTAAGCAAAGGCAGCTTTCTTCAGGTGCATGTGAGGCTTGTATGGTGTGTCTATATTTGCACAGACACTCACACACTCTCAGGTATTCCGCTTGCCCACACACAAATATGGATTATGTGGGATAAGAGACAGACACACATTCCTGTGGTACCCCTCAAAGGAAAGGGAATTCCCAAATCCTGAAAAATAACACAATCTTCTGATGAAAACCCACCGAAATGTTTTAATATGTGTCACGGGACCCTTTACATAAGACTTGTGGACTGGCTGCATGCAAACATAAGCTAAAATTCATCAGAGTGCTTTACGGCCTGTCACAGCCAAGTAAGAACGGTGTAACTGGATCTTGCATAAAACTAAAGGCATTATGCAATACGCATTATGGATTTTCCTCCTATTGAATGAGCCACTCTTTGGTTTCTGGCTTGCTGTTTGGTGCCCTGTTCATATTGATCCCTCTGTCCTTCAACATGAGCATCACCTCCTCTACCAAACACAATTTGTACCTCTGCAAAAGGGTGGACCTCGTGTCAAGGAAGAGTTGATTACATTCTGAGGCACTTCTGGGTATGGAGGCGGATGCTGGATCACTTTTTCACTTCCTTTAATATTGTGAGATAGGGCCTGTTGTGAAACATTTTTCCAATATCATGATTATTTGGAGGAGGGGCAATCATCTGTCATCATGGCGACATCATGTAGAGTGTTATTCCCAAGGGTACAATGACACAACAATTGATTAATGACAATTGCGTTGGCTGAATAATGCTTTCTCGGAGTGCTTTCTGGGTTCCACTTTCTCTTCTTTCCAATTTCTTCTCTCTTGCAATTTTCTTTAATTCTTCATCCCTGTGTGCATCACCTGAACTGCTACATCTTGCTATCCCCATTACCTTTTATAGTTTCCACCTTAGACAGACTTCATCCTGAACTTCCAACCTTCCTCGAGATCAATTTTTCTACTTAATTCTGACAAATCCTTCCTCACTCACTCTTCAGTCATGAAGCATGAATAAAGAAATGAAACATCTGAGCTTATGATCCTGGTTCCATTCCATTCCACAAGCGAGACCCAGCCTCTCTCGACGATCATTGCCCATTTGGACCGGTTTTGAAACAACTGCTCTAAACAAGCCAGGTGTGAATAGATCCTAACACTCACCGAGGGGCACAGTAAGGTCTGATGTAGACCGACTCATATGAGAAACCGATCCCAAATGAGTCAACGAACAATTTAACTGTCTTCTTTTCTTCATTCTGTCACACCATGATATTATACTGTAAGTCTAATCACATTTTTAATAATAGAAACACACCTTTTGAAGAAGAAGAGCCATCTGTTGTCACATCCAGCTGTACAAGTTCAGCGAATTGAATGGGGTGGTGGATCTGTGGATGTTTATTTAATTTACAGTATAAGCGGTTTTGATTGCTGCCTTTTGGCTGCAAATTCGACAAATCGTCTCCTCCAAGTTATCTGGGTCTCCTTTTTCATTTGGCTCAGTGATCCATGATGTTCAGGTTGCCAAAGCAATTTGTTTAGCAATAAGTGCAACTTCTCAAAGATCCTAATTGTGCCACTCAACTATGGAACACTCACTACACACCCCGTAACAGAACTCTCCCAACTTACCCACCTCACCCACACACACACACACACATGTACACACATTTTCTCTCTTACTTTTTCTCTCTCTACAACCTCTCATCCACAATCAACCCCCCACACATCCTCTCACTCTCTGCAGCTCTCTTGCACACACTCACTCACACACACACACACACACACACATTTTACCTTCGTGCTCCAGAGTTTGACGGTCCAGTCGAAAGACGATGTGATGAAGAGGTGGGAAAAGTCAACGTTACCCACTGCGCTGTGGCAGCTGATCCCCGTCACAGGCCCCTGGTGGCCCTCAAACATCTCACAGATACCTGCCTTACTAAGGAGGGGGACACAAGTAGTTCAGCTCTGTGGTGTTTTAGTGGTCTTAACTTGTTTAAATATAACACAGTGAAATGGTGCCTTACTGAGGGTGCCCATACTTTTAACCAATTTGGAAGGACACACAGGGAGCTTTGATTAAACGTGAACTGATTAACTCCTTGAATTAAGAGAAAGTAATCCATTTATTTTTTTTCTTGTAATTCTAAAGTTTGACTTTTTCAAGGCAAAAAGTCATAAATACATGAATGTACCTAATTTAAAGAAAAAGTTTACCTGAATATTTGTTGACTGCCTAAATGTACATTTTTGGCAGAATTATTTTACTGTGATGTTGAGATTCCACATCATCTTAAAGCACCAATCGAATCATATCAAATATGTGTGAGATGTTTTGTTCAGTGTTTGTGTGTCCACCAACCTGCCATGTCTGGATGCAGTGTACACGGTTCCCTCCTCACTCCCCACCACATAGTTGTTAACCTCTCCCGTGGGAAAAGCCATGCCTGTCACCGCCACAGGTTTGGATTTATTGTATACCAGTTCCATGGTCTCCTAAACAGATACACGCAGGAGGAAGCCTTTATGTGAGCTAATATACACATATACATTACAACGGTTACAGAAAATACACTCCACTATGTTTTTTGGACATGGGTAGTTTGTGTTGTATGAAAATTATAATAACTTTAATGATTATCTTGTTTAAATCAATAGCAAAAACAAGCACCAAAAATATGAGCTGCATAAATTTCTCAATGGGGTTTAGGCTGGGGCTCATCAGTGGCTAGTCCAGAACTGTGACGTCATTCTCCTTCAGAAGCATGGCACACACACGGGTCCAGTGCTGTCCAGATGTGGACAGTGTGCTGCTGGGTGATGTGGACAGTGTTCTGCGTGATGTGGACAGTGTGCTGCTGGGTGATGTGGACAGTGTGCTGCTGGGTGATGTGGACAGTGTGCTGCTGGGTGATGTGGACAGTGTGCTGCTGGGTGATGTGGACAGTGTGCTGCTGGGTGATGTGGACAGTGTGTTGCGTGATGTGGACAGTGTTCTGGGTGATGTGGACAGTGTTCTGGGTGATGTGGACAGTGTTCTGGGTGATGTGGACAGTGTGCTGCTGGGTGATGTGGACAGTGTGTTGCGTGATGTGGACAGTGTTCTGGGTGATGTGGACAGTGTTCTGGGTGATGTGGACAGTGTTCTGGGTGATGTGGACAGTGTGCTGCTGGGTGATGTGGACAGTGTGTTGCGTGATGTGGACAGTGTTCTGGGTGATGTGGACAGTGTTCTGGGTGATGTGGACAGTGTTCTGGGTGATGTGGACAGTGTGTTGCGTGATGTGGACAGTGTTCTGGGTGATGTGGACAGTGTTCTGGGTGATGTGGACAGTGTTCTGCGTGATGTGGACAGTGTTCTGCGTGATGTGGACAGTGTGCTGCGTGATGTGGACAGTGTGCTGCTGGGTGATGTGGACAGTGTGCTGCGTGATGTGGACAGTGTGCTGCGTGATGTGGACAGTGTGCTGCTGGGTGATGTGGACAGTGTGCTGCGTGATGTGGACAGTGTGCTGCTGGGTGATGTGGACAGTGTGCTGCTGGGTGATGTGGACAGTGTGCTGCTGGGTGATGTGGACAGTGTGCTGCTGGGTGATGTGGACAGTGTTCTGCGTGATGTGGACAGTGTGCTGCGTGATGTGGACAGTGTGCTGCTGGGTGATGTGGACAGTGTGCTGCGTGATGTGGACAGTGTGCTGCGTGATGTGGACAGTGTGCTGCTGGGTGATGTGGACAGTGTGCTGCGTGATGTGGACAGTGTGCTGCGTGATGTGGACAGTGTGCTGCTGGGTGATGTGGACAGTGTGCTGCGTGATGTGGACAGTGTGCTGCTGGGTGATGTGGACAGTGTGCTGCGTGATGTGAACAGTGTGATATGGACAGTGTGCTGCGTGATGTGGACAGTGTGCTGCTGGGTGATGTGGACAGTGTGCTGCGTGATGTGGACAGTGTGCTGGGTGTGTTGCGTACCTGCGGCTGGGAGAGCATGTCCAGACTCCAGGAGCACATCCTGCCGTCGGTAGACACAGTGATCAGGTTGTTGGCGTTCTGGGTGCCAACCACGTTCACGCAGTACACCGGGTGCTATACACACATATATAAAAAGAGAAAAACACACAGTCACACAAAGTTGATGAGATGAGTGGAGAAATGCTCTACAAACAAACAATGTTTTCAAAAACTCATAACTTACCACAACTTAAAGGTGATTACAACAATCCCCACTAAGATGCTGTACTAATTCTCTTGTACAATAAATACTTGGATAAGTTCTAACTGCGGTAGACTGTCCGGGACATAAAATATTGAAATAGTTTGACATGCTAAAATAAAACAAAATAGATTTTAAACTTCGTCCTGAGATGATTAATGATTAAAGAATACTCTTAAACCCATGATATCATTAGAAACATGATGCACCAATGGATGCACCAGCTCACAGACACCCACATATTAGTGTCCAGTCGTTCCTTCCATGGGACACACACTGTCCATATCCACAGCACTATGTCATTACTGGGTAGTAATTGATTTGTGTACTGGGCAGTACTAGGTTTGAACCTACTGTACAGCATGGATGGGATGTAGCAGGTTTACTCTCTGTGTGTATGTGTGTGTTTGTTAAGATATTATTACTGTATTTTGGTCACTAGTTTGTCAAGGATCAGCATTTTCAGCTAAACTAAATCTATATGTGACTCTAGTGTGAGTGGTGACCGTGTGTGCGTGTGAGGAAAGAAGAGTGAAATGAACGAAACATTAAATCTACGTCATATTGATAATGGAGACCGCCTTACAGTGTGTGCAGCAGCAGACAGGGGAGTCCTTTGGACGGGGGTCCGACGGTGACTGCGGTTGTCCCACAGGACGATCTGTCCTGAGTAAGTCCCCCCCACCACTAGGTTGGGATGAAACTTGGCGAAGCCCACAGATACTACAGGAGACTGAGGAAAGAGAGAAAAGTGGAGAATGCTATTCTGGTATGAGGTTATTTTATGAGAAAACCTCTGAAAAAGGCATATTATCATGAAAAAGGAATGTGATGAACACAGGTGTGAATAGCAGGAGCAGAGAAGTCTTGAAGCTCTGTTGAAACCTTGTATTATTTTACATGTTCTGTACAGAAACCGAGGCCAATGAGTTTCAGGTTAAAACAATGTTGTAGGTAAAACAGCAGACAGAGAGAAAAGAGCAAAAACAAAGAAAGATGTGAGTACGAGCGAAAACAAGTGATCAAGGCAGCGTGATGGGTGGCAGTCCTGGGGAGATAGATGGAGACGAAGATGATGAGTTTGGCTACGGTGAGGGTCCACCAAGGAGAGGAAAGGGGTGACGCTGGGGCGGAGATGAGACAAAGAGGGGAATTGTAGCCCTCCTTCTCACAGCCGTTTCACATTTCAGCATCAAAACCTCAGCAGCCACTGGAGCGCTCACTGTAGCCTCCATCATGACAAGTGCAGCCTTGAACTCCCTCCCTGCAAAATGCAATGTTTATTGAGTTTTGGTTCCTCTTCAGTGCCCGTCCCATATGGGCGTCTGCACGCAGCAGCTAGCCTCCCCTGACCCAGAGCCAATGAAGCGCTGTACTGTGGAGTTATGAGAAAATGTTTCAGCATCACTGTGCAACAGAAGGGCAGTGGTGTAGTAAAGCAGCATGACCATGTTGAGAGGAATGATAATTTGCCTGTAAAAGACAGGGGTTAAGAGTGCATTAAACAAGGTTACATGCACAGAGCACAATTAAAAACAGTGAAATTATAAAAGCATGCAGTAAATTTTGCATTGCGTAATCCAGATGTAGATTTTGTTGGAAGAACCGTCTTTGACAGTTTTGGTGCTCCTGAGGAAAGTACGCCAAACGTTTTGTTGCTGAAACAACAGCTCAAAGACGGTCTTTGTTTTGGGCTCAATTATCAGAGTCTTCCCAAAAGAATCTCGCTTATAGTTATTGTTATTTACTTATATTAGTTCATTTTTGAATATACACATCGATAAATCCTCTTATATTAAATTATTAAGCAACTTGATCCTCCTTTCTGTTTTGTGTGTTTATTTTTTGTTTGCTTGTTTTTTCTCTTTCCTTTGTCGATCATTTATTCATTCATTTATTTATTTTCTTCCCTTTTGATCCCTTTAATTGTAAAACCCAAAAATGTTATTGGCTTTGTATTTATCTGTAGAACTTATTTGAAGACCAATAAACACGATTAAAATTAAAGAAAGCACCCCGTCATTAAAATGATTGTTACATTAATATGAATACATTCAACAGACAGTAAGACGACAATGAAAATTATTCTTATAATTCAAATAAAAGGAAATTAAAAACTGAACACTACAATAGTCCATCTAAAAAACACAACTATGGCGTATATGAATTCCTTCATAGGAATGCCCTCTGACATTGTCCAATCTATAAAGAACAAACATTACAGTATATAAATAAGCTGCTGAGAATGCAGAATGCGACATCCGTTTCTGCACTGCATACATACTAATGTGCCAATATGCTATGCGGTCATGGCAGTTTTGGGGAGCAGATGTTACCACATAGGTAGGAAATCTAACAATGGGAGTTCATGTTTCGGAAAACCACTCCAGGTTGCAAATACGCCAAAATACACAATGGCTACAAACAGGAAATCATAAATCATACTGTTAAAGGAAAGAATAGTCATAAAGTCAGCAAACTCACTCTGTAATCTCTCAGTTAGTTGCACAGGAAATGCAACTGCAAGTTTTAGATAGAATCTAAATAAAGTTTGACGACAATAACCAACATAATTTACTGATCTTACCAAGATCAAATATGGCTACAGTAAAAAAAAAAAAAAAAAAACCTTAACTGTATTGAATTGAGAGATGTTTTAGTACTTCTAAGTATACTGAATCTAGAATGTCTCAGACTTCATGAGACTTTTCTTTCAACGGCTGCTTATTAATCGAAAGTTAGCTCAAGTAATGGAAGAGATGACTGAACAGGCAGAGCAATTACTTAAATATGCAAATCAATTCTTTGTGAAAAAATCCTACTGGGCTGTGACAACCTACAAGCATTCAATAGTATAACATTTGTCTTGTTTTTCATTTCTCTTCATCGCGCTCCACCTCTCTCTTCATCCTCACCACCACACCATGTGTGAAGCAGCCAAATCCAAACCCCAGTTCGTTTTGCAAGGAGACTGGAAAACAAGCCAGAGAAAAGAAAACACTGCACACTCCTTCTCACTCTCTCTTTTTTTTCTTCTTCTTCTTCTTCTTCTTCTGAGGAGTCACGGCCTCCAGACGAATGGCTCAGGAGTCGCTTCAGATGTGAAGACTCAAAATAAACTGAGCTGAACTCTGGTGGTAAAAATAAAGTACCGCTTCGGCTGGCGAGGAGGCGCTCTCTGAAAAGCTTATCTACACAGTCATAGAAAAAGGGATGTTAAGTTTATTCGCACATATTAGCACACAAGACAAAGACAAAGTGCTGCAAGATTTTTTTTTCTAAATTATTAGGACAATATATTCCCAATAAGTGTTGAAACAATGCTTTTAACAGTGAAACTACTTCAGGTCAAATGTTAAGACAACAGCTCAAATACACACGGACAAGTCTGCCTTCAACTAGTTAACTTTTATATATCGAAGAGTTTCAGGATGACCTTTGCACTCTGTGGCTGTCTGATCCTCCTCCATTAGGCTTCATCAAAGGACGAATGAACCGTCCATTAAATGAAAGACTACTGGCATCAGCTTGGCTTATCATTAGTCTGGCATTGTCTGTCTGTAACCTGCGTCCACAGCACTGATCACAGACAGGTCTGGCTGGAATCATTGTCATTGAGGTATAACTTAAAAATGCACTGGCTTTAAGCCAATCACACACACCTTTGGTTGTATCACTACCCGATCTGGCAACCACGTGGATCAGGCAGCGACTCAGATCAGGTCCAGGCAGGCAGCACTAAGCCCAAAACGTAACGACAGTGGCCGTGCAAAATAATGGTTGTCTGACTCTCGTTTAATGTTAAATGTCTTTGTTAAATTGGAAAAATCTGGAGCACAAAATAAGCTGCGTGCTACTTTAAATATATTAATACTATTATCCTTAAACTCAGTGCAGAAAAATCTCTGATCTTTCCAGTAAACAGTAAACACACAAGTCCACGAGCAAATAGAAAACATCCCTGCTGTCTACACTTTCTTGTCATTCCTCCACCAGTTATCACCCTAAGTAAACATCTCTGCCCCACATGAGTCATGACAAAGAGAAGCAAAATCAAATCAAGAGCTCCCTCTATTTGCTCCATATGTTCGTTTAGCTCCTAAGCCCTATCAGTGTCCCCATCTTAAGAGGAGAAATTCTGACTAAACTCTGAATCCCCTCTTTGAGAAACCACAGGCCATGCCATCATTTCCCTCACATACTGTCAGGCTTACTGAAAGAGCTACTGAAAATTAGCCCAACTTTGTCCCGATAGTGTACTTTGAGGCGCCTGCCAACAGTGACTTGGACGTAACATTAAAGTCATTCTCCCTGAATGTTTCTAATCAAATGTCACATCAGCACATATGTTTTAGAGTTACATGCCTTTTAAATGGACTGTATGTCATTTAGTGCTGAAATGGGATCAATTTGTCCCACGCTATAAGATTTATGATTTAAACTCAAGCAGAATTGCTTGACACTCTGAAGCAGATTCTCAATTTGGATGTCATGTAGAAAATTAATGACCGAGTTTAAAGCTGAATTATGGAGAGCTTGATTATGTTTCAGTTGGATTTCTGAAGTCTGTCTGCCTACTTTTTAGTCATTTGTGAGCTTTTGCTATCAATCATCATCAATCATTTTTTTACATATATTAGACAACATTTGTTTTGCAGCGTGTAAACATGAGTGAACTAAAGGAAAAGTTCACATTTTATGCAATTTGTGTGTTCGCTCTCTGAGAGGCCAAATATCACTTTCATGTCTGTACGATAAATATGAAGCTACTGCCAGCAACAGGCTAACTAGCCTGAACTGTATCTTAGCCAGGAGCAGTAACTTCTGAGGAATACTTCCAAGATACAGTGCTGTAAATAATTCATTTTAGTATTTATTAAACAAACAAACAAAAAAATGCATCCTGTCAATTAGCGAGTTTATAGGTCAGTAGGTCTGTCATGATCATGAAATTCCAGCTGATGATTGAAAGTCATGCAAATAATTGCAACTAACAATTTAATTGTCTTCTTCTCTTCATTTTATCCACCATTATATATATAAGTATAATCACAGTTTAATGATACGATTACACCTTATGAAGAAGAAAAGCTATTTATTGGCATTGTCACATTTATATTAAGACTCTCATCTAAAAGCCAATCTCTGGATGGACCCCGTAAAATTATTGAGCTCTCTCTTTTGATTTTGGTTTAAGATAAAAATGTGTCCACACTGGTGCTGGGTTTTTTTTGGGTTTTTTTTTGGGCTTTTAAATGATCCATGATGTTCACATCAACAGATGACCCTCGAGAAGTTAAGCTCGAGAGATAAACAGTCAGCGGTGCTAAAGGCTAATTTAATTCTCCACTCAAAGTGCAACCAGATGATGTCATTAACGAGCACCGGCAAAACATCACATGGTGGAAAAGGACGTGCAAATAGTGATGGATATGTTTTTCTCTTTTACCCAGCTGTTTTTATACAGATGAATAGAAGTGATTCCAACAATTAGGCAAAATAATTCCTATTAGCTAAAATAATTGCGATTGGGAGATTCTGTAATAATTGTGACAGGCCTATGGTGCCAGGCTTGCTGTTTCCCCGTTATCAATCTTTGTGCTAAGATAAGCTAACTTGTTGCTGGCTGTAGCGTCATACTTAGCATACTTAGAAACTCATCTAGCTCTCCACAAGAAAGCGATTACTTAGATTTCCCCAAAATGAGGACCTTCAAACTCCATGTTCAAATAAAATGCAGCCGCACTCCTCCCATCACCTGTAGCTCCTACATACCAGTCATACGAACACCACATCTGTCTAAACAACACCTCAACAGCTCTCGTGTCTGCAATGCTCCCGTTATGATTGCATCTACATATGAAAGCTGACTGTTACCAAGCCTGACATTTAATTTCCAAACGCCGTGGCTCTGTGGATGGTTCTCATCTCGCATGCACCAGAGGTCAGACACCTGCCAAGTCATGTCCTGCAGCCCAGACGGGGAGGATGTAGGGAGTGGCGCTCAGAAAGAAAAAGCAGCAGAGAGAGTCGCTTCAGTATACTGGGGCTGAGATACGAGTGACGGCTGTATAGGGGGACGCTCATTTCTTTCCTCGGGCAAAGTCTGGTTCATGTGTGTGTGTGTGTGTGTGTGTGTGTGTGTGTGTGTGTGTGTGTGTATCATCTAACATATTTCACACAAGGCTCTCAGGACTAAGTGCTTCTGGCAGGCCTTATTATATTAATGGGAAGTGTTCTGTAAAGGAAATGCACACATGGTAAGCTGTGATGAAAGATGGCACCCAGCAAGGGATTAGGAAGGTTTGAAGGAATGACAGAGAGAGAAAGAAAGCTAGAGAGAGGGGAACACTCCCTCCTTTGTTGCCTCCTCCTCTCTTTCCTTCATTCCTCAGGCAACAAACTGTTGCGGATGCTTGGGAAGGCAGAAATAGAGCACGGGTGCGAGGCTGAGAAGAAAAGATGAGGTAGTGAGGCACAAAACAGTATATCCTCCCAAATAGACCAACGCTCCATCCCTCCTCTCCCCCCCGTCTCCCTCCTCTCATTCACCGCACTCATCTGTTTTCCACTGTGCCTTATCAGGACCAGATGGATCAGACTGTCTTCCCTTGCATCCCCACTTTTCAACCCCCCTCACATCCCGACCACCTTTCTCCTCCCTTTTCCCCCCGGCTTCGCTCGTTTATGACACCCCACGGATTTTGTCACTCTGTGGTTTCTGGCAAGAAGAGAGAAATTCCAAGTCGAGTCAGTTTCGCCAGGCAAAGAGAAAGGTTTTGACGGAGTGAGAGCACAAAGACGAGATTCTGGGAACACAAACAGACCTTTCTCTGCCTCCTAGAGCTTCTATCCCTTCGTATTTCATTTCTTGTTTGTTTGCCTGGCTCATAATTTCATTTTTGCTGGTTTGTGGATTTAACGTTAGATTCCTATTGTAAATGTAATGCATTCTATTCTATTTGATACTGAAACTTAAGATATAGATAGTAAGAATTCCTCATAAGGTCTGTTTTCCAATTTATATCAATTTATATCGAACGTATCTAACAGAATCATTTTGCCACATGAAGCAAACATGAAAACATTGAGCATATAATGCAACCATGTACGTTTTTTTCAATTCCTCTCAATAATTGCATCGTAATTATTGAGCTGTCAACAAGCATGTATGCAGAGTTTGCTAAGCTGCGCTAACTGGCCGCTAGCTGTATACTTATCAGTCTTCTGTCGTCAATCTTTTAATCTAAGTCTCGGCAAGAAAGCAAATGAGCAAAAAACATGACACAGAAAAACATTCTTAATGGCTGAATACATGAGTATTAAATTAAGAACTGTCTTAATGAAATACAGCATACGGAAATTATTTTTGCCAGTAAAAGATTCATCTTTTTTGTGTGCCATAAATCAAATGCATTCACGCAGCTCCCTGAACACAAAAGCAGCTTCATCCTCCAGCATGAATTCAAACTTAGACATGGCCTGTGAATAATGCTGCTGCACTATTTCCTCTCTCTCTCTCTCTATTCACCTCTCCTCCTATTATGCTTCTCTTCTCAACCTGTATGGAAGTGCCAAAGACCTAGGGACCAACGCAAGGCAGCGAGATATTAATAAAAACATGACTGAGTTCAATTGGATATGACAGTAGCGGTGGGGGTCGTTACAGGGAGGCATGTGGTTTTGGGGGTTCGGCAGAGGTTTTAAGTCAGACAAGCTCTTTCATGTGGTGTGACTTTGCCCACTTGAGAGGCGGGTGTGAAGTTACAAGATTGGACCCCAACTGGGACAGGGCAATGATGGGTCCAAGTGCTGGGACGGCCGTGATGAGAGGAGGCATGCTCAACTGGTACCAGAATGCACAGCAGCGGCAGACCCTTTCCTGAAGTACAAACCCAAACCACACACTGATGGATCACACACTTCCTCCACTTTATAACAGATCAATGGCTCCTAAAGTGGGGTCACGAATCTGCCATACAGGGTTTGTAAAAGGCCCTGTAGTATTCCGGGTTCTGTTTAATATCAGATGTAGTTTAATTAACTGCATGGAATAAGCAGACTTAGAGAACAAAGATAGATTTCATTGGTAGAGCAGTTCATGATAATGAAAGATAATATAAGAACAACAATAACAGAATTAAATAGAAGCATAAACAACCAAATGCATAAAGTGCCTTCAGTGAAGCTTAATACCTTTAACTACTATAAATTACATGGATAAATCTGTGGATGAATTATTCAGACATTCAACTTTCAACGTTTTAGCTTTAATTCTTTAGCTGGAACACCGTAGATTCCCTGTGATTGGTCGTCATAAAGAAGTTAGTTTAGTGCGCAAGAGAACAACATGTCAATCCATTTCCTGTCTGTGGAATGAATGCATTACAGTAGAATGTGATATTATAGCACTGCTGCATTTTGGCAAAAATGTTGCAAACTCCACCTAAACACAAACTAATACCAGCTTTTACATTTTTCACTTTGTACCACATCAGCACATGAAGTCCATAAACCTATACAAGGCTACTGCAAAGTGAATAAATATTTTTCTTTCTAACAGTGGATAATATGTATCAGGACACATACTCGATAAAACTGCACCAGAAATAAGTGAGACGATCCAACTCCAACAAGAAAATGATCTCTTGTTTAGGCAAAAACAATTCAACCGTGAACAGGAGGTTAAACGTTATTAAACCAAATAAATGGTCAGTTTGTGGATTGCTAAGCCCCGTCACCAAGCTGCACTCCGCCAGACAAGAAATATATTAGCCAGACCTGCACCAAAACCCCATCTGAAACATGAAGCCTTCTATAAGGCATAGCCTCATACAATAAAGCTCCTGCTGAATCAGACCTCAACCACAAACCCCAACTTCCAACACTGGCTCACTCCACACACACGCACACACACACACACACACACATATGCAACATGTGCACACACACAGTAGTACTGTATATACCTATCCATCCACCAGATGAAAGCTGCTTCTGTGGGCAACAAAAATGTTTGAAATGCAGATAAAAGGTCTACTGGAGCCTGCCAAAAGGAGCAATGAGTACCAACCCATGTATACGTGTGTATGCATAACGCATACACAGAGAGCGTGTATGATTACAGCTGTGAGGAGAAATCACGTGAACAACTTGGCTCTTTGTTCCTCAAGCAGAGGATGGGAGGTGGAAGGTGAAAAAGAAAAATTGGAGGAACCCGGCCCTGTGGTTTTAGGGGGTTAAAAGGCAGAGCATGCTCGCACATTAAGAGCCATCTGATCTGCAGCTAACTAGAGAGTCGCAGCTCTGTTTACAAAAAAGGCCCTGCAGAAAGAAAGAAGGACACGTCTCTCCTCTCGTCTAACCGCTCCTGGGCTCCTTTCATCCAAATCCAAAAGTCGTGGCTGATTCCAAATGACCTGCAACCTCGTCTTGTCTGCAACTTCTTTCCACTCGATTCTATTCTCTGCCTTTTAAATGAGCAGTTCATTTCTAAGTCCTCGGAAATTTGCTCCCAACTCTATCTATTTTCTTTCTTCCCTCGTGAAAAAAACATGACACAGCCCCAGGTCACCACTAACTCACTGACTCACATGGTGTAGGGTAGGAAGGGCACTTGGGAATTTCTCTCTTTTCTCCATAATGTGAATCTTCCCAATGAACACTCAACTATAGCAAATTCCATGCATGTTAACAAGCCTGTATTTATATAACTGGTTTGTATGTGTTGGGGAATCAAAAATGACGGCAGTGTTCTGATACAGACTATTGCAGGTGTATTTCCACATTTTCAGTGGTGTGTCTGAGGAAGACTTCTATTCAATTATCCTGAATCTCTGTTCTGCTGACATTAGATGCAGCACCACCGTGGGTGGGCTATCACACACATGTGGCAGCTTTGGATTAGGAAGTGGTAGGCCACATTATATTACTACCAAGGCGTCCCTACATGGCCTTGGCTGTCTCGTGGGAGCCGTGAAGCCCTCACACCCAATCCTTCCATCCCTAATCTCCCCCCTCTTTCCGTGCACCGTTTTCTTAGTGCCATTTGCTATTAGCATCACACCCATCGGTGGGTTTCATTCCCACAAAAACCTTGCATTTAAAGTAGCCTCTGTGGCTAAACGTTAAGCTATAATCCAACCTTGAAGGTCAGACGCATGTGGAGCTGCCTCTCTATTCTCTTTGCTTCATTCATGATTTTTCCCAATATATGGCAGAGCAGAGAAACAAGTTGTAAAAAGATCAACAGTTGGGTTGCCATATAAGTCCTGACAAATATAAATGGTGCTTCTGAGTGTGGAATTCTTTGAGGCGAACAAGGAGGTGAAAGGATGATGCCCTGATCTTTTTCGTAGCTCTGTTGCAGTAGTTCTTAAGTTCATTAAACTAAAGCCCCATTTCCACTGCGTAGTTCCAGTGCAGATGTTCCTCTCTTTAACAGCTGACGAGATGATCACGAGAGATAGAAGAGAGGTTGTATTGAGTTGAGGCGTCCATCTACCCTGAGGAGGTATTACCCTGTAATGGAAAACGTCCTGCAGAATAGTACACGATACCAAGCCGAGTCGAGTCGAGTAGAGCAGGTGCTATGTAGTGGAAATATGGCTTAACTTCTTTTCTACAGCAACCCACAACCATGACTCACATCATATCCTATAGTTTTGAATATGCATGCAAGGTGTGATGAGTACAGGTACCTGACAGTGAAAGATGTACTCTGGTGTGGCCTTCTTAAATTTGATGTTCCATACTAGGGCAACACCATCCGGTTCATGAGGAGCATCTTCGTTATTGTTATAAGAGGCAACCAGCAGCTCAGGATACTGAGAGAGAGAGACCAAGGCAGATACAGAAGGATGTCAATGAAAAAATAAACCATACAATCCTAATTCAAAATGTTTAAAATGGTATCATATAATAACACCTGCGTAACTTCAAAATTTAGGAAAGCAAAGTGCCACACAAGGCCGCGGTCCATACCTGAGGGGACCAGTCAAGGCAGGTGATTACACGATGTTTCGACCAGTGTTCATCGTAGAAGAGGCGGCTGAAGGACAGGCTGGAGCCGCTACCCGAGTCTCTGAGAAAAGACAGTAGAGATAACGCTCCAACGTCACTTTGTGATCAAATGTAAATACTCATACCTGCTTTCTGTCTGCGGAGGTTAATTTAGATCGCTGTTAAAGTACCTCACTTTGGTGATTCACAAAGTGTACATAGTAAGCAGTGAAGAAGCTTAACCTTACAGCACTGCGGCTATTTAACAGCTGACACTGGTCACTGATTCACAGAGAACCATACTGATTTCTACACGTCGATCGTATCGTATGCTATATCAGAATTTAGTGAAAATACGTAACTAGAGTGAGATGAAGTGAAAATGAGTCTTTAAGGACCAGGGATTTGGTTTATAAAAAGAGAATTACAGAGTATTTGTGATTTAAATATAACATTGTTCCACACAAAAGGCCTCTGAAGGTCCTGGCATGTTTACAGTCTGAAATCGTATAGAGTGATGTACTTTATCTGCAGTACTATGTGAGAATGATATGGCGGATGGTAGTGAAACATATGGTTATGTTATGTATCTTATGTTGTTACAACTTCACAAATAGCACATCCAAGGAAAAAGGAAAAGGACTGATGTTAAGCAGTGGACCTTGGCTTGTTTTAGACATAATCGCTATTTGACCACAGGCTTGATGCACTTCTGAGGCTGCAGTGGTCAAAGTTGATGTTAGCTGGTTAAAGCAGCATTCTTCTATAATTGCAGAGCAGTATACTAAAACAGATTTGCACTTATGAACTTCAACCAACACTTTGATAACCTCGATTTAGAGGCAACCCATCAGATGGTAAGACAAAGAACTGATGGTCATCACTTCAGAGGAGTTTTTAACCCCGGAGTGTGTGACATCAACAGGAAGACATGTATTTTGGAGAAGAGGTCGCGAGTGACAAAGTGGCCATGAGTCAGTCTGAGCACATGCCTTCGTTTGAGGCACGCAAATAAACACTCACATGTGCTCTCTCACATCCAAGCACATCCTCCTGAACACCCTAGGGATGCTCACCCCTCTTTGTCCTCCAGGTCCCGGCCGCTGTAGTCGAAGAAAATATCCCCGTCCTCGGCCAGAGCTCTCTCCATCACCCGGATGCTGCAGTCAAAGAAGCTCTGAAACTCAGAAGAGTGCAGGATCTGTTGCCTCTCCTCCTCGGTCAGCTCCCGCAGCACCGGAAATGAGCCTGGTGGAGGGAACATGAACATAGATTGAACACATGAGAATACATCAGGCACAGTCCACCAACTGAACATCTGAATCATTTATTGATCAAACATTTTCTCAACTACTGTTTGTTCTATACAATGTGAGTAGTGCAACAGCAAGTAATGTCCATTACACTCTCTTAAAGTTTCTTCACTTTAACCTATAATGCCAATATATAACATTTATTAGAATTCAAAACAAAGAAAGGCAAGAAAACATCTGAACGAAGAAGGAAATAGAAATTGAAAATGGGTAATCTATTATAAAAAATATTTTATTTATGGAAAACAAGTTCTTAAAATTTATAATACCACAAATAAGGGATATAAATTGTTGCTGTTATTTCTTGGGAATAACAACTTTTCCATAATATTCCCCTGTTTTTTGCCACTCCATCACCTTTATCTTATTATTCGTGATATTATATTTGATATATATCTTTTATTATCTTTTCTGCTACAAAGTGTATTTATATTTCTTATATTTCATAGAATTGCAATTTGGAATTTTTGGGCATTTGTAAGAGTTAAATATGGCACTTAAATACTGGTAAATATAAGCAGGGGTTAAAGTGGGATTTGGCAGGTGGGGGAACTTAATTCCACAATAGTGGGTAGAGCCTGACTTGGTCCAGAGAAAATATGTAATATAATGGATTATAACAGCCCTAACAATAAGTCCAAACCCTAAGTAGGAAAAAATCATTACGTTGTTAAATACATAAAAGAAATTTGACCTGGGATTGTCTGTGTGAAAGGCGTAACCATAGCACCACATCACTTGACTCAGTTAGCTGACCAGAACAACATTTTATATGATGATGTTAACGTGTGCAGCCCTGCTCTTGATGAACTGCAACCTAGCAAAAAATTAAATGAGAAACTGCAAATCAGATTTATTTATTTATTCATCGAAGGGGCCATAATGCTAATCCAGACTGTTCCGGCCTGAATGTAAGTAAATAGCACTATATGTGAGTGTGAAGTTCATATATCTTTTTATTTCTAGGTAAAATTAAGAAATGTGTATTTATTCCATTGAAAACGACACTGTGATATTCAACTTTTCATAACTGACAACAGTACAGATACAGTACCTCTGCAAAAAAAAAAAAAACTTGGGATGTCAGCCTTGCATTCACTTCATCTCTATCAAAACCAGAATCCCATCCAGGACATCATAAACTACAAACAGTTCCTAATGCATCTTTTCCAATAAAACCCTACAGTAAGAACATCATAAACAAGAGGAAAACAAAGCTGACTGAGCAGCCCGTCTCCCTTTGAACGTAATGGCTGCACAGCACGGCGTCCGGTTTTTGAAGTCACTGTCCCCAAGCACACATGCGATTTTACACACACAGGCATGCACAGACATACATATATCGACCTTTACCCTGCCTCTTGACTTTGATCCCCCCATCCCTTTGTATTTCTTATGAGTTGTCAGAGCAGAGCCAGTGAATCGAGTGGCAGAGATCAAAAGCCAGACCTTCTAATAGGCCAGGATGAAGAGGAGACAGATGACTGTGTGATTATGAGTGTGTATGCATACATCTATGTGGCTACGTGTGTTTGACTCAGACAGGACTGTGTATGCAAGTCAGTATGAACTCTTGTTCCTGTCTCTTCATCTGTGTGTCCATCACGTGTTATGTTTTTATCCACTCTATCCATATTTTACAACATGAAGCGTCCACATATGCATGCACACACATGCACTTCTCCATTCCTCTTCTCTTTGAAGTGCAGCCGGGGGGGGTCAAGTGACAGGTTTTTAATCAGCACTGACCCCCACATGCCATGGAGCTGATATGCTGCTGATATGACCCGCCTTAACCCCCACCCTTCCATCTGATACACCCACTGGCTGGATGTGGGTGTCACACACAAGTGACCCGTGTTTCGTGGCAGCTTGAACAACAACGTGTGAGAAATCAAGGGAGGAGGGAGAAGAATGGAACATTTTGTGTCTAACGGAGCTGCAGAGTAAATTAATTTATGCAGGTGGAAATTTACAGATCAAGAAAATTTAACGAGGTGGTTCAGGATCTCAATAGATGGTTGTTTTTACTCTTCTATCATCCATCCCTCAATCCTTCATACCTTCTTTAGCCTCCCTGTTGTCATCTTCATCCTGCGGCTCTGACTCGGCGCCCGGCTTGACCTCCATCATCTCCTCGTCTTCCTCTTCCTCCTCTACTGAGACAAAAAAAAAGAAAAAGAGAGAGAGCACTCATGTTAATCAACAGCTGTTCCAATTTTCCTCGACCTCCCGCTGTGTGCTGCCTTCCCCCGCTTCGTACCAAAATAATCATTCCCAGACATGCACTGGGACACCTGACTAACATTTGGTCGAAACGGGTTTCATTTACAAACACACGCACTTCTATTTGCATGGATTTCAGAAAACCCAATACGTGAAGCATAAACGATACAGAATCGCTATTACTGTTTCCCGTGTGTATTAAGTATTCATCGTCCTGGGAACAGAAATATACTAGAAAACAAAACATGTTGTAGCTACAGCATGTGCTCACATGGTCTACATGTGTGGACATATTGGTCACTCTACATGCAAATCACACACTCACACACACACACAAACAGCAGGAAATGTCAGAGTTGTGTGTGTGTGCTCTCCTCTTTTCTTTCACATTTGACCTCAGCAAAAAGATGCAGTGGTGTGTGTGTGTGTGTGTGTGTGTGTGTGTGTGTGTGTGTGTGTGTGTGTGTGTGTGTGTGTGTATGTAAAAGGGGATTCCCTCTGCATTCCCTCCAATCAGGCTCTGCAATTACACTTGGCTCTCTAGGATTTACTGTGTGTGCAATGTGTGTGTGTGCGTGTGTGTGTGTGTGTGTGTGTGTGTGTGTGTGTGTGGGAGGAGGTGGGGTACATAGTATGTATGAAGGGTTACTGTCAACATAAGCACCTGCTTGTCAGCTACTACCCCCCTACCGCTCTCACACACACATATACCTGACACACACACACACACACACACACACACACACATACCCTGGGGTTATGTGTTGGTAACCCTCGCCAACCTCTCCTCCTCTTTTCTGCCGCTCCCTCCCTCCAAAAACAGATGCTGAGAGTCGGGGGCCCTCTCAGAAGACCTCTTAACACTCTGACACCATGACCAGACACCTGTGGTCTGCCAACACACACATGCTGCAGACACATACAATCTGTCTTTTCTCTCTTTCTCAAACACACACACCCGGGGCCCTCGCCTGCGGTGCCAGGGGTGGCGAGGGGTTAACTGGCGCAGGGTCAAACTGACAACAGTCGCTTAGTCCAGTGGGAGGAAGTGACTTCATCACACCCTCAGACGTGTCATGTCTCTTTCTCTCACACACACGTCGGGGTGTGTTTAACTCTGCTGCAGTATGCCCCGGGGCACTGTTAAAACCACTTGCACCGGATGAACTGTCCATTTATCACTTGGACTCGGCTAAGCTTTTGATGAACTCACTGCTGTTCTTTACAAGGTACAAATGCAATTGTAACTGTAATTGTGTTTTCTTTCCTTTCTCACGTCCAAGTTAAAGTTTTTGTTGTATGGCTTTAATTTTCATACTGTGCGTGTGTAATAAATGACTAAGTTAAAACAACACTGGAGGTCAGGTATAGTCCAAGTCGGTGGTTAAACAGCCAACTATAGTGATCCAAACACCAGTGACCCACCAGTATGGAGAAGAGACCAGACAGGCAGACTGCCAGACTAACTCCATGTCTGAGCAGCCAATCAGAAATGCACAGGAAAGGCCTTTTTGTGTCTCCCTCCATGCGTTATTCCTCTTGATTTTTTTTTTTACCACCTCTTCCCTGTGGTCAAGCAGCAACTGGGGTCTTCCTGACCAGCATTAGAAAATCTACATTAAACAAAACATCTATTCTATGTAGTTCATTTCCTTGACCTTACGTTACCGGTCCGGTGGTTAGAATGTGTGGCTACAGGGATGGGAGGAGCGTTAGTAGAGTAGAGAGACCACATTCAGGAGCGGTCAAACTGTCAACCCCTGGGACCACAGGACTCCGGAGCAAAGCAATGTGATTCATGGCCTATGGGTTACCTCACTGAGAGGAGACAGTCCAATTCCCGCATGAAGATATTGCTGATCCCGTTGCCAGCGGCTATGAATCAAGTTGTTCTGTCAAAGTCGTGCACCAAAAATATCCCAGATATTTCCTTAGAATGGAAATTTTCAGAGACACAATTCTGTGTGTACTTAAAGTAAAGCAACTATATAGCTGTAAATGATACGTGAAAAGTAAGACTCATTGGTTAGAGATGACAATACAACGCTTATGGAAAATGTACATGCAAACACACACACACACACACACACACACACAAACACACACATAGACACTACAGGGCTTCCTGTTGAGTTGCAAAAGTAGCACGGAAGGGAAATCAAACGAGACAATCTTCCACAGTTTGACTGTCAGCCTGTTACCCTGTAAGTATCCGCAACTTCTAGTTTTCGTCTCATTCTAGTCACGGGATGCTTTCTCTTTCCACCTGCCGCTTAATACCGCTCCTCGCGGCAGGACAACAGGTTAACTGGTATCCTCCTCCTCGCCGGAGATGAGGGTTCACCTTGATGAAACTCTGCTTGGGGGTTCCCGTTTTGGACGGCTACACACCTGGGGTAATGACATCCTCGGTGGCTCATGGCCGCTGGCTGCCTCAATCTTCTCCCGGCTGCTTACTCATGCTGACCGAGCCCAGTCAATTCAACACAGCCCAGCAGGTATGTAGACACACAGAATGGGAGTGTGGAGCTACAAGCACAAGTACACACAATCATGTAAACGTGTTTTGCAAATGCGTATGGACACACACACACACACACACACACACACACACACACACACACACACACCCACACACACACATATATATATATATGGGATGCACCATCCATAGCAGTGCTATAACACAATAATATTGGCCATTTGTATCTTCTTTGACGATATCATAATGAAATTCAGAGTCACGTTCAGTCACTGTGGACAACTGAGTCACGTTACTTAACATTAAAATGATTCCACTAAATTAAGATCTACAAAATGGTATTTGGTATTGGCGAAATGCAAGTTGAGTTTTATTAGAATTATTATGAGGAGAGAAAAAGTTGGATTGGTGCCTCTCTACTTTATATCACCTTTTGTTGTTCATATTTTGATCGTGTTGAACATAATTCTGTGGTCAAAATGTATAATTATGCACACAATTATGATTAACAACTAACAACAAAATACTTGAATCGGTAGTGTATCAGCAGTGCAACACAGTTCATTCTATTAAATATTAAATGGACTCCTTTATATGTAATATACTAACATGTAGTGTAATACAGTTAGGTAGTTTGACTTCTATGCTTTTACACTATTTTTTTATGCATCATGAAAATCAGCTCCAAACGCCAGAGAAAAATAATCTCAGGAATTGTCTCTCCTCCAAAGATAATTGTTAATCCTCTCAGTCAGACAAAAGAACAACAACAATGCCACTAATTACTATACTGAGGCTAAGAAAAGCTTTATTATCATGGTTTCTGTCCATATTGTTAGCCACCATTACTTTGTATGCACTAAGAGAAGAGTGAAGTGGTTCAGGTGAGAGTAATGGGCTGATCTGTTGGAACAAAGAAAACATGAGAGTTTCATTAGCTGAGGCATCTTGTATTAATTCACAGTGGGGAGTTTTAAAGATACTGACAGCTTATAAAAGATATACAGACTGTCCTCTGCTGCCCCTTTGGTTAGTGCATAAAGAACAATGACCTGGTGTGTCATGGCACTAATGTGTTAGCATGGGGTCTGTTTGGTAAGAATGAAAGCTAACCTTAGCTAACCTTTTATTCTGAACCCAATCCACCGTAAATGCTGAAATGTGTGTGTGTGTGTGTGTGTGTGTGTGTGTGTGTGTGTGTGTGTGTGTGTGTGTGTGTGTGTGTGTGTGTGTGTGTGTGTGTGTGTGTGTGTGTGTATCAGGGTGGATGATCTTAATTGTTGTTTAAACAATGTGCGATCTGACATTATCGAGGATGTGACTTTACAAAAAGCAACCAAAAATACACGTTGTGAGTCCACATATTAGTAGGCGTACGTGCAATCAGTGAACTCTGGCAGAAAGATTCGGCAAAAAAGTTCCTGATGACAAGAAAAGCAACAGATGGAGAGACATAACATCTACTACACTGCAAAATGTACCTGAATGCTTCAGTTTTAAGTAAACAAATAATACATATTTTCCTTAAACTTCCATTGATATCCTTAGTAGGCAACAATTAATATCTTATTTATAAAAGCGAGCTAGCACAATATTAAGAATTTTATAAACACTTTTTGAAGGATGCAAAATATCATCCTGTTATAATTATCGACAAAATTCCAGAAAATATTGAGATATAATTTTCTTGTCAATATTGCAAAGCCTTAATCGTAACTGTATCTATATCACCGAGAGAAATACTGATATCAGAGAGAAGAGGAGGTGGAAACACGAGACAAATACCCCCCCCCACACACACACACACACAAACAAACGCACAGTTCACAGAGGATCTGGGAGCTTGGCTGTTGAGCAGACCACAACACAAGTACTATGCAGAGGAGTGGGAGGAGGACGGTATGACTTGAAAGACCCCTCTAATGTAGCCCTGGCACGACACACACACACACTAACACACACACACACACACACATACTCAGATGCATTAACTTCACTTCAAGACTCGACAAACACATAGTCACACTGCATCCAATTCACCTCTGCATTTATTACAAATTAACTGAGGCATCAGGGGAATTCTCCACTTTTTTTTGGTCCAACCTCCAGTAATATTATCCTTGGTATTTAAAGTATCAAAAAATATTTATATAACCATAATGATTTTACAATTATGATTTTATTACTGAAATAATGGTATTAAATTACACAATTCTACAATAATTACAACCTGAAACAGGAAGAGTAATTGGGCTGAAGAGGAAATGTGTTTTTGACATTATTATTTTTTGGTACCAACCATGAACATTTTTAAAATTATATTTATCAATGGGATGACTTTGCAAAAAATCTGGGAAGAAATATAATCTATACTCTTACGTGAAGCAAATAGTAATAACGGCTTTTCTTAAAGACTTGGAGGTTCTCACACCATTTAGCTCGACAATTTGAGAAACAACAAGATTCCCAACATCTGGAGCGCACCATTTAGAGCGCAGACCCAGGAATAAAATCTAAATAAACACTGCTCAACCTTATTTTTCATACTTGTAACAGGTAGACCAGTCATCCTCTTTGCAGGCCAACCCTCTTAGATCACTAGGCTTTTTTAACACTCAGGTAGACTCCTCTAAAAACGTCTGAACACAAAGAAGCACTGCTAACATTTTAGGCTCCTCTGTTAGTCAGGTTGGACGGCAAATTGATGGGTAAGAGCCAGTAAAGTCAACAGATCTTTAGCTGAGACGTGAGAGGGCGGTCCAACCCTGCTGAAGAATGCCATTGATCTGTAGATGGTCAAGACAGACGGGCCAGACTGTAGAGAAGTAAAATATTTTTCCCCATATAGAGGTCAATGATATTATTTCGGGAGAATACAATGTAAAAAAAGCATCAAATATTGCATACGGATCATCCTATAAACCCTTTTACATCAGTTCTATTCTCAGCTGTTTTTGTTTGTTTAAATAAAAAAAACAATGTTTAAATTTCGTCCTACTTCATTGAGTCATGATTATATCCACACACATTAGCAGCAGGACCTGATGTAAAACTAGTGAGGCTAATATCTGCAGGGTGATCTCAGTGAATTCATCTCTTCACCACACTTTACCACGCTGATCAAACATTGTGCATGTATGTGTGTGAGTGTGTGTGTGTGTGAGTTCAATTCTATGATCACCCTAGTCTACACCGCATGCACACATGCACGGCCACACATAATCTTTCATTAATGCAGCCCAGTCAGGCCTTTGGGGGTCTGCAGGCTCCTCTCCTGTGCTGTGGGTGCAGTCTGAGTAGATTCTCCCCACATCTCTTTTTCCCTCTGCGTCTCACCCCCCCTACACCCCCTCTCTCTTTCTAGTAGTGCCACCCAGGCTTGGCCTTGACCCAGACCCACATCTTTAAACTGAGCCATCATGCCACGCCATGCCATGCTCTCAACGCGGCCACAAGGCCCTGATTAAAACCCATGACTTCAAACTTTCCAAACTGTCAAAAACCCAGTCAGGGAGAGAGAGAGAGAGAGAGAGAGAGAGAGAGAGAGAGAGAGAGAGAGAGAGAGAGAGAGACCTACAGAAAAAAAAACCTTACATAAAATCACCACTGTGGCAGCGACTCACTTTACAAAGCGTCATCTGAGGGATTGGTGTCACTCAGAAACAGGGCCGTGTGCATCTGTGTGTGTGCGTGTGGTCTGTTTTTGCCACTTGACGATGGTGTTTCATTTTGATTTAATGAGGGACGGACAGAGAGGACAAACAGTTTTTATAGGTCTGCTAAAGGTTGATGCTTGAGGTTGAATGCTTCTGGATTTGCACTAAAATAGACAAAATCATTCAAAGCACCTCAGCAACACTGCCAAAATAATGTTCATACCCATAGTCTGCTAAACACCTTTACGAGTCACAGAAAGCCTTCCATCTAGCGGGACCTTGTCAATAAAATTAAGACCTTGAAATCCAACATATGCTTTAGATTAATCGTACAACTGTTATTTACAATTTACAATAAAAATATGTTACACTTTAGGTTGGTGAGACTTTAAAGGGAGCTCATATGTATATGTGCCAAGAGTGCTCCCTGATGGAGAGTTTCAGAATAGCAGGCAACTGCAGCCAAACAGTAAACCAGCAGGCATATCAAATTTCACTTCAATCAACTGTCAAGCCATAAATTGTGATAATGATCCAGAAATTTAAGGTTTGAATTGGTTGCAACAAGAAACAAAGTGAGCTGATTTGAAAGCTTGTTGAATGTCATTACCAGCGTTGACTAAATAAAACAGTTTCAACCTCTATTTATTTTGACTTGACAAATAATATTTAAGGTTGATCTGTTTAATAGATTGTGAAATCTTAGGGCTTTTAAAAGCTGCCAATTATTAAACAGAGTATAAAACATACAAAATGCACAAACATGACAAACAAAGGGTTAACAAACATCAAACTGAAACAACTAAAGTGAAGCAGGGCTATTAGCTGCAGGCTAGCCATGGCAGTGAACCGCTACCCTCTCAAATGAAAATCCCCAGAGAGGCGAAGGGATCTCGGAGTGCAAGGGAGACCACCCAGGCAAACGTTCCCGCTGTTGTTTTACATGTGTATAAAAAAATGCAACAAGGAGGGGGAAGGGTGGGGCACACATGTCAAAAAGTCAAGTTCAACAAAGAGTTGAAAAGAGAAAAGGGGTCGTATGAAACTGTACTCCTCCGCATTTCAAGCACTCATCAGATGGCAAATATTATTTTGGATGATGGCCATTTTGCAAAAGAGAGAGAGAGAGAGAGAGAGAGAGAGAGAGGGGGAGTGAGATGACGAAGGGGCTCATGTACCTTATTATACGGTGGTCATAGGGGAAAATTGCAATCATCTGTGACTCGCTTGGAGTAGCTTATATGCTGTGAAAGACATTATTTTTCTCTAATATCGAGATTCTTTTCTGGGTTTCGACTGCTGTGGCCATTTTGACGGAAACCACTTGGGACCCTACATCAACTCTGGCAGCGAAACAGAAGTGAGGGCTGCGCCCTTTTGAGGGTGATGATGATAAAAACCAAATTCAGAGTTGGGTTTTTATGAAGAGAGAAAGAGAGATGCATTGGCCAATTATGTGTGTCTGCAAGGAAAAGATGAGGGAGATCATAATAGCAAAGCCCAAGTCTGATCAGAAGTATGATTTTGTGTCTGGACATGCACTCATGGTACTTGGATACTTGGTTTAAATAGTATCTATAGAAGCTTCTGCCTCAAGGCAATCACTCTTCCAAATTCAAAGAAGTCCTCGAACATAAAAAAGACTATTTCAAAATGTGCTTTAAGTGGAAAAAAATCACAGTAAAACAACCGAGTACATTTTGTTCAGAGTTCTCTAGGTACACTCACTGTGGTTATTCTCTATTTGCCTTGAATTTTGCCTTTGCAAAACACACACACACACACACACACACACACACACACACACACACACACACACACACACACACACACACACACACACACACACACACACACACACACACACACACACACACACACACACACACACACACACACACACACAAACCTCTGGTCTGCAGTCTGTTGTAGCCGCCTGGCTGGAACAACAACAATGTATGAGACAAGCACTTCCATATGTGGCTGCATACACACATATAGCAGACACATACAGAAACGTATAACTACCTAGCCACGCAAAGCACACACTCATGCAACCACATTCCTCCCTCCAGGGTCTAGAACGGTGCACCACAAACCCCTCAGTCATGTCGGCTTCTATAGACTGGGAGTGTGTTACATTCACTGTTTTTATTTGAATGCATCAGTGCTTCATTGGGTTGTAGAGCACACCAAAGACAGATACAGGAGAAACTTTCTGAGGAGATTTAATGGCCGACAACCTCATGAGTTGTGTTGCGTATGAGGCTGTGTGATTTTTGCCTCCTGGTGATGTCCAGTAGCAGAAACTGAAAAAAAATGAAAACAAAGCTAGAATAGAATAAAAAAAAAAGATATAGAATCAAGCATTTAATGTTAAATGTTCCTTTAACACAATAATTTGTGCATTTATTACTCAATTAAGTAGAATCAAAGACTGGAAAATGTTATTGACATTAACATTTTCGATACAGAGACGCTTTGGTAAGTAAATAATAGTGTTAAGGTTACACACCCAGCTCTCTAATGTTACTGCTGCTTAAGCTACATATCAGAAATCAGAATTCAGGCTATAACAGAATATATCCGTACAGGCTATTCCTTGCTTCAGTATTTTTTATGAGTGATATTTTTCCAAAAAAAATATTTTTTTTTAGGTTTTATCAGGTTTCAAAGAATATAATAAAAAATATCAGTTTATGTGCTAACCAGGACTGGCAATGTGGTACAAGTCATTAACACAATATTAATATAAATATTTTCCCAATGTTTGCATAAAACAGTGCAAAATCAGAATAAAAAACCTCAAGAAATGTCGTTTGAACTGATGTTTAATCCTGTGAACATGCTCCTCTAATCTGAGGCACATCAGACATACTCAAAAACTCAATAACCTGGTGCTATAAACTATTAAACTCATGTAGTAATGGGGTTCAGACACGGATCCCAATACTTTTGGTGCCAATTTAAAATTAAGAATATATCCTAAAAGACATTTTCTGAACAACTGCTGATGAATACCTTCCAGTTCAGGACCTGTTTGCCCATATTTAATATATTTAGAGGTTTGTAGAAAAATAAACAAAAGTAATCACTGTAATTGGACCAGTGTGCTGCCAATAGTCGGGATCACTTCATAAATTTGCAGTTTGGTTTCTTAACTGCTCCATTATGGGGTTATGCAGCGCTCAGGTGATGTATGTGCATGGGTGGCTGCTTTGCCCGTGTGCACATGTGTTTCAGTGTACATTTCTGCTGGTGCTTGAAATGCTTGTTTATTCCCATGTATGTTAGTGTGCACATGTGTGTTTACATTTATGAACCTGCAAGCTTACACGCAGATGTGTGTAAGTACATTTACAAAAATTTCTCTTTTCAGATTAGTGCTTGGAAATGGGGTTTCACTTGCAATTAGAGGCCATTACCAGTCAACCGCATGTCAAAAGAAGCCCCTTACTGCAATAAAAATAATTAAGGAGTGAATTACTGACCCACTATATACTTAAACTGTCCAGACCATGAATACTAATGAGCCAGAAAATACATAAAAAATACATCGGTGACCTTTTAACCCTAAAAATGGGATTTTCCAAAGCTGTAACATCAAATTATACAGAAAGACACACACACACACAGCAAAATTCTGTACATGCACAAGCACATGTATAGAATGCCTTCAACCTCCTTCACTTTCCTGCTTTTGATAATATCTCAAATAAGCACACACACACACACACACACACACACACACACACACACACACACACACACACACACACACACACACACACACACACACACACACACACACACACACACACACACACACACACTGATAGCTATCTTCAGATTGGGATCAGTATGGAGTTAAAACAGTGGGTTTGTCTGAGTACTGACATTCACTCTGTTCATAGCCAAATGGGATTGGCCGGTTCAGAGGAGGGATACAGGGGGAGCAAAGAGAGAGAAAGTTGCAAAGTTGTCCACACCTTGCTGAAAATATGTGAAATCTCACCCCGTCCTCCCATGTGTAGAGCGTTTAAAACTTGGCTCTGCAAAATAATGTCAGACTTAAGGAAAATGGAGGTGGAACATTTAACTGCCGTGGTTACATAGTATGCAGGAGAGAGGGGTCAATAGTGATAATTACATTTTTAATTTAGAATGTAAGGATGAAATAAAGCACGATTTCCATTTAGCGCAGGGAAACGTTTTCATGTAACACATTCAAGAATGTCAGGAGTAAAATTTTTGTCAAGCCCAAAAACTTGGGTCCAACTCCACACACACAAAAAAAAAGTTTAAAAAGACACAGAAAACTTAAACTTGAACAAAACACTGTTCAAATCTAAACTTACTTAAAGCTCAGATGGTATAAAAATAAGAGTCTGACTTTTTAGCAGTGTCACAGCAATCTGTCTAACTGTGGATAACAGTTTTCAGGCACTCTTACAATTTTCAAGGGAAAATTATAAATAATTCCTCTTTACAGCTTCTAAAATCTGCATGAACTGATTAGGGCACTTGAAGGCAACGCGAGAAGCCATAAAACAAAACGTCTCATAAACTAGTTTAGGAGAACAATGACGATTCTAAATCCAATATTCACGGTCCTCTAAGCTCTGATCTCCATCTCCCAAGGGAACAATCTATGTCACTGCTGCTCAATGCTCAACAACTAGTTGCATGCAGTCATATGGTGTTGGATCAAGTGGTGTGGAATGGCTTTATCAGAGCTATTTAGTCGTTTTTTCAGTGGAAACAGCTTCTCACTACAGTCGGAAGAAAAGCTGATGAAAGCAGTGACATAGAACCAAAACAGCAACTGTTGGGGACTCTAAACACCTAAATGTGGTAAAATGTGTTTCGTATTTTACTGCTCCTTTATGCTCTTCTGGTGTTTCTTCCTGCTGCCTGTTTAGCAAGAGGTGACAGTGATTGAATTGATTACTGCCTCTATTAGGAGAAGCTTGTTATCTCCGACACAAGCCTGAAGAATATCCACCAGATTGAAACATTGCTTTTGCTGTAATAGAGATTAAAGATTTCTGGGAGCTTGACAGTGTGCAGACCCCTCTCTTTGTTGCACTCTGTTCAACTTTTTTGTCTTACACCTATATTACCGTTGGATGTGCGCGCACTACTCCGCTGTTCTGACCCTAAACACCAAAACATTGAGCTGAAAGACACTAAACAGCAACTCTCAGTACGAGTGACCCCTGTCACCTTCCACGAAGTCACTGGACCCACTGGAAATGTAGAAATATTGTGCAGCTTGAAACGTGATGATGTGTTGCTTTTTCTGTTCACATCACAATGAAAATATGAATCCCAGTTCAATCGATAGTCAAAATTTAATGTCAACTTCAGCAGCCACAACCTGTGTGATCAAAATCATCCACCTCTTTCCATGCAACCAGCTCTGGCCATGACCTCGCCATGCAAATACCTACAATCAGAGAGATTTAGGAAAAAACTCTTTGCAGAAAAGGGCTAAGAATGAAACCAACAAAATGGTGTAAACTTATTTTAGATCATGCTATAGGTGAAAAGCACAGTCAACTTGAAAGACAGGACAGTTTTCTTTCTCAAGAACAAGTCAACATGGTTAGGGACAAGACAGAAGCATGAACACCATCAGCCCAACACACACTTTGTTTGACCTCAGTAAGGGTAGGTTACTATCAGACACCACATTAGACCTTACTTTATTTCCCTGCTATGTCCTTAGACAAAGCGTCCGTCCCTCGCGACAAACATGTCCATTCATAGCCATGAGGACGGCAGTAAATAACTGGAGCCAACCGTGACTGGGGCTAATCCGATTGCCTGATACAATGGACACTCAGGACAGACAGATCAGTGAGAAGCCAATGGGAAAGGAGCATAACATAGACCATCTACACATCACGATTATAGGACGGTAATTGGTCACGGAAATGAAAAACCATATCATTAATTGGTTTAAATGAGAGTCACACACGCCAACTCCATGGGAGCTCTAAAACACAAACTCTTGAGTAGAAAATGTATACACACATCAGCTCAATTCAATAAAGATGTATTCAGTCACAAACACGCACACTCCTGTAAGACATACTCAGGTCATGCACACACATGGCTAAAATGAGACATGGAGAGATCAGAGGTTCATGAGGACAGGGAACTGTGACAGAGTCACTGAGTCATCTGTCCACGAATTCACGTGATTACAACACTTATCCTTACTTTCACACACACGGGATGTCAATATTACAGTTTGGATGGGAAGCCACCGCTTAAATTGAGAGTCGCCAAGTAAATTCAGGCCCTGATAACATTTGATAGAGATAATAATAAATGTAGTAATAGAAATATCTGGGATTAAAAAAAAAAAAAATCAGCTGGCCAACATGTGACTTTTAAAAGAGCTGCAGAGACTGAACCACTGTTGAAATTATCCCAAAGTCCTCCGCAACGGCAGGTATGCCCACATCGGTGCGTTTTTTGCAGGAGTCATCTGCGTCACCGACAACATCTCATGGTATTCAAAACTAAATGGACGCGTATAGCAAATGTATGCATGACATTTTGCTCCGGCAAGCACTGCATTGTTGTTGTCATCTCTCCTAGTTGTTTTGTTTGCCGCGCTGCCGGTGCTGGCGGTGGTCAGTGCATGCAAAATATGCAAAAAAAATGCAATATGCAAAAAAAGCTTCGCAAATTCTGATCTGCCCGTTCTCGTTTATGTCACTTGGCCATGATTCGAATGTGTATCTGATCTAGGACCACATATGAAAGTGACTCAAATCTGATTTGAAAAGATTATATTTTTGTGTTCACACAGCCCTAAAACAATCAGATTTGTGTCACATTAAAGCAATAAATCAGAATTGAGTCACTTCAGCCTGGTGGTGTGAACATAACAGCATTCTCAGAAAGGGAGAAAAAGATTGAACACAAGAAGAAGAAAAAAAGGATTGAAGAGTAGAAAAATGAGAACATGAAATTGTATAAGAGAGAAAGAAAGCATCCAAACGTAACTATCTTTGGTTCAGTGACCATTCTGTCAACACAGTATTACCGTGGCCATGTGAAGTCAATCCTCATTTGGAAACATTAAACATCTGCATTTGAAAACCACCAGGAGCTTCAGGGTGAGCTCAGTGCACAACCTAAGTTAAGTTAACATAAGTTATTATGTACACAACCTGTAGCTGCGCCAGGAAAGTGAGATGTGTGTTGAATGCATGTTGGCTTCAGTAATCAACAAAAGGAACTGGCCTGAACAAACATACAGCCAGAAGTGCAGGCAGGTGCTACCATCAGCCTCTCTCCCCTTTTCTCCAGACACACATGCTTTGTGTCTCCAAAGGAAGGGTCCCTTAAGGCCAGGGTCACCTCCCTGCAGACCACCACAGCTCTGTTCTGGCCCCCAGATGTTCCCTGCCTCCCTCTCTCTTTCTCACACATACACACACACACACATAGACACAATACATGCTACTTGACCTGTATATAGTGACTACTTCATGCATATATGCTTGGATGCTTCTTTGTCCTTATCTCCTAACCTAATTGCTGTGTACTGTTTACAACACTTATATTGTTTGTTTGTGTGTTTGTGTGTGTAATACTCATGTAAGAACACCGACAGAAGCTGGTCAAAAACGTGATTCTGATTCAGGTTTGAGTGTTGTCCCCAAAGGCAGATGTATGAGTTAGTGCCTGCGCACTTGTTGAATAAATGATCTATTCCTGGATCTGTCAAGGAAATAGGGGGAGTTGAGGCGTGCCGTGTGGATGTTGTTCAGGACAGACATGTGTGTGCATGGTGGTAGCTGGTGGAGGAGGGCAGCAGAATCCACACCAGACCATCTATTATAATGACAGGAAGCAGGAAGTACAGCCCCTGCAGTCACATGGCTGCCAGCTGTCGTGGCAACTAAAAGGATGATAAGAGGAAATGATAAGGAGCATGTGTGCATGTGTGTGTGTGTGTGTATATATATGAAAACACATATATATGTTTATATACTGTATATATGTATGTTTTATGAATGGGAGAATGGCAGAATCGCAATACTGCTACTTGAAACTATTGGGTACTACTTCTCATAATGATATCTGTCCAAAGCCATGACTTCAAATTTTATTTTTAATGTGCGACCTTCCCCGACCTCTGCCAGTTGCTCCTGTGACAGCAGAGGAAAGTCGTTTGAGCTTTCCAGTGCACAGGAACTCCAAGGGTCACAGACCCAGTCAAATTGTGCAAAAGACTCAGGAGGAAAATAGTGTATGGATCTCTCGTTGAGAATTTTCAGAAAGGCAAGTTTATAGAATAATATTTGTTCAAAGGCAACTGTCTCCATATCTATTTGTTGATGAATAACAATTTGTTTAAAACATTTTTTTCTGCAGATTTGCGAAATTTCAGGTGTACTGGTGTGAAAAAGTACCAGGTACCTGGTACTACTTTTTTTAGTTCCACTCCATTGCTCCTCCATCCTCCAAGCGAGCTGAGCAGGTACTAAAAGGTCCCATGAAATGTCACAGACGGCACACACAGAGTATCCTGCACAGTACAAATCAATGGCCGCCACACTCAAACAGCCAAGCTACTTTAGCGACCATAACTTTTCTTATTGCGGCTGCTATATCGAGGAGGTGCAGACGTTCCTGTCTTTGATAGCTGATGAGAGGATCATGAGAGATGGATGAGAGGTGTGTGTGATGCTGAAGACTACACCTCGGCAGTTTCGCGCGGCGCCCACCTACCATGAGGACGTACTGTCCCCGTAATGGAAAACGACCTGCACAAAAGTACCAGATACCAAACCGAGTCGAGTACGTTTAACCTTCATAATCACCTTCGCTACCTGTCGTCTGTCAGCCTTTAGGTTTGCAGGTTGTGAATTGCCCAACCAAAACATGATCAATATCAAACACGGTGATGACCATCATTGCACGTGAAAAGTTTTGTTGTTTCTTGTAACCTATGGCGACCCATGAAACCTAAAAACAACGTCAATATTACACTATCGGTAATACGAAATGTTGCTTATGCACACACACACACATGAACACAAACACAAATGCTCACCTTCAGACAGGTGGGCAGTTAGCGGTGTCTGTGTCTCCTTGCTGTAAGACACCACCTCTTTGGGAAGGAAGTCCACTTGAATAATCTTAGAGGCCCCCAGCCTCTGCATCCTGCGCCTGGGCAACACAGACAACATGCTCCAATTAGCACATTTATATTGTGCATAAACCCACATTGTCACACATACAGGACAATATATTTACATTTGTTTGAAAGTTTAAAAGCAATGACCAGCAAATGCATAACTCAAAATTCAGAAGACTGCATCATTTGAGTGACCCTTTCAATGAATTATTAAATTAGACTATTAAGCGTCATGCATCTCCAAGTAAGGTTCCAAATATGATGAAATATGATGAACAAGGTGTGAAGGAAGACTTACCCAAGCTCAGAGTCAACCTGCAGCTGCAGCACAGAGGGGTCTGTGTCCCACTGCAGGGTCCTGGAGTCACCAACAGGGGGGGCAAGAGTGGGCATGCAGGTTTGCATACAGACATGTTATAACCTACACACAAACACTGGCCCACATGTATGCACACACACACACACTCACCAACAGACCACTTATTATGAGAACAGTTTAACGCAGGGATGTCCGTCGCATTACATGCACATGCACAGGCACTGTTAATGGATAAATGTTTAGATAAGTGGATATAATGTGGGAGGGCTATACATTAGGGACACATCATATTTCATTATATCTCAATGATCTCTATATAATGTATAGAATATTGATTTAAAGATCTCTACTCGTCTCTTGTAATAGATTTTCCTGGTGTTCTAACAGGTAAATATAAGTTAAAATACTTTTATAGACAAAAACAAATTTCAATAACGTGTGGAAGACAGATCAGAATGATTTGATTGTTTTCAGTGACAATACAAATGTCAATACATCATCATGAATACATGATGATTTTTTTTTGTTGCAGGAAAGCTCAACAGAAATCTTTATTTGGATTCTTTTTATCATCTAAAGCACCCAATTTTAGAAACATGCACGACATTAACTGTGCTTTTTGCTTGTGTGTGACATTCTGTGTCTTGATGTTTCATATGCAAATTTGAGACAAATGAGAGATGAAAACCATGAGCGGTGTATCCAGCAACAGGATTTCCACCTCACAGTCACAGCACAACGTACAGTAGAACATCATCTATGTGCATGCGGTGTGTTTGGATAATAACAGCACATGAAAATCAAATCAATATAAAGATTTAGCTTGCTCGACATACATGACAAGGCCATGCACGATCAATGAGTTTTACAAAACATGGTGAAAATACCTGCACTTATTCAGTGCATTTTTGGCTCTTCAGAGGATTTTACTTGCTTTATATTGGGGAGGTATGAATCACAGGGAACTTGAATAGCAAGTTAAACCTAGAGAGTTCTATGGCAACTTTGTTAAAATCTACCATCTGTGAAAATGATACCTTTTCGGGCCAGAGGACACGCCCATTAACCCTGCACAAGGTGAGACTGGCAGGACATTTCTTTAGCCTGACAAACCGTCTGTTTGACAGTTACAGCGATGACACTTAAAGCAGCAGATTGTCAACTCTGCTAAAGGCTGAAATGACTTCTGCGGTTCAACTCATGCAAGTGGAAAATCTTTGGAGCAGGTATTAAGAGAGACAGTGGGGCCTCAGACAGGAAGTAACCGGGGGAAAGCAGAGGAACGAAGGAAAGAGGAGAGCTGCATCGTTTTGATCTTTTGAGTCATTATGGGAGCACATTGCTGTGTGCACATGGGGGGGGGGATTCCTGAATTTGACGTGAAAATGCTTACCTTGAGCTTTGTGCTTGGGACTTGTATTTAGAGAAACCTGACCTAAGAGGGGACACACACACACACACACACATACACAACCACAAATGGAAAAGCTCAAAATGGCATGCCATCATCCAGGGTGGATTTGGGGCAAACAAATGTCGCATTCCAGGCACTAACTCACCAATTTGTAAAATCCAATTGGTATAAGCTAAAAAGAATCAAAGAGTCTCTTAAAGAACTTTACTGAGCTCCCACACATTTTCATCCCCAATTCCACCCCTGGCCATACCAGAACAGCACATCACTGATGACCCCTGAAGCACCACTCACACACTGACCTCTACAGGCAACTGCCATTAAAAAGGGAATGGAAGGCGCTTGATGACCACTCTCTTCTCAGCTGCAGGTTATTTCACTGGAGCAGCCATGTGTTAAATAGTTGCTCCACAAGCTGGTGTGTCATGGATATATAATCATAATTGCAAATGCTGCAGTGGAAGGAGCATGTATGACAGATGAGCTTGTAAGCACTGTGAATACACCCCATTAGAACAGCGATCAGGTGCATGCACAGCAAATGTAAGATAAAGCCCATAAGTCTCCATATTCACAACATATTTCATTAACTGGCTCGCTAAGGCTGCTTTCTGGACATTTGCATCTGTGCTTTCAATCCAACAGCTAACTTCAAGATAGCACTTAACTTCTCAGGACTAGTTATGAGAAGCAACAAGCTGTTCAGTGGTCATCAAAACAACGGAAGCCACGACAGGTGACACATACCACATTTAAACCTAACAAGGTACCACGACCTCATCATTAGTCACACTCATCCTTACCTATACCTGTTGTGCAATTCACAAGAAAAGAGACAGAATTTATGTCAAGTATCCACAAATATCCACACCCCAAAGCAACTTCACATCATCATTTTTAGGCCACATTGTTCTTTAAGACTCAACCCACACACAGATGACTGGTAATCAGCCTCTTAAAGAGCAAGCCTAATTAAAGTGTGCAAAATATTCTAGCACAAACTTTTCCAGGGTTTTCCTGAAAGTTACTAAGGAGATTGAATTTGTTGCATTTCTTTACCCAGGACTAAAAAAGCCCGAAAGAAGAAAAGTGGCTAAAACTCATGAATGAAGAAAACCTTCTGACTCTGAACTTTGGTATGCAGTGTGTGATTTTGGCCTACCTGCTTGCTGCTCCTCCATCAGCTGAATCCTGGCTCCCTGTCTCACTGGGCGTGCTCACTGATTTGGAGGGGGACACAGGGGTCGGGACTAAATAATGAAGATAACATGAGGCTGACGTTAAAAGCTGTAAAGAATGGGCTGCTCAAAAACCGGGACAAAAAGCAGCCAGTAAAACAAGTGATGGACAGAGAGAGGGAAGGAAGGATATTGTATTTATTATTTATTCGTGCGTAGCCTCTTTTGAGGACGCACTATAAATAACTTCATGTAATAGCAGGTACAGCAGTGACCCAGTTTTGAGGCGTTGAGGGTGTTGTTACAATTTCAGACCACTAGAGAACAGTGCTTCAAAATGCTTAGTTGAAATCACAGACAGTCACCCTACACTCATTTGTGCACAATTTAAGAACCATTTAGGTTTCATTTAAGCTTTACTGTCCTTGATGTGACATCTTCCTAAACATTTACAGCACAATCACAAGGTAACAGTAAAAGAATGCTCGAGGATTCATTTATTGTTTAGGGTATAACAGTATTATGTACCTAGAGGAGGCTCCGGTGAGATGCCAATACTCTGCAGCAGGGCCTCAGTCTCCCTGCGCTTACGGTCTAAGTCTGAGTCCTCTGGGGTCATCTCTCTCTTCTGCTGGCTCTCTGACTGCTCGGGATGCACAGACAGCTGTCAGCTTACACATCACGGGTTAAAGAATAAGTTAAGGCATGCATGTGCGTTCACATTTTGATCAAAAATTCCAACACCAACCTTCTGCACACACAGAGATGTTTGTATGCACGTATGGACACACACAAGCTCAGCCTTTTGTGTGTCATGGCCTGACAAAAAGCAATCAAACACACAAACAATACACACTAGAGCGTGATACAGTATGAGTGCCAGTTGTGGGATTTTACTCACTTTTTTCCTTACCTCTTTCTTCTTCCTTTCCTCCTCCTTTCGCTTCTTTTCCTCCCTGATTTGGGCGAGGCGCTGCTTCTTGCGCTCCAGCTCTGCTTTGAGGTCGCTTTTGTCTGACATGGCGTCCTACGGGGCTTAAAGGAAGGCAGAGGATCAAACAGGAGTGAGCTACTGGGAATGAGCACTCTCACAAAACACTCTGGTTTCATTGGTGTTACATGATATACAGTGTGTAGTCAGAAGGAGCATAGGTTTATCTAGTGAGCTTTCAATGATGCTTCAAGATGCCCACTGGGTGTGGCAGTTTAAAAGGACTTAATGTTTGAAAAAGAGCTGTGGACTCTAGGCCATAGCTAGAAAACACTTACCTCTGCCAATGCCATTGTTACTAATCAGTTGCTGTGTCATTGCACCCTGGGCATAACACACACTATGTGATGCCACCCTGATGGCATTCCTTTACCCGGATCTGCCTCATGCCAAATTAAGTAATACCACCTAATTCCTTGACACTGGATACCAACTCCTGGCATTTGGAATCATGTGGTTATCATCAGTTGTTTATGAGTTATCAACAATATGTGATTTTCCATAATTGTGGATCTGGATCTGTTTTTCGGCCAGATATAACTTAAATGACTCTGAATCTGCATTATCTCAGCTACAAATTGGTGGCAGTGCCATGTCTCTACCCATCTCCACTACTGTACTGTGACCCAAAACACATTGCCTCATTGGATCTGGATCCAATAATGCAAAGTGGTGGAACATCATGAGTAGCCCATTCCTGGGTATATTCAATTTGAAAGGGTCATTATTTTTCATGATATAGCAAAAATGTTACAAAAAAAGGCCCTATCCTGCAATTTTGAATGGAAAAAGTCTGTATCGAGATCAGCCTCAAAATTTAGAAGAGGAAGAAGATACTTTTTTCATCCCACAGAGGAGGAAATTAACTGTGTTGCAGTAGCGACAATTGCACAAGACAAAGTAAGTACAACACACATGAGCAATGTTATGTACAGCAAAGTTAAATACAATATATGACACAGAAAAAAAAGTGGCAAAGGACATTCTCTGCACATAATATTCTAAGAGCAAGATAAAGTGACCGACTGTTGTCATAAATAAGCATGGCTTCAAGTAATCAACCCTTCCTTGACTCAAGGTCCACCACTACGCAGAATTTCATCAAAATCCTTTAAAACAATTTTCAAGTTATCTTGTGAACAAATAAACAAACAGACAAACAAAGTGGGATGATCACATAACTTATGAGCTAAGTTCACATTTGATTATTATATTATTCTGATTCCTGCATCATGTATGAAAGCTATACATTTCTGCTATTCAGCTCCTTGGGGATTATCAAATAACTGAAATGTGAGTGTGATGTACATAATGCAGTAATCTGATGCCAATGTCACGGGAAAAGGTTCAAGAGCTCAATACTTCTAATGATATTCAAAGAAGATAATTGTGCCTAAAACGAGGAAAACCACATTAAATGTAATCTTGTGGTTAGGATCCTACCTCAAGATCTGAGTATTACAGTAAGGGATGCTTTATATTTCTAGGAGCACGCGCCCTGTGCAGTGATTTCCGCGGTAGTAGCGCGTGCCACGTTCTCAGACACAGCAAATGCACACTTGACCATGGAGGTTTGAAAACGCCTCTCAAATCCATTTGTAACGATAAATGGGAAAACAAAGCTAGTGCGCCGTTAGCTTTACATCTAACAATATAAATATAAGGGGCACACACACAGCAAACATAACATAAAACACATGTCACATAGATAAATGAATAAAACCAGTCCCTTATGTTCGTAGAACTAACTGAGGTCAGCAGGGCATACATGCATTAGCAGCTAGCTAGTCACAGCATTTGTAGTTAACATCACTGCGTTTAAGGCCTTGCCATGAATATTATGTTGAATTTTGGTGACTAAAGGTTAAAAAAAATGGAGGAATATTTTAACGCAAAATAAACTGTCATTGCTCCACTCGTACCTTGTCCACTCCTACTGATAATGATGTGTCACCCGGCAAAGATGCTGTCTCACTGCTGCACAAAAAGAAAAATCAACCGAGGCCTCTCGAATACCACCGAACAGGTCTTTGGAACCTTTTCGAGGGGCTACTGGTGGCACTGGTTGAAATAGAACATGTTTGCGGTCGACGAGCCAAATAATACTCAAAACAGGTGCACAACACGCCGTTACATCCTAGGAGGAGCAGGATGATGCTGAGGAGGAGAGAAAATCCCACCTCCTTTGACACGCACCGTCACTATCACATGGCTTTTGCAACGTCGCCATCTGGTGGCCATTTGAAGAAATGCTGCACAATTGCACTACAAAAATGGACGGAGCACATAAAGTTCCAAAGGGGGATTTTTCTTATCTTCTGCGCACAAGATAATAGTTTGTGAGAACAAGATTATCTTGTGCACACAAATAATTATCTTATAATTATTTTGTGGGCACAAGATAATTATCTCTTGCGCACAAGATGTTATTTTGTGAGAACAAGATTATCTTGTGCGCACAAGTAATTATTTTATAATTATCTTGTGGGAACAAGATAATTATCTTGTGCACACAAGTTATTATCTTGAAGGTATATTCCAAGGTACCAAGGTGTATTCAGCAATTAATAATTTTCAAAACTGTGCCATCTTCTTTTGCAGATGGAAAACCATTCAGATTACCTGAAGAGGCTTGAAAATTGACAGTTGTGGCTTTCAGCTAAAATCACTACAAGTCCTCACTGTAAAATCTAATAAGTTGAGTTACTTAAAAATATTATGCAAACTTATTGCCTTAGATAAATTAACACGGCAAACTTCAGATTTTGAGTGCGCAACATTTAGACTGACTTGTTTATTTTGTGTGTAATACTTTAATTAGCTTGCTTGCTGTTAGTGTGATAACTTAAACTATCAATATCCTAAATTGTATCGTAACATGCTGAAATTTCTTACTGCATGAATTGACGAAATGATTTGCTTCTTGCTCTGGAATGCTTGTTCTTACCCTACATCACCCTACTTTATTTTATAACACTCTTGCTTCACCCAGGTGGGACGTCACTAAGCGCGTGAGAGACTTAACTCATGGTGCAATGATGTTATATAACTGTAATTATTTTCTATAGAAATATTTCTAAAGATCTAATTACTGCTTAACTGGTAATTATTCAAAACACTTGTTTTGTGAGAATATAATGCATCATGACCATCAATAACTGTATCCAGCAGACTACTACTAAATCATATTGAACAAAAACAGGAGAGTTTCTACAAATGCAGCAAAAGATATAATAATAAGTTACCAAACCTGGCTTTAAGGTCAGTTGACTCAAAATATGTGTTCATACTGGCCGGTGCTACCAAAGTTGTCTCACTGAAGTGCTTGTTACAGCATCCAGACAACATTAGAAGTTGTTGACATTGTTGACATTAACAAAATATAGAATATCAGTAGAATTATCCTTTCTCATGTTGGGGAATGACATTTGAATGACTTACTCTGGTCCATGTGAGATATGTTCTCAATGTAGCTGTGGAGAATAAATCTGGCAGGTGATGCACTGTCTGCACTGAATTGCCCTATCAATAAAGTTGTCTGAAGTGAACTGAAATGAACTGACGCCCTGCATAGGCTTGAGCCTCAGCCAGATCACTGCAAAGAGTGGATATGGATGGGGTCAAAGTTGCATGCATGCTCCCTGCCTCTGTCTCTCATGTGACTGCAGCCTCGGTGCATGTGAGAAGACCTCGTCTGTGTGCCTGCAGCAAGAGCAGGCTACATCTGAGTCACCTTGGAAATTTGTGGTGTTTGTTTTGTTTGTTTTTTTACCACTGATTAAATAATGATAATCATTAAAAGATAATAAGTAACATAATAAGGGTTGTTATTTTCATATGACGCATCCTACCCATGCAAATTTAACCGAACAATGAGCTTTTGTCAAATTGTTACTTTGGCACATAACTCGAGTAAACACCTTCATTACTTTAGATAAGTTCAGTACTCAGTCCTCAGTTACATTCCACCTCTGGTTATAAGAATCCGCCCCATTTCAAGCCGCACTTCCACCACATACAGCTGTGCTAGAAAACTCTTGGCTGCCATTGGTTAATTTTAATGTAAGTCCCTCCCCCATCTCGTTCAACAACAAAACGTCACAACACGTCGCTCGTTGTTGAAGTTATATCTCAAGGGCATTCAACAACTTGCCTGAGATGGAAAGAAACAACCAGCTTAAAACAATGATGGGGAACTCGAAACCAGCGTCCCCGGAGATTTTATTTTAACGAAAACGTTCCTTGTTCACCGCCGAGCTTCAGCCCTGCTTTACTTACAGTCGTCAAACTGGAAAGTGCTGGAGAAAGGAAGGACAGTTTGTCCCTGAATCACTGGGGTACATGAAGGAGACGAAAAATGAAGTTCGCTCAGTTTTTGTTGAAAAATGGCTCCGTGTCTGGGATACCGAAACAAGTGGAGAGGTTTTCCAAGTTTTCTCCCTCCCCCTTGTCCATGAAGCAATTTATTGACTTTGGTGAGTGTTTGAGTAGTAATGACTTGTTGGACATTGAACGTCTCTCAGTTCTTTTCCACATTGACATGGCAGTAGCTCAATTTAATGTTATTCTCTTTTTGAATGGAGACAGCTGATTTTGCAGTGGGCAGAAAACCGCAATAATATTAATACACATGCAGACCAGTACGAACCTCTCATGTTTCAGCAAAAAAATACACCTAGATTCAGATATTTTCCGCATATAGTCCTGGCTAGATTAGCATTATATATATACTATAATTATTTTTTGTTGTTGTTGTAAGGATGGGGTCAAAGTTGGATGCTTGCTTAGTCATTTTCATTGTTTTTCCTTGTCCCTGTCCCTCATATGATATTTCTTTGTCTTTCTTTACTGTACATGAATGGAAATGACCACTTAAAGTTTTCATTTTTGGTGAATGTCTTAATCTGCATCAGTGATGCTCTGGACTGTGGATCTGACAAATACCCATCACAAGAAAAAGACAAAAGCTTGTGGAGGTTATCTCTGCATTGACATGCAAACCTCTCATGTTTCTGTTAAGCAAAACTTACTCCACACACATATATACCAACTTTTTCCACAAATAATCCTGGATTGATTTTAAAGATTATCAGTGCTCTAAATGTCCTACATTGTTTGTTTGTTTTTTTTCAAAATGGGGCCTACGTTGGATGCTTACTCAGTAATTTTTCTCCCTGTCTCTGTCCCTCATGTGACTGCAGGCTCAGCCAATGCATGTGAGAAGACCTCGTTTGTGTTCCTGCGGCAGGAGCTTCCCGTCAGACTGGCCAACATCATGAAGGAAATAGATTTCCTCCCTGACAAACTCCTCAACACTCCATCCCTAAAACTCCTCACCAGCTGGTAGGATCTCAAGCTAACATAACGCTCTGGTGGTGCCAGAGAGACCCCGATCAGTAAACCAAATTGCTTGTGTGTGTCAAAATACTAGACCAATAAATCAGATTCTGATTCCGACCTGATGAAAACGTTGGTGTTGACAGCAACAAGAGCTGTTGCTCACCCAGCTGCTCTCTGTGTGCTCACTGGCCTTTATACTTGCAACATACTTTAAGATCTTTGTTTGATTTAGATAGGCCAATGCACCGGCTAACCTCGCTGTCCCTCTTGTCTTGGTGACATGTTGTTCTCGCTGTATTAATAGACCTGAATACATGAGGTATACGCTATCATGTTGTACCGTAAAGATGCAGTACACATTTTGAATTGTGAGTAATGCATACTGCTTTGCTCCAGTGCCACTTCTTTTTTTGTTTGTTTGTTTGTTTGTGGTCACAACCCTCAGTCAGGTAGAATCATGCCAGCACGGGTGAATCTCTGTCCACACACACATGTCAAGGTACACTGTGTGCATGTTCTATCTAAAGAGTGAAATCCTGTAAAAAAAAAATTAAGGCTGCACCAATATACAGACATAATAATAATTATTATCTTTGCAGACTGGACTCGTGACAGGATTGAAACTTGTGGATGTTTCATTCAATCACATTCTGCTGTCTTTTTCTTCCAGTTCATTACTGTATACAGCAAGGAATACAGGCTAGTTGTAGGAGAGCTCACAGTCCTATCTCTTGGTATTCTCCCTTCTTAGAATTTGTTGCTACATCCCATTAACTTCAAGCTAAACAACATTATTCAACTGCATATGTGAATGAACCCTGAATGTACCCTGACACGTCGATCGTGTTTGGTGAAGACATGTTAACAACAGTGTCATTATACCAACCCCACGGTAGTGTCTATATTTGGCCATGCGACTCCGGGACTGTGGCTGCCTCCTCTTTGGAATTCCAACAAACAAGTTGATCTTTCACTTTTTAATGTCGTGAAGCAGGGGGAGGGAGGTGATGCCTCAATATTTCCTGGCAAGCTTCTGCAAATACAAGCTGCGAGAATGTCTATTTCAAGATGCACATCTGTTTGCACCACAAGACTTGATCCAAAATGGGAGAGTTGAAGGTTAGGTGAGGTACAAAGTGCACAGGAATCACAGCCACGCCGCTGTTGATCTTTCACCCAGTACTTCTACAGTGAGCTCGGCACTCGAGTCGACTCCATCCACTGGCCAACAGAGGAAGTCTGTGATTTAAATAAAAGCCAGTGTTATCCAAACAGTGATGTGCTAATCATGCGGAAAATTGTCCTGCTTTATTGTGTAGTTGTTAAATATATTAGTTACATATACAAAATGTAATCTAATTACAAGATAGATGTTTTATTTTTCGTTATTCATATTTGCGTAGCTTTTTCATTCTGATATACTAAGTTTTAATCGGAGCTGATTGTGTGTCTGTATTTTCTTTTCAAATCTATCCTGTTGTGTCCACCAGGTATTCACAGAGTTTGTTGGAGCTTGTCGATTTTTTGGAAAAAGATCCAGATGAAAAGGCTGTCCTGAAAAGGTAAGATTTTACATTACACTTTCCCCGATTGTCTCTGTCTGGTGTGATCAGACTCAGTAGTACCGGCGCCTAAATAACCTACAGTAATGCCTAATGTGTAAACAGCTGCCATATTTTATGGCCACATGCCTTGTTGTACAGCTCCTGAGAGCCACTGTCAGACTCAAAGATGGAAGAATAATTTCAGTGTTGCTCAAAAGGCTCCATTAATAGTTAATGCTCCACTGCTTCAGTGAAATCCAACATTTTCCACCACGATTAGGAACCATTTGTACAGTTCCATAAGAGCAACTGTTCCTTTAATTTGGAGGTATTAATCTTGTTTATTGTTGGACCTTTGAAGCTTCTATTGTGGCCATGGAAATCAAAACCAGTATAGTGCCAGAGATTGCTAAAAAACAACAACAACAACAACAATATAGTATCAAATATAAGTGAGTATAATGGGTATAAGGAGTAGATGCAAGAACCAGTGCCTGATAGAATAACAATAGAAAAAAATAAGATAAGTAAGAGAGTAAACTCAAAAATAAACTAAAATGGAAATAGAAAAGTAGTCTTGACAGTGATATTAAAAGAAATATTGGCAGTGATATGGAGGAGTAATAAAAAGTAATATTGCACCTGATAATGAAAGTAATGCATTGGCTTCACCGAAAAAGAGGCAAAATACTGATAAACAGCAAGGAATTACTTATCTGATAGTATCTACAGACTTATCTGATACTTATCTGTAGATATGAGTCTACAGATAAGTATCTGCAAGCATGGAGCTGAGGTGGGGAAAGTGGCTGCAGTCTCTAACATGTTAATAAATAATTAGTAGCATTAAAAGTAAGTGGTTTAAATGTATGTTATGCTCAACTGGTGTGCAGGAGTTTACCCACCCTTGTCTTTTACCCAGCCTGTATTTTGGTCCTGTCCTTTGTTTGTTTGTGTCTACCACCCCCAGGCCACTATTAGAGACCCAGCTTTTAATTTTTACTGGTTTTGAATTTGAGGATAAGCAAAATGTTCATTCGAAGATGGCCTTGTTGTCTTTTCTTTTCCACATGTCAATGCTAATATTTTAATAAACATGGTGCACAGCCTAACATACTCACACGTCTTTGCCCTCAGCTTCACTCAAGCTCTGGTGAACATTCGTAATCGGCACAACAATGTGGTGCCCACCATGGCTCAGGGAGTGGTGGAGTACAAGGAGGCCTTTGGCGTGGACCCTGTCACCAACCAGAACGTCCAGTACTTCCTGGACCGCTTCTACATGAGCCGCATCTCCACGCGCATGCTCATGAACCAGCACAGTCAGTATAGCACTCAGTGGCTGATTGTGAGTCAATCAACACAGTCGCTCACAGCGGAAGCTTGTGTTATTAAATTGAACTCACAGTGCTGATGTTGAAGTAGAAGTATTCACAAATGTATGACCACTATGGTGAACCGTGTGCTATATCATTGTGTTTTTTAAGACTCACACACATTTGTTGCATTGTAGCATTAATCTTCGAAGGCAGTGTGAACCCAGCCCATCCCAAACATATTGGCAGCATTGATCCCAGCTGTGACGTTGTGGAGGTAGTAAAAGGTAATGAATGATCTTCACACACACACACACACACACACTAGATATGTTATCTATTTTTCACCACCTTGGACCTTATATCATCTGCTATTTATAGAGTCAGCATGCAGAGTGTGAAGGGGAAACATCATCATGATGTGCAGGGATGTAATAGTCCCCAAAAAAGAAAGAAAATATCATGTCAAGTGTGGTTTGAGGTTGTGTTGTCTGTCTCTGTTTTTTTATTTTTTTTATTTCTCGTAATGAAAAGTAATCACAGTTGGGTTTTTGGTTTCACTTTGTAGATGCCTATGAGACTTCAAAGATGCTCTGTGAGCAGTATTACCTAACCTCCCCTGATATGGAGATCACAGAAGTCAATTGTAAGTTGTGCAAAACAAGCATAATGTCTCTATCTGTCTGTCTCCCTTTTTCTAATCCTACCTCCTGTCTGTGCTGCACTTTTCTTTCTTCACCTTTGTTGCTGTTCTTCTTAAATTCAGCTGGATCTTCTAGGATTCATCTTTGTTTGTTCAAATACTGCCCTTTGCGGGGTTGAGCAATTAAACTGAAAACGCATCAAAACTGACATTTAGAACCTCTCATCCACTTCTTCTTGCTCATGTTGTTTAATTTGCTACTTTCCCCAGTGTATGCACTCATTAACTGGTCTTGAAATGTGATGTCATGTTTAGTCATGTGCCCCCACCCTGTTAATGTGGGCTGACTCAAAATGAAAGTGAATGCTCAGAGAAATGTCAGTAAATAGCCATAAATAGTTGAGCTGTCTGTGTTCCTTATTTTAAAATCATAAAGATAAGATATGAACTCTCTTCAGTTGAAAAACATCCCAAATTTAGTCATTCAGCATATTTACAGTACTAACTTTGTCAGAGACCTTTGCAGGCAAGGTAAGAAAGCATACAAAATAAATAATAGTTCATTAATTCTAATCAAGGTAGATGTTTGAAATAATCGTGATATTGATTTGAAGTCATATCAGCCAGCCCTGGCCCTTTGTGTTTGTGTCCTGTCAGCAGGGCCCGCTAAGAGTCAGCATCAGCATTAGACATTCCTTTGTTGGGAATATGACAACCTAAACAAAAATGTGTAGATTAACACATTGAGAAGTTTTGTATTGTGTCAGGTCAGAGTAAGGCATGCAGTTGTTCCAGAGAAATGTGCCCAGTCACTGGTGGTTTTTCCATGTGTTCAATATTATCCTTTTTTCACAGCCAAATCCCCTGACCAGCCCCTCCACATTGTCTATGTGCCATCCCACCTCTACCATATGCTGTTTGAGCTTTTCAAGGTACAGTACCCAAAAGAAACTCGTATGTCTGTTATATCCCTCACCCTGTGCTCATTCACTCATTATGTAACCCACTGTGTTTGTTCTCTGTCAGAATGCCATGAGAGCTACAGTAGAAACCCATGAGACGAGCCCAACGTTGCCCCCGATCAAAGTGCGAGTCTCACTGGGAAGTGAGGACCTCACTATCAAGGTAGGTGAAGACACAGAGTTAAGACCACAGCTTCTGCACTAAAGGTGACATTAGGTGTCGGAGAAGTGTTAAGATTATACCGCGCTATGATTAAGAGCTGATAAGATCACCGTCGGTGAGCCTGCTCGCAGAACAATGAGAGGACCCTTGTGGATCTAAAAATAGCCCTCCTTTATTTTTAGATGTCTGACAGAGGAGGTGGAGTCCCTCTGAGGAAGATCGAGCGTCTGTTCAGCTACATGTACTCCACTGCTCCCAGTCCAGTCGACATAGACAACGCTCGCAATGCACCTCTGGTGAGACTGAACCTGCCGCTGCACTTCTTTGCCCAAATCTTCGGTGTTGACAGCCGTCTTAGTGAACTGCACCTCATGTTAAAAATGCAAAAGCAAGCTTACAATCTTGTATCACTTTTTTTTTTAACAAACTGACAAGAGACTCACACAACTTAGCATGGTTGCAAATTAGCTTATTACAAAAGAGGAATGCAGTCAGTAACATTTCATTAGATTTAACTGTAACCACATGAGAGAAGAAACAAACCCTCTACAGTATGCACCTAGTGGCTCAGAGATATTAATCTGTATGGATGCTCTCACCCTCCTTCAGGCTGGTTTTGGATATGGCCTGCCCATCTCCCGTCTCTATGCCAAGTACTTCCAGGGAGACCTGCAGCTCTACTCTATGGAGGGCTACGGCAGCTCAGCTGTCATATACTTAAAGGTGAGAACAGCACCACCTCCACACACTGACTTATAGGGAGGTTTACCGTGGCATCTCCCATCCGGGGGTTTTGCCTCGGCCACCATGTTTGGGGTATGGCAAGGGTAAACAATAGTGAGAGATATAGTACAGACATGGCCGATTTTCAATAGAACTACACACATTAGATGCTCAATTAGACCGTGATCTGAACAATGGTGAAGTCTTGTGCAGTAGTCGGTTGTTTCAACCAATCACAAGATTGGGGACAAGATGTCATATTTCGCTACAGCATCTAGTAAAAGTGAACCTTTGCCCTACTGTACTTAATCAAGCACAGATGGAACTTTGCGGGAAAGACTAATACGTCTCCTTCTGCTTTGCATCACAGGCCTTGTCCTCAGAGTCTGTGGAAAGACTTCCTGTTTTCAACAAGTCAGCCTTACGCCATTACCAGTCAACCACAGAGGCCGATGACTGGTGCATACCTAGCAAGGACCCCAAGAGAATGGGCAAGTATGACAGGACATGGTGATGGTGGGCCAATGGAGGAAGTGGAGGACACCAAAGTAGTTTGAATCAAAGAATAATAGGATTAAGAAGAAGAGGGTACACGTTGGAAGAAATGGATAAACCTCTTAGCGGGATAAGGATGTTGATGGACCTGGAAGCGTGTGAGGTGGATTCCTTTCTCACTAAACAGAGACACATTTTTGATGTGAAGAATTTATTATCACCAGCCTTCAGGCAATTTAACCCAACAAATATTCACCACATTTAATCTAATTATATGATGATTACATGCTGCTAATACAGGCTCCTGTTCTCACTCTCATCACACTCACTTATTAGTTAATCAATTTAGATACAGTGACATGGTTACACTGTGGAACAAGCAGGCTAGCTGTTTGTGTTTATGTCAGTTCTTTCCTTCAAAATGTATCATCACAATCAAGACTGACATTATTTGATTAATTCAATTACTGGGAAACATTATGTTCCTGCGTTTAGGTGTATGTATATCCAGGTCTTGATAAAGCCAGCCAGAGCCGGCCACAGTGGGGTCAGTCAAGTTTAACAGAATGGTAACATGTTAAATGACAGTATAAACAAAAAAGGGCACAAAGTCTCCTTCCCCACTTTTGTCGATGTCGACATTTCCAGTCCTTGCAACTTTACTTCATGCACACGACTTATGAATTTCATTGCGTTTCACATACAGCTAATGTTTCAGAGATACTTTAAGAAGAGTTTGCACTAGTCATGCGTAGCTTGAAAATTTAAATTGTGAAATTATTTTTGCTTTAAATGAATGTAAATCAATATAAAAAATCATCCTGTTCAGTTTGTTTTGTTGTGACCCTTTTAATGGAGGATTCTGCCGTCGCCTTCAACACATGTAAGCTGAGGTAACTTTTTTTTTTTTTTTTAAATGGATCATTGTGAATATTGAGAATGTATTGAAATGTGTGGGATGTGTAATATTGCCTTCTCATGCAGAGCTGTTCAGACAGAGAGTTGCAACATATTGTAAGTTAATATGTGTCGTTGAACTGTAAATAATTGTATTTGAAGTGAAACGGCTGCCCAGTTAATCTCAACCTTAGCGACACTTTTGCTCTGTTGACACTGATGTGAGGTTAATCGTAGTGGGAGCTAAAGTACACACTTTTTAAACCTTTTCCAAGGAATCTTTCAGTGTCGTTTGTTAACATCTGTTATGTAATGATACATTTGTTGTAAATTTGAGTGACTTTAGAGGATGTGTAGGCCTGTGTGAAATGTCAAAAGTACTGCAGAAACCTGTACTGCAGTATTCTGTTATAGTACATGAGAGACTGTTTGCCAGTTAATAGCAGCAGACACAAAGGAACTGCTCTGAGAGATGCTTAGACAATGGAGATATTACCCTCTTCTATCTGTATCTAATAACACATTTCACATTACCGACCATACTTTAGCATGCTGTACTTACAATTTTTCTTTTTCTTTTTTTTTTGAGAACTTGGTTGAAATATTTATTCATTCACTCATTTTTAGATTATGATTTGTGGACATTTCACACGGTATAATTGATGTTCCTTCACCGCTAAAAGGACCAGTGAATGTAGCAAATAAAAAAAGTCGTCTAACCTCTCGGCACCTCATTTCTCGTGGTATTTTCATAACCTCAACCCTGTAATTTTATTTGTCCTCACTTACTTGTTGTCAAAGTTTTATCTGGTATTTTGTGGCGGGCTGATCTATGCAGGTTTTAAATGACTGTGATAAGAAATCAAACTGTTTCTGCTTTGTCAGTTCCCTTACTGTCTCCCTGACTCCTTCCTCTCTCTCCAAAGCTTGTTTTAGGAAACTTTGCTCTGTTTGTCTTCCACCATTGCAGACACAGTCCAGTGGCTCTCTGTGGCCAGATGCCAATAGGGGCTGTGAACAGGCTGTTTGGCTCTGTTTTGCCCCTTCATTAGTGCGCCCACATGGCATTGCTCCATTTTGGTTGTGTTGCTTTGTCTTTCAGTTCTGTTTTCCAGTTAATTGAGGCATTACTGGAATGGCAGCAATACAAAAACTCAATGGCGTTATGCAAGCTCATTCTCAAAGATGAGAGAGTGAAAAGTGAAACTAAGATCACTGCAGTTTCAGGATGACTACAGCGCTATAGTTCAATCAAATGTGAAGCCTATTGTGCTGTCTCAGCATGTGGGTGTTTGTGTACTCTGTTATTCCTGCAGGGCTTTACAGAGGGTTCATGTAAGGTCTCTAGCTTTGAACCCAATAGTAGCAGTCATACCAGTACAAGTTAGCCAAGTCATGAAGGCAATTATTGTTTTAATAGTATTTGTATATCCCCTTACACTGACATGACAGTAGGGTTAAAAGCTGCAGAATGAGTTTGCTTTCAAATGTATAAGGTCGGCGATGGTTTGTTTAAGTTATGCTATGGAGACAAAAATCTATATGCACCATTATGTACAGTAAATACTTCTTTGTTTAAGATATAAACTGTAGGTCAGCCAGTCTGTCACAGCACAGACACACCTTTACTTATAGCCTATGGAGTGCTGTACCTGTAGATGATAAGCCCGCTGAGATACGTTGCATCTATTACCTTTGTATAAAAAGATATGACACTTGGAGCAATGCAGACCCTCATCTTCTTTTTCATTCATCATTGTAGGCTGAGCAGCCTCAAGCCTACCTAGTAGCTCAGCAGTGCCTCCCTCTGCAGCCTCCGGCTCAGAAGCACTTCCCTATTGCACACTGGATTTATCTGCACATGTTAAATAAGACGTAACACCTTGATAAAATAGAGATGCTCCGACCAAATAATGAAATATTCTTTTTTCTTCACTGCAGTAATCCGACAGCTGTAGTTGCTAATTACTAAACATATGAATATTTTTGCATACAAAACACACAAGGAGCTTGTAAAATATGATGTTCTGTTATAAATGAAACTACCCGACAGTTTGACAGAAAACTTATATTAATATTATAATCATTTACATGTTTGTTCTATTTGGAGTGCATCACTTTAGCCTGCAGGTATTTGTGACTGCATTTCATTTTTACACACTAATCAAATGATTAACAAAGAAAATAATAAAAGCGGATGAATCCATAATGAAACTGATCATTAGTTTCCATACAGAATAGTTCCAAATGAAAATAATGATATAATATATAATAGTATAACCGTCACAGGGGACGTTTTTCTGTTTACTTTTAATACTTAGTATATTTTTCTGATTAACACGCTTATGTTTGTAGTAATACTTTCAAAGCAGGACTTAAATTCTATTTCACAGTAAAGCATTAGTAATAAATCTGAATATTTCCTCCAGTACTGGTCGTTTAGCATGTCGCCCATTTCTGGCTAACATAAATTGGCCTCTGCGTGGCTACGTGTGCAACCCATTGGAAAAATAAGCACTTGGATTTGAAGAGCTTTGTCGAGTGTTTGTTCTGCAAATAGTGTCGTGTGACAAGAGCGTGAGCTTGAGGGTGAACACTAAGGCAGGTTGCCAGGTAAATTTGGATCCTCTCAACTCTGAGGCAGTACTGTAATTGAGAGGCAAGGTGGTTGAAAATAATTTAAAAAAATACAAAATGTTACTTACTGGCACTCGTGTCACTTTCAAAGAGGTTAAAGCGGATTATGGATGGCAGAAAGAGGATGGTCAGGATGGGATGGTGGCTCCATGTGGCCCAGTAGACCTCTGTAAATCAACTGGACACTTTTTTTTATTACCTGTCCTACAATGTGCATATTTATGGTTGAACAGTCAATGGATTCATTTGTAAGTAGTCATATGGTGTCATCTATCCTCAAACCACAATCATAAAACAGTGATAGTGTAATTATGTCATTAGGGTTGCTCTTCAGTGAGCCGTTTATTATGCTCCAGTAAAAACGAAACAAACAAAACAACTTCTGGGAATGGTAGTCAGAAATATAAAAGCCACACATGTTAGTGCGAGCTCCAACTAGCAGCACTCCACTCTGCTTATTCTGTAATGAATACTTCTCTTAAAATCATCAGGTGACGCATATTAACGTATTAGAGTCTCTTCATCAGTACAGAACCCCCTCGGGTTCCAGTAGTACAAATTTCCTCATGCGAGACGGCAGCGGCAGCTGTGCTACACCTCTTTGACAGAACCCACTGAGGCTGGACCTGATGGCGCCTCTGGCCAGGTGGAGCAGGCTGCGAGGTGTGTTGGTGCAAACGGCAAATAAAGAGTCGTAGAAGACTTTGTGTCGCTGAGAAGCAAAAAAAAAAAAAAGGAGACAGTATTGTAGTCATGTTTTTTTTTTTTTTACCATTCTCATGTACTGAATTTTCATGCAGCTGAAAGCATGCTGGTGTGAGGACAGCCTTGCGAACTACTCATGTACTCTAGATCATTTAACTACCTTGTAGCAGTCGTCAGGAATGGCAGCTCTCCACTTCTTTGTGGGCTTTAAGCTTTCATACGAGTTAACCAGGATTTCTACCACTCTGGGGTAGTCATGGCAGGACTGCAACACCTGTACGAAACAACGTAGTATCACTATATAGCACAAGAGTCCTACACGGATCATCAATATATAGTTTGTTATAGCTGGTATTGTTGTGTAGGTAATGTACCTTGTGGAACTGCGGTGGGTAGATCCGTGCTGCGTTGTAGTTGAGCAGCAGCTGATAGCAGAGCTCAGGTATGGCCAGGGGCCTGACATCAGTCACTTTGAGGAGATACTGAATGGGGGCACAGCCATTGATGTCCATGGCTCGTGTATCTGCTCCAGCCTCAAGCAGCATCTCCATCAGGATGTGATCGCAGTTCCAGGCTGCCTTATGAAGAGCTGTTTTATTGTCCTCGTCTTGGATGTTCGGCTCTGTAACACGACCGACAATATGAGTTTTAAAAATTTTTTAAAAAATGTTAAAGTCGTGTTCAAGTTGGGGGTTCAAAAACTCACCTGCCTGGTGGTCCAGCAGGAGGCGACAGACGTAATGGTGCTCCTGGCTGTAGGTTTGCTCTTTACAATCAAAAGCCCAGAAGGCTGCAGTCATCAGGGGAGTCTCCTGGAGAGAGTTTAATGCATCCACTGATGCTCCGTGGGCCAAATAGAGAGCCAGCAGCTCTGGGACACCAAATCTGGCTGCTGTGTGGAGTGGTGTGTCTTCATAATTGTTGTCGCTGGGCGTGTTGACTTTTACACCTTCATGTAGACAATAAAACAAATGGTTATTTTGTTGTTTTCTATGATTTGACAATGTTTCCATCTATCTACTGATGAACTCCGTCAATCCTTCCTTCCTGACCTCTGACGATGAGCTGCTTGGCACAGTCCACAGACTCAGCGGTGATGCAGTAATGCAGCGGTGTGTGTCCACTCAATGACAGGCTGTTGACCTTCGCTCCGTGAGCCAAAAGCAAGGCAACACAGTCGCCGTTGGAGACCTCGCAGGCCACATGCAGCGGCGTCTTCCCATTGGGCATCCGGTTGACAGCTGCTCCTGCCTGGAGGAGCACCAGCGCTGTTTCCAGAGCATTGTACATGACGCATACATGAATTCCCATCGCCCAGGACTTCTCCAGTTTGTAGCCTGGGAGCCAATATCCTGTAGCGAATAAGACAGCCAGAAGACTTTAAATACCACATAAATATATTTAAATCAGTAATGAGTGGTGACTTCTTTCAAGAACATAATATTCTTTCTCAAATTTTATTGTTATTTCACTTGACAAATTTTTATTTGTACTGTTTCCTCTGTGCTTTTCTGACTGGTATGACTGGTATATTTTTTTGGACTCTCAATAATTATCCAAGATATTTTTCTTTTGCACAAACTTTTCAGCAGCTTTACAAGTAAACATCGAAGAGGCTTGTATTTCTGACTCACAGTAGATTTATATTTCATTATGGCTTTATTCCTATACTGCAGTATACTTATTCATCCCTGAGCATAAACAGCAAGGTTTAGTTTTTCAACTGGTGTCATCAACTTTTTGGATACATGATTATTTAGCACCACCTAGTGGATAAACATTATCGAATGAATGAATCATCCTATTTATAAATCTCTCATAGTCATGTTGGAATCACATGATAACTCTAAGCCCTTCCTATAATATAAAAAACAAACATACATTATATTAATGCTGTTGGTGAAATGTGGATCTCATCCTCCTTACCTTGTTTGTATGAGGCCAGCACCATGCTGGGGTCTTCCACCTCCAGCACAGCGTCAATGTCTAGTTTCTCCGTTTGCAGAATCCGCATGACCTCCTCTGCATTGTTGGCCTGCAGGGCCTCCAGGAACTGCTGCTTCAGCTGTTTTATGGCCAGTTGTCTGGGGCTAAACTCCTCCATGGGCTCCCGAAATGAAAGGACTCGTTCCTCGAGTGGCACTGCCAAGCCAGCCGGCTTGGACATTCTCCACACAGCATGGAGGAGATTAGAAATAAATGAGCAGAGAGCGATGATGAAGTCAACCATACCCAAACTGGGAGGCCTCCATAAGCCTAGCCATCAGGTGTGGGACGAGTATGAGGAAGGGAGACGGAAATGAAGTACAAGAAGAGGGGCAACAAGTGACAGGGGGAAGTTGTCAGAGGGGAAAAAATAGCCCTGCAGTGAAACAAGGCAGAATAAAAATAGAAAGGAGAGAGGGAGTGACTGACATAGCTGACTCTAGGCCAGCCATTTTGCTCAGATGTCCACTGAGACATCATGAAGTGGATGGTCACATGATAAAAACTACAGTTTCAGAAAGAGAGAACATTATTCTCTATATTTATGTGACTGAATATGCAAGTGGTGGAGAAAAAAAAAAAGAAACAAACTGTAGACAGTGAGTGCACATTTTATTCAGTGTGACAGGTAGCTGCCCTTCAAACCGAGAAAAGAGAGCAAGGTAATGAAAAAAGGAGGAGAGGACTAAGCACAGCTTTTTAAAAGAGTGAAAGCAGGCGGGCAGTTTGCAGGGATCATCCTCTGCTCTTTACCTACAGACAAACCCTTCCAGACACGACTCAAACATGTGTATATAGCCTGCTAGGAGCACCAGGGTCTCATCCATACGCTGGTTTCATCCTGCCAGGAAGGTTCAGTCAAGCACATAGAAAAGATCCATAAACACATGTTGACCTTTCAGCCTCCTCAGAAAAACTGTGCACAGACACAGACAAAATAGAAAACAAGGTTTCTTAGGATTACTTACAGCGTATTGCTCTCGGTGCTTTTACTATACATATACAAAAGAGTCAAAAGAGTGCAGTCGGCCGACCGACTTGACAGGGGAGGGGGGTTGTTTAAGGAAAAGGTTCAAGTGTTACAAAATGTTTCATAAGAACACATCATGAGCAGTTTGTTGGAGCAGCACTGTTGTGTAAGAGGAAACCCACAAGCACAATGTGTTTTCTTGAAATCCTTCATTCGACACCCATTTCAATCTAAATCACTTTTAATTAAGAGTTTTAAATAGGTTTTGGCAAAAGGAAGTAATCATACAAATCTGGATAAGTCATCATTAGATGTTAATAATAATACTCTTATTTTGTATAAGTTATCATAAACAGTAGTCAGTTCATTAAATAGAGAAATAAATAAATAACGTTAACAGATCAGGGGATACCTGCAGTGCAGTGACATTGCTTGGAGGTATCTGTAACTCCAACCATTCTTGTTCTAAACCTTTTAACAGTGCATCAGGCAAGGCCCTTAAGACAAAAGGGAATAAAAACCGAAGCTGCCTTTTCTATCACGGTGACACTGGTGTCTCTATATTCTATGGAAAGATTCCCGGCAACGATACAGAAATAACAGGGAACATGTCTCTCCAAACCAAGAGTTGCATAATATACAAATCTTAAAATAATTTTAAAGGTATATTTCTATCATCTAAGAAGTAAATCAAAATGTTTTAAATCTTACTGAACCTGTCTCTCAAGAAAATTAAAATTATATTGCATCTATGAGGTGCAATTTCCAGTGTAACACCATTATTACCAGGTACGATTATCTTTAGGATAACTTTTGGACTCACTTCGTCAGTCCTTCCATATGGCGGCATTCCTAAATATTATTCCAAATAACCTGTAATTTTTCTGAAAGGAAAAATATAACTATTAGAAATGTTTAGTCTACTGTATATGTTTCAACACTCACACAGAAGCGGGTAGAGTTCAGAAAAATCCTACTACTCTAGATTTTCTAAAGGCAGCAGCGGGGTATTACTTTGTTATTGATAGAGAATATAAAAAGAGGTCAAAAGCAGGTTGCAAGTGGAGTAAAAGCAACATTATGCATCCACGTTTCATTTCAACTTTGTTTTTGTGGTAACGGGTTTGGTAAGTTACAAATTTCATGAATATATTGTACCTGAAGTCTCCATTAGAACCAGTCCAGTGAGCACAGAATGTCCTTGTCGTCTGTCATACTTTATGCTTTTGGATGGTACATGTATGCTGTGAGGAGCATTGGACGAACCAGTACAGAGGTTAAATTTACAGTGTTTGCACTTCCAGAGCTCTTGTACTGAGAGAGTTTGTTTTTCCCAATGAAAGGTGCTTCCCTCCTCAGTTCCAGTGTTGCCTTCCTCAGCAGTGACAGTAAGCAGCACGGTGTTTAGAGACACCCAGTGGTGGGAGATGAATACTGCCTCATACACTCTACCACACAGGCCTGATCTGTATGTGCTCAAAAGAGGGATTTCACTGATCTATGCATCTGAACAGTATGTACACTCTGTCAAAATGGCACATCAGACATATACGTATCGGTATTTATTACTATACATGTACATGGCTCTCTGTTACGCCTCTGAAGATGATGTGGGATGAGGATGAGGTGCACTTTTCACAGACTTACTCTGGATGTGAATAAATAAACCTGACTTACAGCAATAAACGGCAAAATAACTGAGTAAATTCTTAAATGGCTAGAAAACACAGGGTATGTGTAAAATGAGGCAAATGAATGGGGCAGCATTCTATTATCCAACTGCTCATTTTGGTTTAACTTGCATGGTGAAAAAGTCAGTCAGCATCTCTGAGAGCTGGCTGTGTAGCTCCACCACTGAGGACTACTGAACTACTGATTAAGCGTCCCCCAGGATTCGTTGAGATGCTACTTGGTGGGGTGCTACAGGAAAAATTGGAAGCGATCCAACAGATCACTCTGCCACGCTTTCTTTGCAGGCCTCTTTCTGCTACTGCTCCAAGTCTGCCTTCCGTACTTTCTCGCGATGTTTCTCCAGTTTCTCTCGGTTCCTCTTGGCCTTCTCCATCAGAACTTTAAGGTCTTTGATCTTCTTCTTGATCAGGGCACGGTCCTGGGAAGAAGTAACTCCAAGGGCCTGAAATGAATGAATGTTGATATTTGAGAGTATAGAAAACGCTCTTAATTAAACACATAAAACAAACAAACATTTTTCATTGCTCTCTCTAAGACGTATGTGTGTGATGACAATATCTTGAAGATTTCTTACCTTGAGCGCAGGGCTCCCAAGTTGCAGCAGCTGTTCTCCATCTATGTTTTTGGCAGTGAATTCTGGGATATGGTGTTCTAAGTTTAGGCCCGTGAGCCAGCGGGCAACTTGCTGGGACGTCCACTCTGTGACGCTGCGGTTCTGCCACTGATGCTGCTTAGAAAACTGTCCCTCGTCTAGGATCTGAGCGCATTCAAGAGGGAGGGAGACCGACGAGGACAGAGAGAGTGAAGCAGGTGAGATGCAAAACTTTCCAAATATAGCATTCAGTATTTAACCATGCATCAACAGTGTATCTTCTACAAAACACTGGATGATAACAGGTAATGAATAATTAATGGGTTCAGGTTGAATTAACAACACATTCCAGACCACTCCTAAGTGGCGACTATGTTCTGTAACAACACACATCGAATGAGGGAATGAGAAAGACGAATGGCTCACACTCAACAGATATAAAGACGAGCATGGAGGAAAACACGAGGCTCGCTGCCTCAGTCTCACCTCATCATCTATCATGTCCAGACTCTAAGAGTGGCAGCATTGAAAGCAAAAAAGGATGACTTGCTTGTTAACACAGAAAAAACAATATGGTGTCCAGCCTAGACTACAACTGGAATATAATGAGCCTTGACTGGTGCGTTGACTTTTAGGTGTTTTTTGTTGGCAGAATGTAAAAGAAGCTGCAGATATATCCATAAAGATAAATAAAAATAAATAAATAATAAATGAGGGGCACTGGCACAAATGAATAAACAATAAAAAAGGAAAAAAGGTGTGTTGTGGAAGAAAATTCTATTTTTCGGTTCAGTTTTATTTGCATTTAAATGTATACTTTCAAACAAATTACCTGACAAAAAGTTGTAAAAGTTGTGGAGTCAGAGAGTTTTTAATACTGCATTTCTTCTAAATGTGTACCTCATCTGAAGAGAGCATCAGGGCCTGTGATCGTCCAGACATCTTGGCTTCACTCAGCAGCCCACTTATCTCCACTGAGCTGCTGCTGCTGGCACTCAGGTCATCGCTCAAAGTGGGTCCCTGAGAAATCAACACTACATTTAGAAGGCTGGTGGTGAGAGCCGACAGGTTCTGAGGCTGAAGTTATTTGATTAGTTGGAGTGCTTTTCTATTTCTATTTATTAAACAGAAAGACTTCATGATGAGTGAAAGAATCAAGATCCTCTAAACATGCACCAGAACGATTGATGTGCTTCTCTCTAATATTTGACAGTCCATAAAAAGTACTTAACACATGATTTTACATGACTGATGGACTGGCATGAGACAGGGTTATGCAGATTTCTCATTTTTGTTCCATTTTCACAAAAGCTGTGAATGTGATTAGTGTTTAAAACGTAGTAGCTGGAGGCTAGCCAACTCCAAAAATCTCTCTGTGTGTCCTTGTGAGTGATGACACTGATGGAATTACAGTTTTAAGGTCCAGGATCTGTGCTCAAATATTCAGAGAGAAGCTGCAGCTGAGAAGTATCACATGAAGGTATAACATCATGTTTTAACTAATACATAGACAGAGAGCATGTTATACACATAGCTATACACTCTAGCTGAATGGAGCTCCTTGAATCTCAGAGACTAATTTTACGGATTCAGACTTTCAGCTTTCTGGGCTGAATCCTTACTTAAAAGCTCCACATAACATTTAATGTGCATACATTCTGCAGTGAATACTTTTCTGACGCGCACACATCTTAACCTGAGACCATGTCCTTGGAGAGAGAAATCTGGATTGCAGAGTGCAGAATCAAAAGAAAATTTCATTTTCAGTCCGGCGGTAGCTACATCTGATATTACACAGGATTAGGATCAGTTTTCATGCAAGTTCCTGCACTGCAACAACTGCCCATGTTAACAGCTTTAATCTTTTTGTTTTAGTGTAACATTTACTTGAGTAAAGATGCATTATGAAACAATATGGAGAACATTTGGTAAAAGATGAATTGCCAAAATTGGAAATAAATACAAAAAACTCATGCATTGTTAAAATGGACATTTTTTACAGTGTCATTGAACATAGAGTTAAGATTATAAGAGATTTTCTGGATTATATAAATCTACTAATTGATTTTCTTGCAATTAATAAAACAATTATAGATTTCTATGATTATAGCGCAGAAATTCCTTTTGATATCAAACAGTTTTTACCTCTTAGAGAACAAATCACTTTCATTTCAGTGGACTGAGGTGTAATTGAGCAAAACACAAAAAAATACAATACCAAATAATATGAATAGGAAAAGAAGTGGGGCCATGTAAGGGTGGTCTGTTCAACAAAAATAACACAATGCATCAAACAATGAGAAAATGAGTCATTAAAGTTACAGTGTGTGAGAATAAATATATACTGGGGGTCTGACAAAAAGCCTGTATATAAAATTATAGAGGGCAAAAACGTGTCTTCACTGGCAGTAGCTGTAAATGTACTCATTATGTGTCCAATGTACAGTACAGTCTCTAAACCTCATGTACCTTGGCCTTCAGTTTCTCCAGACTGTCCTCTGCCGATGGTTCTGTGGAGCTGAGAGAGAGAGAGAGAGAGAAAAGGAGGGAGGGAGATAGTGATGACTAATGTACCACACCTTCATCAACACTTCCTGGACCCTGGACTGGTAGAAAAGACATTCTCCTAGATAGTGTCCCACAATGTATAGGCTCACGCAAGAGAAACAGCAGGAAAATCACATTTGAACTGTGATGAACATCCATCACCGTTTGTGTTCGTCTGTTTGTTAGCTAAATATCTCAAAAAGTTATTGACAGATTTCAATGGAACTTTATACATATTTGGCCTTTGTGATGAGGATGAGGTGATACATTTTTGAGGAGAATTTGGATCAAGGAATGGATCCAGAAAACTTTTTTGCCGTCTTGGTGGAGGCATGCACTTTGAGTACGCTTCTATTTATTCACCTGTTGCCAGGTGAGGCTCTGGGATCTTTAGTTTTCCTGGGGGAGGACCTGAATGGAAGAAAAGGCAGAGTGATAAACTGTGGTTAGATCAATTTGACAGATCTAGGCTGCAATTAGAATATTTTTTGTACTTTGTTTCACAATGGACCTATAATAAATTGAAGTAATAATGCTTTCTATTCATTCATTCATTAATTTTCTGTAACCGCTTGTCATTGCTGCTATTTTGACCATATTAATCACATTTCCCATCCCCATTATTTTATACACAGAGAAAATAAGCAGTTGTTTATAAATGTTTTAATATGGAAAACTAGAATTATAACCTCGCTGTTGTATGTATCAGTTTACATCTATGTCTGCCCAGACTAAAAGTAAGGTAGCAAAGACTTCAAAGGAAAACAATAAAAGGTCATTAATGTAGTTCTTCATGAAACACAAGTTATCACTGTATTTACAAGTGCAGAGAGGATCTATATAATCACAACAGTTTCGAGGTGGACACCCAAGATCAATTCAGCATCAGACCAGTATGGTCACAAACTCCCCTTCTGTTCCTGAATTATGATGTTGAATGGCCAGATTGTCGATTTACCCAGGTTCAAGTGCTTGCCTGTGTTCCTCCAGACTGTGAGAGGGGCTTGACATTGCCGGAGAATGAGAACCTGTGATCACAAACATCCCATATTGAGATTACTTCAATTGATGGGCTTACAAACAAAAACAGAAAAAAACTAAATGAGAGAAATGTGGCACTCGATGTAGTGAGGGTGCAGATTTACTAACCATCCCAGAAAGCTCCTGCAGTGGACGGCTGGTGCAGCGCTCGTCTGGGGGAGCTTTCCGCACTTCCTGGGGCCCTGAGGGCCGCTGCTCCTCCGTCACAAGAGCTCACACTACGAATTGAACCAGAGCGACTGTGTGCTGGACTGCCGTGACTCTCTGAGACCTGCAGACAGATGTAAAGGGACAAAAGGAGAACGAAGGAGAAGAAAATGAGAGGAAGGGTCGGAGTGTGAGAGAGAGAGAAGTGTGTGGAACAAAAATGGGAGGGACAGAGAATTCCATGGAAGCATTAAGTGCAATCAAAGGAAAACAACATTCAGTGTTGTGCTGCAGTCTAATCTGAAAAAGTCAGTCGACATACTTTCACCATTTCTAATTCCTTGCCCTCTTTTCTCTGGGAAGCCTCACACTGCCTGGTTTCTGTGTTCCTGCCAATTCTGATCCACTTTCTCCAGTTGTTTATCCAATCTGAACTCATTCTTGCTCTAGCTGAATTAGGTGACAGCATTTGCCAGACAAGAGCCTTTCATCCAGAAACAGACTGGCTGTTATTATCACACTGGGAGACACAATAAGTTGTGACAGACTCGATTAGTGCCGCAGAGCAACACACAGTAATTAATCCATTAAATGAATTAAGTGGAATGGACAGGGGTTAAAGGCACACAAACAGGCTCCCACATTTTTAATGCAAGATTAGTCTAATGAGAACGAAGGAGTTTGCTTTATTTAAAAACACATCTGTCCTCATTACATCTGGTTAATTTTTTATAATAGATGTCAAATAAGAAACGTGTTAGTCACTAATTTAAAGAAAGATGTGCAGGTGTGTGTGTGTGTGTGTGTGTGTGTGTGTGTGTGTGTGTGTGTGTGTGTGTGTGTGTGTGTGTGTGTGTGCCTGTTTTGATACAAACCTCTCCCTCGGTGGAGCTAAGGCTGTCTCTGGTGACTCCTCTGTAGCTCTTCTTTTTGCTGGGAGAATGGGGAGAGACCTCCCTCAAGTCTAGACTCACAAACACACACACACAGAAAAGTGAGAGTGAAAATTGTGATTCTGGTAATATTACAGAGTAATCGTTATTCAAGAGCATTTGTCCAGTAATTATTGAATGCAGGAAATTATCATTTTTCTGCTCATTCAAAGATAATCTCAGCAGATTTGTCTTCTCCTCCCACATTCTCACTCTCTTTCTCTCTCTCTCTCCCCATCAACCCTGCCATTTTTTAATATTACATAATGGGCTGCGTTGCTCGGATCAGTGCATGTCCAATCATCTACAGATATGGCACTTTTCTGTGCGCACTCTGTCCTGACAGATGCAGTGACTGAAATAAATCCAGCTGAGCTTAAAAAGACGAGGGGAGAACAACGCCAGACAGATGTGCTCAAAAGGGATTACGCGCTTGCTTTTTGTTTGGGGCGGATCAAAGAGAAGCAACAGACAGAGAAATTATGTATGAGAATGAAGACAGTGGAGGAGAGCAGGATATGCACCTAAGAGGCCTTCAGTGTGGATGCTTGTGTATGTTTACAACAAGTATAAACTCTTAGTCCAATCTTTTCAATGTCCTTCACAAGGCAAGAAGGGTACATGAACTGCAGAGGCTAAAAAAGGTAGAGGGAACAACGTTTAAATTGCATCGTGGGACATCTTAAAAATTGGTTCTAATTTATTTAAACTAAAAATACACTAAGGAAACTTTGAAAGTTTAATTAAGAACATACATTAGACATAGATAAATACTCTCCTATATGAGCTGTCACTGCAGTCATTAAAATATTTGGACATATTGGGACATGTGCTTATTTGCTTTTTTGATTGTAACGAAACAGAAAATTTGATACTACTCTCATGTCTGTCTCTTCTATATGGAGCAGGAGTCAATACAGTTTGCTTAGCTTAGCACAAAAGCTGGGAGGAGGGGGAAACACCTAGCCTGGTTCTGTCGATATGCTGAAGAACGGAGATGATGAAGATGAAAATCTGCCTACCAATACAGTAGGATTCAAAACCCTTTGTCATGTCTCCAACACCACTGATTGATAAATACAAGAGTGAGCCTGGCAGAGAGAGTCCATTCACAAACGCACCTCTGACTGCTGCAGCCTTTACAGGGCTGTGCTGCTGAGCGTTCAGTCTCTCAGCACTATTGCTGTTGTTGTTGTTAACCTGGATGCCGTTCTGCTTCATCAGCTGCATTAGCTCGGACTCTAATGCTGCAATCTGTAAGGAGACAAAACCGACAGCTGCTTTTTGAAGCACATAATTCATTCACCTTCTGATAACCTTCGTGGAGGAGATTGTGTTGTCTGTTCAGTTAGATAGCAGAATATCTCAAACAGTTCTTCAGGGGTTTTTGCAGCCTTGAGGCGTATTTTACAAATGCACATGAAAAGCAAAAGTGGAGTATTTTGAATCCGTTTAGTTAAAGCATAAACCACGTGTCTTGCTGATTGCTCTTAAATTTCAGATGACACTATTTTCCCACCTGTTTTAATGTGGTACTTTTCATCATTAACATCACAATGCAGAAGGAGAATGCTCAATGTGCAGAATAATAGTGACATGGATATTTCTAATCTTCATGATCATATTGATTATCGGGTTCAGATTTAAAAAGTACAGAAAAAATACTGCATAAATATATAAAATGTGCAGAAACCAATAATCTTCATCAGTAAGCACAGAGCGCTGTGAGCAGTGCTCAGAAATGTATCTTCACTGTACAGTTTGCTGAATCTTGCAGACACAGATGGAGCAAGTAAACCACAGAGAGGTATGCACAGAAGGATGGGGGTGATGAACAGAACGGTGTACTTGAAAAGATCTGAATTACCCTGACTTGCAGTCCCTGGATCTCAGCCAGATGAGCTTTCTCAGCCTCCTCCAGTCGCCTCCTCTCCGCATCCTCCTTCTGGATAAACTCCACCTCTCTGGAGAGACGAGAGGGAGGGGAGATCGTGGTGTGCTGAGTAGGTGTTTGTTAACAAAGGACAGCAGGATACAGAGCATAGGTATGTGTGCATGTGTGACAGGGCCTGGCTCTCGTTCAGCGGCGCCGATAAGGGAGTTCAGGCTTTTTCAGGATTTTACTGTGACGCTCTTCATTCTGACCCTGCTGTTCAACAGACAAACACATCTACACCCAAATAGACACACTGATAAATCTGCATTGGAATTCAGACATTTCTTCATGCCTGCTTTGCCCTTGGTCTGTGGGTTCACTCTCTGTCCTCTGCAGCTCAGTCTTCTGCTTCATATCAGCATGGAGACGTTGTTTCATGGGTTCACTTCCATTTGGCCTGCAGGGCCAGAGCCAATTAGAGGCAGCCAGACTAGAGCTGAGCATGAGAGGTTGTGATGGGACTGACCAAAGAGATCAATGCACTGAAAAGCAGGATATCTGCACTGCATTAGAATGGAAACTTAGTTTTTACTGTTGAAATTGGACGATGTCTCTTTGGCCTGTCACAGATTTGGACGACCAGTTGGACCCACATTCACTCACTTCTGCTGGAAGTCTTTGATGAGTTTCTTGGCTTTGTTGTACTTCTTCTCCAGACCTTGGTACTGCGCCTGAGCCTCCTTCAGGTGCTCATTGACCGTGTGGCAGAGGGTCTGCGCTTCGATCCAGTAGCTCTCCAGCTTCAACATCCTCTCCTTGTTCTCCTCGATGCTGGCCTTAAGCTGGCTCTTCTCCTTCTCCCAGCGCTGCTTCTCCCTCTCCACCGATGCCAACTGGAAGGGGACAAAAACAACTTAAGTTACAACATGGAAACCTTTGCTAGGATAGTAAATGTAATTTTAACTGAAATGGCTCCCATATTAAATTATAATGTAAAGTTTTCCCTCAAACCAAAGAATTACTAGTTGTATTTTTGTCCTATGTCACTTAATCAAAAAAGAATAATCAGCTGATTGAGACAAAAACAAACACAGATTCACTTATTTCCTTTTTAGGAACCACTTTTCAAATGAATTTCATCATATCAACACACACAAGGGAATTAACCAAATTAAGAGTATAGAAATTATACAAATCAGATGTGCATGTAGGTAAACACACATATGCACATACACAGAGCTTTTAAATAGCAGAAAACAGAAATAAACATATGCTTAACTCTCTCATTTACTTAACAGACATGACTTTGAGCTCTGAGAAAAAGAAAAAATTGTAGGACATTTAAGGGCACACTACTGAAATATACATACAATTAGATTAGATTAGATGCAACTTCTGCAGTATTTTGCAAGACACAAAATTGTAGGTGCTTCTTGCAAAATTGTAGGTGCTTCTTGCAGCAGTGTTTTAAACAGGTTCCTTAAACAGGTTCCTGCGAAGAACAAAATCTATTCAAAAAAGATGAGCCTCTCTTCTCCTGTTGTCCTGACACTCGTCCCACATCCACTTACAAAAGGTCTGAACTCTGACAAACTTCTCTCATTTGCCTCTCACAACCGGCCCTGCAGGATTTTAATGCCTTACCTTGCTTTTGAGCTTCTGGATCTCAGCCTCAGTCACTGTGTGTTTGATCTGGAGCTGTTAGAGCAGTAGAGGAGAAGACAGGAGAGAAAAGAGAGGGCGGTCAGATAATCAAATGCATGGCTGCGCAGCCTCTCTCTGCTGTCGATACAGTGTGACTGATGGAGGTAGCCAACCCTGTCCTGCCTGACAGCATCCCAGCTCCAGCTCTGACACACACTCTCAAATAAGAGGCAAAGAGAGGCGAGAGATACATAAATGTTTATGAGAAATGTTGACTTTTTTACAGTCTAAAACTGTTAAAAACTGATAAGGTCTTAGGAGTAAAAGAATATCCTTTGAAGGGTAAAATATTAGATGGTTAGAGGTGGAAAAGGAGAGAGAGCAACAAAGGAGGTATGGATGGAAGTGGAGACCAGCAGTCCTGTAGAGGCAGACAAAGCGAGGGAGATAATGACAGAGCAGACATAAAAATGGAGACTTTGGTTGGTTGGTTGGTATTACTGGAAAGACTTCCACTAAGCTTGGTGGAAGGGTGGGGCATGGACCAGGAAAGAACCCATTAAATTTGAATTGGTTTAAAATTTTCGTGGATTGAAACAAAGAAATGTATCCCGGAATTTTTTCTGTATATACAAATAAAAGCATAAACAAGTGTAAGAAAATCAAAATATTTTAAATATTTTAAAATAAATCAAATAGTAAATGGAGTGCAATATAAGCCTAGTGGAGAATTATATTGTCAAAAAGAATCTGGAACTTTAAAGAGAGATTTAAAAGGGATTTGTTAACTGTCAAAGCACATTTTACATTTTACTCTCATATCTTCTTGCTGACATTTTTTAAAGGCTTAGTTCCTGGCTGCCTGGCTTCTTCTTCCTTTGGGTGTGTTAAAGCCAGCAAAGAGAGACAGGGGAAGAAGTGAAGAAGAAAGGTCATGATCCAGAGAAAATGGAACAAATGTGCACAGTCTGTGACCAGGCTTATATTATAGTTTGCCTCAATATCCCCAGCGGTGCCTGCAGTGCAGCTTGAGTCATTTGTTAAACATGTCATACAGCTATTGTGGCAGTCTATAGTGTAGAAAGGCTAAGTGTTATGGTGCCAAAAACAGTGCTGGAGTGTTCAATCAATATTACCAGCTTCTCGGCCGCCTGAAAAGCATAAACGAGTTAACAGCCAGTGATTTCATTCTCCATTTTATAGCTGTGGTATTTATGGTGAGTTCATTATTAGACACTGTAACAAAAACTTAACAAAATGGCTTTCTGTTCTCAGAGGCCAGTAGTGTAAAGAGTTACCAATACCACACAAAAAACACATTGAAACACAGGTTTAAAGTGGGATAATAAAGAGTGAGATTGAAATATGGTTCTAAAGTTTACCTCTCTGAACTTCTGGTAGAGTTTAGTGGCATCTAACTCTGAAGGAGACAATATGTCCTCTGTCTCTGGCAAGTCAAACACCTCGATGCTCTTCTCCCCACCTGCCACCGTCGTCTCCGTCTCCTCCTCATCTGTGGCGTATTCTCCTGTCTGCTGAAAGAGGAAGCACTAAGTCAGTCATGGAGTCAATATTTGCAGACAGTTAAAAACAGTGTGCAGATATAAGATCTACTTTCTCGTCCAGCTTGCAAGCAGAAGAGACTGTATTTCCTAATCCAGGTAACAATAAGTAACATTTTCCTTGCTTTTTGTGTAAAAGAAAAAAATACCACTGACAAATAAAGTACAAATATATACCAATATAATTGATAATATTTATTTTTTTCTAGTAAGGAGATATATCATTTCCAGCTACCATATTTGCATGGATTAGGAGATGATGGAGCAAGTTGTGAAACTTAATGCTACCCTCTGTGACTCAAATATAACGGTGATAACTGAGGCACAACATAACAGTATTTGCATTAGCCTCAGTCTTACAGCATAATATCGTGCATGGAGACATTAAGTGCATACAAAACCCCTTTTGGAATTTTGTTGTTTTAAAATCAATCGGCTGAAACAATTAGAACATTGACTTCATGAAGTTAGGGAATGTTAGCTTTTATCTGTCTGCTAGGTAGCTACCAGTCAAGAAACAGCTGAATAGATGGCCGAAATGAAAAGCCTGTTCTCAGCTATAAAACCACAGCATCTGTTCGTGATCTCTCTCTCTCGCTCTTTCTGTCTACTCTAATTTGTCGATCTCCCAACTGTACTCAAAGCCACTCAATGTGCATTACGTTGCTCTACATGCTGCACATTGCATGTCAAGCAACAGTGCAAATTTTCCCTAATGCTAGCCTTTTTCTTCACTTTCTATTTTTCATTAGTAATGCTGTTTTAATGAACCCAGTTATTTAAGATTGAAGATAACCCACTTAGTTACTTAGAACTTGATCATAAATATTTTTGAATCACTTTTTGGACTTTTATTAGAAAAGACAGCTTAAAATGTGACAGAAAAATGGGGAGAGACAGGCAGCACAGGGCAGCAGGCTGGAATGGGACCCAGGCTGCAGATTAGGGCTCAGCCTTTTGTACATGGGGAACACACCCTACCAGTTGAGCACCAGGGCACCCCATCAAAAATAAACTGGTTTGAAAGCCTGGTCAGCCATGGTGTCATTTCTATTAAAAGAATAACACAAAAGATATGTGGTACTAACCAAATATGAATGTCAATTTCTTTTCTTTTTTTTTAACAGTGGTCACAAGCACACCTCAAGTGTAAGAGGTTCCAGAAATTAGAGAGGTTTAAACCCATAATTGTGTCTCTAATTGAGCGAATTCTATATTTTGGTCATCTAGGGTTTTAAAAAAAAACACTGACCAATTATAGAATTAAAATTTTTTGACATTTTGTGCCTTGAAATTAATGTAGTCCATTATGCTACATATATTACAGGCAGTTTTTCTTTTCTCTGACTTTCAAATACTGTGTAATGAATATTGGCATTGTCCATTAAGCACTGGATCTTAATGGACTGATTCACTCTTTGGCTGATGACCAGCAGGGCTGGATATTTCCAGCAGAGCTAGTCTGACAACATCTCTGTCTCCCTTGTAACATCAACTATCCAATCATATCTAATGTTCTCTCTGTCAATCATTCCAAACATTTAAACATGTTATCTATATCTAATAGAAATATTCATAATTACATCTGCCAAGGAGGTTATGTTTTAGCCTGCATTAGTTTGTCTGTTAGCAGGATTACTCAGAACCTTATGGATAATATATACAGTATATCTATCAGATTTGTATTAATTTTTTGGGAGAGGTAGGGTATGGCCAAAGGAACAATCCATTACATTTTGACGGTGATCTGGATCATTGCCTGATCTAGAACTTTTTTATTCTTTGCCATTGTATGATAGGGATGGTTGCAGGATTCTTTGCTGCTAACTTCATGAATGATGAATGCTTGGACAAAAATTACACGATGACATCCTCAGAAGATCTCCAATACATCAAAGTCTGATCTGGATCCAAGCAATATTCTTGATCTGGTGATGCAGAGTATTTTCATTTAAAGAGCTCACAGAAAATTCACTGTCGTGAGATATCAAATAATAATGCTACACGCTTGCAACTGAGATCAAATTGTAGCTGAAACTGAGATGATTCAGTTAGCTGTCAAATTTGATGTATCTTCATAACTTGCTGAGCTAGATCCTGAAGAAAACCATCATTAGTCAAATATTGTTTTTCTTGAATAACAATCAAACTAATAATTATACCAATGTGATTCCAAATTGTAGGGATAGAATTTCATGGTCAAGGAGTCATGTTATGGGGTCAAAGTATCACGGGACTATCATGGGAGTGCTGTCTAGTTCAATATCTATTATACTCTTCCATTATTTCTGCTACCATCGTCTTTGTTCCACGTGATTTTATCTTTCCCTCTATCTTGTTTAGTATATCTGATGTCTGTCTTTCCAAATTTACTTGTGTTTCTGTCTTGGTCTGTCACAGACACGTAGTACATTGCACACACACAGTCTCATCTATGCCTATGCATTCTACTGTTTCCCTTCATTCCTTCCATCTCCAACTCAGGTAACAGCACTCAGGCCTGATTTGTTTGCACACATTGCTGACACAGAGTCATATTTTCGTAATTGGCTTGCCTGTTGCCATGGGACCAGCATCCTACATTAAGGCCCCATTTACTAAAGGTGAAGCTAACCATTGAAGATCTGGGAGGCTATCAAACCCCAATTTGCATTTGTTAAATGCATCACCTCCAACCACATGCATGAAGAATCTGCACACGAAGAGGCTGTTCGGCATGCGATGATCTGCTCTATGAGTGTCTAATATGAGTGTGGTGTTGGCATAATGACTGTCGCTCTAGGGCTGTGACTGTGTGTGTGTCTGATTTCTATTGCTAACTGAGGGAGCATCCCTTCTTCTCGGGATAGGAGCCCCTGCGCCAATAAAAAGGTGTTTGTCACATCTTCACTAATAACTAACAAATACCCTCCCTCCTGGTGCACCCGGTGAGAGCTTGTTTTAATATTTATAGAGACATAACCGCCTGTTATTGCCCCATAGACCTTTATAATGGTTTTGGAAGTGTTTACCCTACAGTATCTGCGGCGATGAGGGAGTTATGGATGATTTGGTGCTTGAATGTGGCAGATTTCATGAGTGTTTTTATACCACTTTGTAATCTATAAATGGATTAACAATTTTCTTACAGTCACCAGTATTATGTTAATGTTTCCCTCTGCGGTTCTGTGTTCAGCCCCAAGGTTTTCTCCAGATGTGATGCAGACTTTCATTACAAACCCTCAAATGTGAAATGATAACAGACAGCAGGAAGAAAACCGAGGTGGCGAGGTTTCTTGCAGGAACATCTAAACTTTATGAGAGCTTTATTAAGCAGTGACAGTGTTAAATGTGTACAGGGTTGTAATCATAGGAGGGCCGGGATTAGCTTCTATGCCCTGGTGAGGAGTGTCTTATGCATGGATGTACTCAATCCACTATCCACAAGAGAATGAGGGACTTCAAACAACACTGATGCAGACATCGCATGAAGAGATTGCTTAATGAGTGTCTGCATGTAAATCTATGCATGAGTGCAACTGATCCTGTGTGTTTAAGTGAGGGTTAGAGTTGAATTGAATAGAATTACACTTAGCATTGATTTACATTGCTACGGTGTGGGATTTTGTGTATACAGTGTGTGTATACATGCACGTGTTTCTACAGGGTGCGCGCGCGCACACACACACACACACACACACACACACACACACACGGATAGCATGAGTTGCAGGGCCATGATCTCAGTGTCTGGTGGATTAAAGCGGCTCTGAGTAAGCAGCAGACTCGGACGGGGAAATGCTGAGTGATGCTTTCTAGGACTGAAGCTCACATGGCATCCTCTTCGTTTGTGTTTGTGTGTGTATGTGTGTGTGTGTGTGTGTGTGTGTGTGTGTGTGGGTCTGTGTGTGTGTGTGTGAGTGTTTGGGTGAGCTTTATTTAAAAAAAAAGATAATATTTCTCTTCATAAGAGGGTGGCATCTTCCCTACTTACACTTTGGAAATATCTTATCTGTAGCATCCTTTACAGTGGAAGAGGTCCTGTGTGGTCATTACCTCGTCATCATCAGCATCATATTGGGCGTACTGCTGCTCCAGCAGCTCTCTTTGTCTTCTCTCTTGCTCCAGGGTCTGCTGGATGAGCGTGGCCACCTCACTCTGCTGGCCGGGACGCTCTCGGCCAATCACAAACCTGCAACGACACGCACTGTTATAGACAGTCCTGGCAACACACACGATGTCAATAATCAACACGTCTGCACATTAAAAAAATAACATATTTAACATATAACAAAAAATAGGATTTTGTAGAAAAATCTAAATATTAAAAGGTACAAATACTTATCATGGTTAATGTACGTATAAAGTTAAGTGATGCTAGAATGTAAAGTTTGTGAGATGTGCTCTGGACAAAAAAGACAGATGGACAGACAAACAGACATACTGATGACTATATCACCCCGATGTTTCATGTCGGGGGATAAAAAAGGCAAGAGGCAGAATAATGTTCTCCTCTCTCCACTGTAACTTTAAAATTCCCAGTTTATTATTCTCATAACTCAAAAAGGAGATAAGGTGTATGAAACATTCTCAGACCCACTGCAGGAAATCTTCAATAACAGTGTGTGTGAGTACGTCCCTGTATACTGTATGTGTACTAGTGAGAGTGTTTGTGTGAGACAGGGAGACACACAGAGTCAGAGAGAGGCTTCAAGATAGGGTCTAATAAAGTGAATTCAGCTCCCAAGAGCTCTTTCATATATTTCTAAAGGCAATGTAGAAAAGGCTTCACGCTCCAGCGGAGAGGAGTTATTTCATCTACATGTGAAGGAACAACTGAAGGGCAGGACAGAGAAAGCAGTAAAAAAAAAAAAAAAAAGAGAGAGCAGAGAAGGCCCCAGCTAAGCTAAGCCATGTACTGCAACAGGCCTTTGAACAGCAGGGAGGTCTGAGGAGCAGCTGACCTGGAAACAGCTCCTCACGCATGGAGAGTCTGTCTTAGTTCCTCCCAACCTCCCCCTTTTCTGGGGTTGCCACACACAGTGCTAACTCAGTTCAAATGCAGCAATCTTCAATTCTGATCTTAGTTACTCCGATTGGCGCCAAAATGGATCATACAGGAACATGAAGGGACAACATTTACTCGTTTTTTTCTTGATGAGTCGAAAAGCGATGAGGAAAAAGGTCCAATAGGTGGCACTGGGTTAACAAGCATTTGAGGGTGTCAGCGAAGGTTCACACATAACAGATATGACTGGTCAACCACAGTGGAGACATGTTATCTACTATATTTGACATTTTTAATGTAGATATTGCTTTTTATTTTGTATGTTGTGGACAATTAGTGCATCATGATAGACTTAAAAGATGAGTTCTCTCCTTCCTCCTTTTCATTCAGCCCCATTTTTTTGATCAACTTTAAAAACAGGTCACAAATATATAGTTTTACTTTAAAAAATGCTGTCTTTTTCTTAAACACATGTGCAGGCTAGTTTGTAGTAAATGTAACACAAAGAGGAGAAGATACACATGGACTAATGTACATTTGGCGCATTAATGATTGTTTACATGAGTAGAAGGTTGTATTTAATTGTCCAAATAAACTACAGAGCCATCATATTGAAGGACAATGACAACCAGTGCAAAAGGGATCCTCAGTGATATGTTTTAATAGTTTTTGGACAACCATGGCATTCTATGGACTGACGAATAAGTGGTGGCCCTGATTACAAAGAAGTTGGAACAAAACAAAACAGATTTCAATCATTCATAAATGAACTGCCTTTACCAAAAAAGGTCTTATAAAGTATTTACCAGCTCATAAGCTGGTACCCTTAATACAATCAAGTGTTTCCCAAAGTTGTGACGTTGCCCCACCCTTCCATGTGAACAACCCTCAATCATGATATTATCACCTGTTATCAATTTATTATCAAACGTGTACAAAGACAATGTATTCAGAGAAAAATGATGACAGTCTGTATTACTGTATTCATGTTTTACAAAGTGTCCCAGTATTGTATATCAGGTTTTGGCTCAACAGCAAAGTCTTAGTTAGTAGGATCAATATGATGTTGGTTTTAGTCTTTTCATGAGATATACTGACAATGAAATATACATGGAATATTTCCAACTTCATTCTTTAAAAGTGGAAAGGACAATGAAAGGTAGAGGATGCATATGATTAAAGTTAATGGGTTTGCAGCCAATAGAGGTGCATCAAATAATGTTGGGATAAAATGCGGGCTAAATTCAGCAATTGTCCTTCATAATGTGATGATGCATTCTATTTTTCATATTACTGTATGTTCAAGTGAGTTTTTCCCCACATGTGATCTATTATGCAAGACCTTTAAGTCCTGGATGATTCGCAGCTGGCAGAAGGGCTAAATGTGGCTAAAATGGCAAATAAAGAACAGTTGGCTGACCATCATAAGAAGCAAGAATTTACAGAGGATGAGGAGGAGTGAGTGGGCGAGACGTGATGGAAGAAGACTGAAATAGTGAGAGAGCAGAGAGGGAGAGAAGAGTGAAAGTAGGTCTTCTGATTCTATTACAATCTGCTATAAGAGTGTCACAGTGTTGTATATTTCATATACTATATCTAAATTAAAATGTCTCATATATTATATGATAGCAGATTAGCCTATAAAGCTCTAATCTATTTTTACTTGTTAGATAGATTGACAGGTGATAGATGGAACCTTTTCAAGGCTGCCTCACCTGTACTGCCACACCCTGGTATGTGGAAAACCCTTATTGTCAATATTAGTTGAGCAAACAGAATCTGTACTGCCAACAGTCTGTTCTGATACTGTTGGACAAGTCTTTGTTCAGCCACAAGTTTTTCCCCAGGCACTGTACTCTCCACACACACATCTATCGCTCCATGGCTGAGTCCCAAAGAGAATGTGTCGACCAGACTATGATGCAGGCTGACAACCAGGCTGAGGTCTCAGAATATCTAACCGCCGTCTCACCATGTGTAATGCACCTATGGATGTATGATCAATAAATTAAGCCAAATAGATGCACGAATGGAAGAATATGAGGCGTCATAAGGATGTAAAGAGGTGTGAATATAGCACATGAGATGTCAGGAAGAAGAAAGAATATGAGGCAGTGACAGAGTGAAAGAGTAAAAAGAAGTGTAAGACAGAATCAGGTGGGCACAACAAACAATACCAAGAAATATGAAAGGCAAATGCAAGAAACAAGAGAAAACCGAGGCTAACGACATTTACAAGGATAGCACTGTGTGTGTGTGTGTGTATGCTGTCTGTTCCACACTGCTCTAAGTGGACCCCTACCAAAATCTGCTTGGCTGTCAAGCACACTCAAGACTTTTGTCACATACTGTGTTTCCACATCGTCACCCATCTCAGATATGGTAATGACGCTTGCCGAGCAAGCTCTCACAGACCATGGCAGCGTAAGTGCCTGCTTTTTGCAACTTTTGCACCAAGACAGCAGGACGAACAGCATTAAGAACTACAGCATGCAGTGGTAGTGAGAAGCGAAGACTGTCTTGCTAAGGGACATTTCCGAAGGCCCCAGTGTGTTAGTATGTCTAGTACTGTACTATGGCAGTCTGGTTCTTGGGGGTTGGTAGCTGCTTGGCACACTTTGGTTTCTATAATCTTATGGTAATCCAAAAGATCCTCATCAGTGAGTGACAACATACAAATCTTATGTGTGCATGCAATGTAAAGAACTACATTTAATCAAGCACTGACTCTTTAAATCGTATTTTAAGTATTAGCATAATCTGATGGTGGAGTACCATATGTCTGAGAATTTTCTTGAATTAAATTCTGCTCTTTAAATAGAAAGTGAGTCACTGCCATCACTCACATCCTGTTTCTAGAAAGTCACCTTTTTTTCTGTGTATAAAGACAAAACAGGATCATAAGACTACATATGGGACTGATAATATGTTATCATTAGGTTTTTATTTAGGCTTGTGTATTTGAAGGTCTTACCTGACCACCCCTGATGTGTTCCTGAGGACGGAGGCAGCAAAGCTCTGGGTGACACCAACCAGACTGGTCCCATCCACTTCCACAATCTGGTCATTCACCTTGATCCTGACACACACAATGAAAAGGATCAGTCAACACTTTGTACAACAATCCTTTATGCAAGTATTAACAGTCTTTGATTTGTCCAAAAAACTTTTATGACATATGCAACAAAACATTAACAAGGAGAGCAAGGGACAAACACACTGGTCTATCATGCATATTCACTTTATCATTCAAATTACTACAGTGCCAGACTCTCTAGCAGATGAACCCAGACTATTGCCTGACAAAGAGACAGAAGAGATGAGGCTCAAAGCAAACAAGGAGGACTAATGAGGACATGGGGGCCATCGAGACATTCCCTGGGCCACAACACAGACGACATTCCAGCTCTCTCTGCTCCGGACAGGATGAGAGGTCAGCTATGTTCATGAATGGAAAGTTCATGGAAACTGTTCATGACAAGGGAGTTGTGAACAAATCCATTGAAAGAGTCATCCCTGTTAAATACTAAATTTAAATCAATTTGGAAGTCTGCATACAAAACAGACTTAGAAGGATTCTAAACATGAGTTTTGCATAATTCATTTGATTCATTAAAAAATTAAATAAAATTAAATAAAATTAAATAAAATTAAATAAAATTAAATAAAATTAAATAAATAAATAAAATAAAACAGAAAAGCTTTCATTATGTTTCAGCATAACAGCAAATTGTTCCACAGACCTTTTAATTACACTTTCTTCTTGTCCAATTATCATTTTTTATCATATAAAATGCACCAATGAAATCAGCCTCTTGACACATGGAGAGTAATGACACCAAGGGAAACTGAGAGGATAAAGAGTTAATGTTTCATGAGAGTTTTATCCAGTACAACAGAAATCGCTCAACATGCATCATTGCAGCTACAATTTATCCTGAACCTTCAGACAAACTAATCCAGCCTCAAGCACAGCTTCAAAATATAATGGAACTCATCTAAACAAGCTGACTCTACAGTATATGGTGCAAATGTATATGAATGCAGGAATCTGAGTACCATCTTGCCACTGATTTATAAAAGCTCTTAACTGTTTGTTTTTTTCATTTGCGTGATGGAGCTACGATTGAAGGGCAAAAAAAATAATTAAAAAGTAAGGACTCAGTTTCAACCTAGGGAAATCTATTATTAAAAGGGTATTCAAGTGATTTAGAATTATACTTCCTTGAAATTAATATACTCACAAGAGACAGATAAATTATAGAGTGGTCAAAGTCAATGGAGCAGAGAGTGTAACATTTTCATAAGTCACTAGAATGGCTCTGAAACATTAGAACCCCAACCCAACTTAAGGCATTCCTTACACATTCAATATCTAAATCCAGGAATGATCTTTGATGGCTGTCTCCATGCACAATCGCAGTAACCCCTGTGCTTTTTTTCCTATCTAAGTCTGTCACAGCATAAAGCAGCTGTATAGCATGAATTAATATGACCCTGATGCCCAACACATCAACCAGAGCTGTCATGATTGTAGAGAGTCTGAGCAGAGGATAAAGAGCGATAAAAAAATAATTTGAAAAACACGCACGCACACACACACACACACACACACACACACACACACACACACACACACACACACACACACACACACACACACACACACACACACACACACACACACACACACACACACACCTAGGGTCATTTAGATCAGACACAAACACAATGAGCAACAGCCAAGCCCATTTATCTGTCTTCCTGCCTGTGTATGTGTGTGTTGGGTCAGAACATAACATCTGACTCAGCAAGAGAGAGATAAAGATGTGTAGCTGGAAAGGGTAATGATGGAAAGAAATTACATTCTGGCTAGTGTGTGTGTATGTGTGTATGTGTTGGGACCTAGAGGACTATTACTAATACCTTGCATTAACATCTCAGTTAATTTATCTCATTAGGATGAAGGTTTGTCGTGAAATCCATCACGGGGACACATGTAGAACTGCAGGTTCACAAAACAATGATTATTCTGTTTCCGTCATCTACATTAATAGAGGGAGATACACGGGAGATATTTTACTGAGTGTGATTTTAGTACTTTATTGTTACCTCCTCCAAGGAGGTCATGTTCTCACCAGCAACTGTTTGCTGATTTGTTTGTCTCTTTGCAGGTTTAGTCAAAAACTACTTCACGGATTTTCATGAAAATTGGTGGTTGGGTTGGGCATGTGGCAGGGAAGGGTCCAAATAAATGGGTTAATCCAGGGATTTTTTTGTTGTCATCACTTTCTTTTAAATTGCGAGGTAGGGCTTTTTTCACCATTTGTCTAGTACGCATAAACTACTTGATGGATTACCGTGAAACTGGGTGGAAAGGCTGGGACATGTGCCATGGAAAAAAAACCATCTAATTTTGGAGTGAATTCCTATAAAGGGCCAGGTCCATTAATTTTTTCACTTCCTATAACATTGTGAGACAGGGCTTTTTCTGTGTTTTTATTGATTATGTATAAACAACTTGATGGATTTTCATGAAACTTGTGAGGTTAGGTTATTACTTGGAATTTGGATGAGGGTTTTATTTAATCAAAAGGGACTGTGAGGCTTTGGTGGAGGCATACGCTTCTAGTTTGAAATCATTCTTCTTTTAAGGATGATTTTTGCCTTCAATGGACAGCTGACATTATTGATACTAACAGAAACAAACAAACATGGGCAATCACTTAATCCAGTTCTTGTTGGCGGAGGCATATAGGAAGAGACGTATGACATACAATAAAGGTCTCTAGTCAAAACAAAAGCTAAATACTGTCATCTCTGGAGCCAACTAGTGTGGCTAAAAATGTTAGCAAGCATAGTTTCTCAAGAGCAACACGGGGCCTGTCTTTTGAGTCATGCATTGATTTATTATCAACAAGAACCAGTAATATGTTAAACTTTGAACTTGAGCTTTAACACAGCCTTCCTCTGATCCGTTCAACTTTACATACTTAACTGCTCACCCTCACTGATGGAAATATAACTTTCTGGAGACATTACGACTGTCATCTTAGAATAGGATCAACTTTTGGCGCTTTTTCAAAAAGCTGTTTAAGTTCCTAACTCTCTCCATTTGCTGCATTTTCACTAATCTTACTCCCATGTGTTCCTGAAAAATGCCAGCATTAGGACTAAATAACAGCAAAAATAATCCCCTCGGAAAACACACCTACGACAAACCCTAGTACATCCCCAGTGCACAGGGTTACCAGTGTGTGTATGTGGAGCTTACAGCACTTACTGCTCTCATACTGCACGGCCTAGAAGTGCCTATCAGGTTGTTAATCTCTTTATAACCTGAACCACACAGACACACTAATAGGTAGAGGATGCAGTTTAGAGGCAGAAAACCCACAGCTCACCTGCTGGGAAGCTGTCATTTCCACCTCTACCCCTGGCTGAGTGCTTACTCTGCAGTGTTCACACTTCATAATGCACAGACACACAACGGCAACACAGTTTCTCCCTCACACACACTCATCATCCAGGGACATAGAAAAGACACGCTGTGAGTGTAGAAGGAAAAAAAAGGAAAAGGAAATCTCATTTATTGGACTAACTTTTGCAAGCACACAACACACAACACACACACACACACACACACACACACACACACACACACACACACACACACACACACACACACACACACACACACACACACACACACACACTACAGTCCTATTTGGCACTTCATGTACCAGACTGTGCCTCTTCCACTGGATCTAATCTGAACCCCCTGCTGATAAATCTGACAGGTAGAGAGGTGACTGTGAATGTGTGTGTGTGTGTTGTTTGTGTTGTTTTTGTGTCTCCAGACTCACTAATCGTTGAGTCACAGTTGCAAAATTTAATAAGAGAGCAGCGCTCACCTGCTGTCTCTCTCAGCAGCTCCTCCCTCGATGACGGTCTTGACGAAGATGCCCAGTTTCTCCAGGCCTGCATCAGCACCTACACCCATTCCGATGATACTAATCCCAAGGCCGTCATCATCTGGAAACATATAGGGCAGATAGTTTTATGGCATTGTTTAAATGATGATAAAGCACATGGTAAAAGGTCATTTAGGCCAACTCCCTTTTACAAATTAAACAACGCATAATCTGGCTGCAAAGTAAGGTGCAAGATGCAAAGGAGTTTTAATTGGTCCCTTAACAATTCATAGATGTGTTCTGGTTGTAATGTGGATTAAACCAATAAGAGTGCTATCTCCCATTCCATTTATAAGCCAGGTGCACCTGGCATATTACTCTTTAAACGGCCCCACTCATCTAGTTCCTTGGCCAATGGACTCTCTGCCACTGTCTCCCAATCTTCTGTCCTGTGCATGTGAGCAAATGCACCAATATTAAACTGAGGAGGAGGAGGGCTGCTGTGTGTATCTGTATGTATAATAGGCCAAGTGATGCGCCTGTATCTCAGATTGGCCTGGGCAGTTCATTTAACTGACCTTTCTGATTAGTAGCGGATAGGAAGCGAGTGGGTGAAATAATAAATAATCTATGGGGAGAATATTTATTTCATTACCTGCAGTGATCCCCCAACAGCAGAAACAATAAGTTCCCTCCACTACCTGTGATCCTTACACACAAGGGACTGAGCTTAACTTCATTCATTATTAAAATCTTCCAATGCACTGACAGGATATAAGGTTAATTCATGTTCCATGCTCTTCTGGACATCCAAAAGGTTACACACAAGAGTCCAGGTCAGAGTGAAATAGTTTGGAGTACAGCAGCCATCCTCCTGATAGAGGTGCAGTGAAATGTACATGAGGGTAAGCCTCTATTTAAACATGGGCGCTGGGCCTGAAAATGACAACTGTGTCGGCCTTACAGTAGCAATGACACTTGCACTGCTCTGTGCACCACTTTGCACTGGGCAGAAGATAGAGCCCTGAGGGTGTTTCTGGCCTTTGGGTGATGGGCTACAGCAGGTTTAGGAGACTCCAGATCAAACCAAAATGGCTTATGACCTTCACATAAATCGGAAATGTGCTGGATGGGAAATTCCCCACGAGAGTAGCATCCATCCATCTTCATCCTATATTAATTATTCACAAGTTGCTCTGGTTACATAACAGGGAGTGGATGGTGAAACCTGAAAATGGGAAGTCATTCTATTTTAAGTCAGTGGCGATATTAGATTTCAACACAGGGAAACCTCAACGGAAAAAGGAAAAAGACAAGTGAGGAAATATCACCTCTTAGTAGCTCGTGCTGGGGAATAAAAACACTGTGGACTACAATGTCTTTTACAGTGATTTAAGGAGATTCTGTGGTGAACTAGTGCATTGGAAAACAATGCTGAGAAAAAAATCAGTCTCCGTTTTTAATGTAGAAAATTCAAAACATGAAGTCATAATGGGGGGGGGGGTAGAGATAAAGAAATATCTTGATAGAAAGAAGAAAAATAGAAATATCACACCTTTAATTTAAAAAAAAAGTGACATTCCATATGTGGGTGATTCTGTCTGCTGGGTATAATTAGTAACTGACAGTATCCACCTCCTCGTTTCTATGTTCTCCGATTTTCTTTCCCACCTTTTTCCAGCTCCACAGGGAAGAGTTCCAGTTTCTCCACCCTCTTCTCCAGCTCGTACTCTGCGGAGGAGGCCACAGGATCCACCTCTTCATTACGTCGATCATAGTCCTCATTGGAGTAGGTGTTGAACACCTAGAAGGGGGGGGGGGGGCAAAAGGAGTTCAGGGAAGTGTGCACAAAATCAAATATAGCAGCTAGACATAGAAATAGTTCTACCAACTCAGCAGCGTGATTAGATGTTAAATGATGTTTCCTTAAATATTGTACTAAAACAATTTTAACAAAGTTTACAAAGGTAAACTTATCAACAATTAAAACTCATTTAACTATGACAAGACTATTCCATTCTAAAAGATAGGGGAGGGGAATAATGCTACTTTACAAGTTCATGAATATAGATGGGTAAATAAGGGCTCTTGTGTTTCTAGCTCATGCATCATCGGCACAACAAAGCTGACAAAGTAGTAAATAAAGGCCCTTATAACAACGCCACAAGAGCCACAAATCTGCTCATTAACCTACAGGAAACTGCACTGTAGAGAAGCATATTGTCATGGTTAGGGATATGGAGGCCTTTCCTTTCCTCTCCTCTAAGCTTTGTAAACCTCTCCTCCACAGCAAGAATATGCCATCACCTCACATTTCATCCCAGCCAAATGCTCCCACTGCTGTCTGAAGTGATGAGAAAGAGGAGGAGGTGAGAGAGCTGTGCATAAGACAGTGCATACTGTTGTCTCATTTGTAGTGTGGTGTTCTGCAGAGTTGAATAAAGGGGTGCACCATATGCAGCGTGTTTACGCAGATATGTTAACATCTGGGATGATGATTTAAGCGTCATGCTGGCCGTCTCTTACTGACTGCAGCTGCTATTATTAAATTCTGAGAAACTAGCAGCATTCACCTCATAGTGTTGTCTACAACAAGAAAGGAGTTCAGCAGAAGGGTATCGCACATTTAGCTAGATGATGTCAATTATTATCAAAGTTATTGACAACACTTCATGTTTCTCATCTGTGATCACATGAATGAGTAGAGTAGATGAGGGAATGAGGGGAATAAACACACACTGAACTGAGGATGCAGATGACATCTCGGACCACTGAGCTTTATCACACCCACCGTACTGTTATATCACTGGGTAGGTCAGTCACTTGTGTGAAAGAGGACATACAGTATATTCTAAGGAGAAATTAATAAGGTGTCATGTCTCATCACATGTATTTGATTAAAGCCTAAAGCGATAATTGTTTAAAAAAATGTTTTTTTCACAGCATGTACGTATGTGTGCAGAAACGGAGCAAAACCTCAACTGTGTGTACAATTGCAACAAGGGACAAACAAGTTTGAAAGTTAACATCAAACAATGCATGTAAAAAGTCAGTCGAGATATTTGTTTTTTTAACCACACATTTTTCATACTGTAGCAGATGTGGAGTGCTAGCTACATGTTAAAGATGCAATAAACTACAGGAAATAAACATCTCTCTGTTTACACTGTGTTTGGTTGTATGCACAGCTTGGGCCCATTGATGTGGCGTGATGGTGCAGGGGTTGGTTTTTAGTCTGTCCTCTGTGTAAGCCTGTGTGAGCTCTATACATGACCTGGCTGTCATCAATCATTCAGTGTGATAAATACAATGAATTATTAATGCTCACATGCACTCACTTACACACGCACACACACACACACAGACACATATATGTGCATAATGTTGTGCATGGCATTAGAGATGTATAAAGGCAAATCTGTGAGCACACGAAGACGCCACCCACCCACCCACGCACAATAAATACCAATGCACAAACACACACTGCTGACGAATGTTGACAGTAGAATTGGCACTGGATGTCCTGGACACGATGCTACCATTGGCAGTCGGAACACTCTCTAATGGCTCCTCTCTGTCACTTTATGCTGTCTACAAACATATTAGCATGTGGCGATAGAGAGACAGAGAGGAGGCAGAGAGGGAGGTCGTGAGGAGAGATGAGGACGAGATGAGGGTGGACCGCATGTGAGAAGGCAAGTTAAGAGTCACAGTGATGGAGATAGATAAGCAAAGTGAAGCAAAGGGATTTAAAAAAAAAACATGTCAGATGGCAGAGGATGCACAAGAGAGCAACAGGGAGCGAGAGAGGAAGTAACAAAATAAAAAATGAGAGAGTATGCACATGGGAAATAAGAATAGGTAGGTAGAAAGAATGTGAAAGAGAAATAGAGAGACAGACTCACCGTTACATAAAGAAAACTGATGGTTTGGTTTTCTGGCTCTAAACATAAACTAATGCTATAAATCTCCAGGAAAGGCCATGTTCAATAAATCAGGTCAATATTAAGGCACAGACGGGAAGACCAGTGTTTTATTTATGGCTGGCTGCATTGCTCGAGAGACGGTAAGGTTGGTCTGTCAGTCGGTCAGTTAGTTTAAACTGAAATAGACTTATTGTGATGGAATTTGTTACAGGTATTCAGAGTCCACAGTAAATACATTTTTATGGCTTTGTTGAAACTCTGACTTTTCCTCTACAGCAGTTTGACTTTTTTGGTTCAGAGAAAAATGTCCTGACAACTACGAGATTGATTGCAATGAAATTTAGTACATCGACATTCCAATCAATCTGCTGGACTTTGTGTTTAGTGCCAATTAATTTGCTCTAAAATATTATGGTGAGCATGGTAAAGAATGAATATGAAAGCATTGCAATTGCAAGCATGCTGAAAGCACAAAGTTCTGCCACACATGGCTGTAGATGCTCCGTCTTACCATCTGTTATTGGTGCAAAACTTGACAGGGCCAGCACAACCCAGCATCGTCTGCTTGTAGGGAATGACTCGAGAGATAAATCTGGACAGCTCCATCAAACCTAATATGATGCATTATCAATATGCTGGCCCAAATAATCCAATAAACTGATCCCTTGCTTAATGCACTACTTTGGATGCAAAAAGCTTGTGTCGACAATCTGTCAGATTTTTACGATTGGTATAAAAGCGCCTCAAATTCAGATGGAAGGTTTTAAATAATTTAATAGACTCTGGAGCTACGCAATGTTAATGCTCATAACTAAATCTAAAATGTCTGTTTTTGTCATTTACATAATATATTCACTTAAAATCTAATAACTCTTCAATATAATAAAACAGGTCCACTCACACACTTGTAGACACACACTTCCTTTGAAATCCATCAAACACACACTATACACTAAGCGAATGCCTACCTCTCCTCTCTCTTCTTCTGTCTTCCCTTACTTAATCAACCAATATCTCTCCTCTTCCTCCATTTCTCCTCATTTTTCATCCAAACAACATATTGATCTATGTCCCTGACAACAAACACAAAAACATTTTTGTGTTTAATCACTAATCTAACCCCTAATAGTTACTGGCACAAGTGCAGACAGCAGTTGTGCTTGGGTATCTATAGTGGCAGTCTTGTTATATGATGTCCAGGCCTTGCAGGATTTTGTTATGACTGTTGAAATGAAATGTGTTTTAATGTCATTTAAGGATAATGCTGCAGCAGCTGAAACTCTGTAGATGCTTGCATACGTCCTCAGTCACTGACTTGAATACAGCTGAGCCCTCTCACTCAGTATAAGTGCTCCCTGTATGTGGTTATAGGTGCGTGAGTGTGTATTGATGAAATGCAAACCAGGTGTTTGAGTGATAAGCATATGATTATGCAGGCAGACCAATGCCTCCCCTCTGGGACAGACAAGCACAAATAGCCACAGGGAAGGAGCGAGGAAGAGGGACCAATGGAAGCGTGGGGGTAAGACTGGGCTAGTAAAAGGTAAAAATGAAGGAAAAAAAACATCCAAATGGGGAAGAGAGGGCAGGGAAATAACAAAGAGATGGTGGATGGGAATGAAAGAGGACTAATGCGGGAACATGGGAAAAGATGCAGGAAGCTTTAAGATGATAAGAAAATGGAGGAGTAGCAAATGAAAAGAAAGAATTGAGTGGATGGGAGAGAGGGAGAGAAACAGGGTGACTCATATGATTCAGCAGCAGCAGACAGTGAGGCTACTGAAGAGTGAAACAGGCAATAAGAGAGAAATAAAGAAAAGAAAATCAAAAAAGAAATCTGAGGAGCAGGGAAGGCTAGAGGTAATTTGCTCCACGGTGTCACAGCATGGCACTCATTCCCGGCCAACCGCCTCTGATGGTATTAAACTGAGCCTTCAGTGTGTGGGTACCAGTGCCATTGCCCACCCTGTGTCTTCCAGTCAGTGGACACTGCCCAAGGCAATAAGAGGCTGGGAAACCCAGGAGAAATGTTCCTACTGCTATAGCACAAGCCCAGCATTAAGAACCACTGTCGGGCTCATCCACCCTGCAGTGGATTAACTACAGCTTGGCACACCTGCACACCTCCACACACACATAGACTCACATAGTCTGCTCTGCGGCGACACCTCAGCACAGTCGCAATCCATTACTTCTACCTGTGGCCACCCACCAACTCCCACAACACTGTGCTGGAGAGGCTGACAAGTGTTGCAGAGAGTGTCTGGATGCTGAGGGGACAAGACAGTTGCTGATGATGGGAATAAATTCACGTCTAGCAAGAACAGACTGAGACTGACAGATTTAAAGAGGTGGAGAGATGGGAAGAAGTGAGGCTGAGACACAGAAATATTCAGAAACCAAATTCCCATTCTAGTGAAAAAATACAGGATTTTACAGTCAACTCAAGGCCAATCGTTCTGTCTTCCTGGCATACATCAGGCCTCATTGTCTGAGGAAGTAACATTGACTTTTGACATGTCAGATAATGTCAAGTCAGCATTTCTTTTTTTAACCTACGGAGGCTCTGCATACAGAGCAAACACACATACTGCTCATGAGGGTGAAGATCTTCAACTACTCTTTTCAAAATGTAACTAAGATTTCATTTTTAATTTGTCAGCTCTAATTCTCCCAGCTGCTATTTCTGTAGCCGGCTTGGTTTTTCTCTTCAAGAAGGAACTTCTGTCCACATAATACCAATGCGTACCATGGCTCCCACAAACAAACCAAGTCACTGGCCAACTTTAGGATGAGAGACAGAGAGAGGGAGAGAGGAGAGAGGGAGGGGGTGCAGCTCTAAACACAGGGCGGAGCATAGTAAACGACTACAACTGAATGGCTGCAGACAATGCCCTGCTTTATTTCATGTCTTGGTCATGTACAGTGAGTGGGAGGCTGGGATCTGAAATAGCACAACAACAACATGATGCTTGTTACAATAATGATGCTCTAATGCCCACTTGCTATGCTATGTACAGTAATCCATTATGCTGCAACAATGACTTGGCAGAGTTTGGGTTCACACTCAGTATTCATATTTATACACAGCATAATAGACACTCTGTGTGATCTGGAATAAATCAAATGTGACAAATCAGCGGCGGCGGTTGGTTTTTACAGTCCAATAGTTGGTAGTGCAATGTTCAAATAGGTTTAAATTCAGACAATTAACCTTAACTATGTTCCTGACTCACTATACACAAGGACATGGTGAGAGTGCAGCAGTCTGAGCCTTTTTCAGCACAAACACTGACAACTCTGTGTGACTGAGACATTCTGCTCGTTGCAGTTTTATACTGCAATAAACTGATATCTTTAGCAGGGGACCAGATTGGGTAGGTGAAGGTTGGATGATGACGCAGCCTACTCTGAGGCAACTGACCAGTTCTAAAAAAAAACACAGGGACACATCTCGCCTTTCCTGGATCATTAAAAATGCATCCCTCAGGGAGGATCGGGTGGCACCGAAACAAGCAAACAAAAACACCACTGCATTAGTAATGGGGTGCCAAATATTCATGCACGCACAAATACGCGCAGCCGCGTTTGGAGTAGCTGTACCTATTAGAGATAAGACAGGGACCAAAAATCCTCAAAGTCATGATGATATGCTTTTCCATTCATAGCCCGACTACACAACACGAAAACACACCATTTCATATGATAGTTTGGGCTGAATTTTAATACTGCTGGATTGCTTTTAGCTTACATATCTACATAACAATACATAAAAGAAATCTCACAAGGTTCTACACTGCAAGAAAATGTGTAATGAGTCAAGCTGAGTCAATCAATTTTTTGATTCAGCCTCCCCAAAAGAGGCTTACAGAAAATACCCGACTGACGCTCTGCCTGAGCTCAGCTGCTGTTTTTGCGGGTCTAACCATGTCAAGTGATGTATAGCTGTTGTATCAGAGTGATGGAACTCTCTCCAAGCAAAAGCCTGTTCTCTCCCATTATGCCCAGCCACAGATTACATAATGAGGAAGTTGACAGCCGGTTTCACTGCACTCGCAGCAGGAAAACACTGGAATTCAGAGCAGAGAAGAAATGGATGCAGTCTGTAGCAAGAGATAAATACTGTATATTGAGTTCTGTTATGCAAATAATCAAATAATATGACCACATATCATTCAGCAGCAATTCTTCTATGTATAAGTTGTGGTTTGGAAACATTGAGTCAATCATTGAGAACGAGAACAGAGAGGACTCAAAATATTTTCAAAATAAATTTTTGTCTGAAATGGCATCTACTGCAACACTATTCAAGACTAAATCTATATTACCTAAGTCCATGTCAGTACTGGTTCCAACATTCCAGCAATGCTGTTAAAGACTGACTGGCCGAAAGAGCAATCCTTCCATTAAAAAAACACAGTCAGAAAGCAAAGTTCTTGGCTAGAGGCCATCTCATTTGAGCTTGTGAAGCACAAGACTGTACTACTGTAAGTGGTGCTCCAGATAAGGATGATGGTAGAGTAGTACAGATATTTACTGTTGATGCATGTATGTAAGAACATTGTAGGGTTTGAACAGTCATGCACAGCAGGGAGGACCGGCCAAGAGTTATAATCTGACAAAAGGCTTGGAGTCTGTTTTCATGGATTAGGAGCAGTCAATTGATCTATCTATCTCTAAATGCTTGGCAAGTCTGTGGAATGGCACAAAGAGGGTGCTAGTTTTAGTTTTCTCTGTTTCTAAGTATCAGTGACTTTGTCTTTATGTTCTTTCATGCTCCACTAAAGTACAAGATGAGTCTGTGAATAAGTCTGATGTACCGTGGCCTGAGATGCAACCCTTCAAACGGCAAAATGTGCATAGGTAGTCTTTGCAGCAAAATGTTTGTAGCAGTAATTTTTGAATTGAGGGGGGGAGGGGAGACAGACTGTGGCCACAGTAAATTTAGTAAAAATGTGTCAAGACCGACATTTCAAAACAATAGTACACTGTAAATTATTACCTCAACAAAGGAGGTAATGTTTTTGCCGGTGTTGGTTTGTCTGTCTGTCTGACTGTTAGCAGGATTACACAAATGTGATGTGATTCCAAATGCCTATCAGCTTCCAACTCTGGTGTGGAGGGCACTAGGGATGAAAAATTTGATTCCTGGGGGAGCCAGAGGCAACTCTGTCCCTGCTCCTGGTCTGAGGCAAGTGAGTCACATAAGTGAGGCCACATTCCTCTGCCCTTGCCTCAAATCCTTTTAAATTCAGGAAACGAAATAACCAGAGACAGAATTCTCAGAAAACGAATGACCACAACCATCCCTTATAAGTTTCAGAACAACAAACCAGTCAAAACATCTAGCGAAAGACCATTGCCACAGAGGAGTGACACACATCCATCATATTGATTATGGCTCCGAGCTCAGATCCATGCAACTCAGCATTCCACTAATGGTGCAGAATGTAATGGACAACACGCCAGTCTCTTTGCTCCAGTAACAGCCAGTCTCTTTGCTCCAGTAACAGACATCATGCAGAGTGGAGGGGCTGATTACAGAGCCACCTCAGTGGCCATTTTACTGGTGCTCCACTCATCACATCTGCTTAATTCCATTAAGTTATCACTGTGTCTCGACCGATGAAAATGGACTTGCTCTAGAGGCACAAAAAGTATCATTAAAAAGACGATATAAATGCCATTCACGTAGAGAGGGAGAGAGTTAAAAACAAAGGGGACAGTGACACAGCAGACTGTAAGCAGTGGCAGAAGACAAAACTCCTGTCAAACTCCTGAGGTGCAGTTTAACAAAGAAACAAAGACAAACTACATGGACCAAAACCTGCAACGTTTGCTAGATGGTGCTACTGGAATTTGTTTGTGATCAAAGGTGGAATTTCTAAAACCTTGAAAAAAAACCAAAGGGTAGCTGAGCACTGGCTCAGGTATGTATGTGCCATACCTTCAGATCAAACATGGTATTCTCAGTGCCTTGATAACAAGACATCAAAAGTGTGATAGAGGATTGAATATACTTTAATATTTCCACATCAATCTATATGCCCAAACCTGAACAACGTAACTGAATGAAATAATGTCAAGGATAAATCCAGTTGCTTGAATGAACATGAGATCTGATTCTCTTCTGTAGGTCAGTGCCTCAGGGAGGACAGGCTGCCTTTGACTCGAGTAGCTCAGTCACTTCTCACTAAGTCAGTCAGGATGTTACATCTCAGTGAAAGGATGTGGAAATAATGATAAATAAATAAATAAATAAAAATGTCTGTGTACAATCAACTCAGTTGCATCTCTGTGAGGCTGCACTTACAGTTGACCCATTGGTACGTTGAGCTAAGGTCTGCATCCAAACAGGCTCAAAATGACAATTCTAATATGGTGATGTGTAGCAGGTACAACGTTGACCATATCGACCATCTTAGTTTAGTGTGTTAGCATGCTAACATTTGCAAATTTGCACTTAACTCAAAGTACAGCTTATGCTGATGGTAAAGTCATTAGTTTAGCAGGTGAACCAATAGGATGATGGACAAACAGAAATGTAGACCTGTCTGTGACACTTTATTAAAAGCCAGGAAAGTTTTAATGAGTATAGTTTGAGGAAGATTATACAATAGTGATTGAGACAATTCACTCAAAGCCAAAGTAATTAGGATTAATTGTCTTGGAACCATGGATACCTGAACATATTTCTGCGCCAATCCATGTGGTACATGTTCAGATATTCCACAGGATAAGTAAAAAAGCTTGACCTGCTAGTGGTCGCTATAGGAGAGGTCAGAGGTCAGAAATTTAAAGGAAACACAAAGAACCTGTAATAACTTTGAATCCTTCCAATAGTTGTCAAGACTTTTCACTAAAAGCTAAAAATGCCTCGTGGTGGTTTTCGACAAAAAGTCAGAGGATCACCACTCAGTAGGATTCATCTGTAGGACTATTACAGTCTAACATATTTCATTGTACAGAAAACCCATCCAGTAGTTTTGAGATGATCAGTCAGTCAGTCAGTGAGCATGTTTACACAGTATTGCCAAAAGCAGGATGTCTGGCATCTTGTCCTGTGGCTACCATGATGGTCTCTAAATTAATTAAGCTTTCAAAGTTGGGATGTAGAAACTGTTTATCCGCTTTAAAGGGCAAGACTAAGACATATTACATGTGGGAGAGGGAAAATTAAGTACTAGATTATAAGACAGCAGTTTTTTTTCAAGATCTCTTTTGGCATCGCTTCCAACAGGGGTCAAGTTGGACTCGTGCAGGGCAGAGGACTGAGAATATAGCTTTGTCTCTTTCACTTCATTGTCGAACAATAGACAGAACCCTGTTTGTTCCTGTTCGTGTGCTGAGAGGAGGGGTGTATATGACGGAAAAGTGGGAGGGGTGCATGTCTAATTGTGCTTGTGCATCTGTGCAAAGGGGGTGCAGCGCCTCTCTTGAGTATTTCAAATGATGAACGAGCGTCTGTCCTTTTCATAGAAAAAAGGAGCCTTGACAACAACAGAGGAGCATATTCCCCTCCTGTTCGACCTAAATGGGACAACAAGCTTTGTACCTGTCACTTTCACTGTATAATGAAAATAAAATTTGCTAAGTTCATCTAAAGAAAAGCCATTTTTCAAATTAACAAAAACGGGTATCTTCAAAGAAATATACAATAGTATTTGTCAGATAAATTATCAAAAATATACTTTTATATTACACTTAATGCCATATAATCTAAGCTGTGTTTTCTTGCATATGTGGTGAATCCTGAGAGGAAAGAAAAGAGAAAGAATCAAAAGGACACATTCTAAAGACATTGGAGCGTAATTAGTGAGCCAACATCACATTTTTCTACCCAGAATAAGTGGGCTAATTGTTCTGGTTCATTAAAGCATGTTAATAGGATTGATGTTCAACCTGAGGAATGTTTGTGTTAGCTCAAAATCTTTAATACATAAGCCTCACTCTCTCAATCACCACTGTGTTATCGTCACGTCATACAGTATAGACATGTGAGTCGACAGGCTCAAAAAATAAATTCAAAAAATAGATTTCAATGGTGCAAAAACGAAAAGGACAAGCTAAAATATGTTGTTTAGCGGTATAAATGTTAAGCTTATGGGTTTTAAATGCTTGAGGATAAAGATATTTCAGATAATCTTCCAAATCCGTCTTTCCAATCCACAAACAACACTGGCTGCATTGTGTCCAACTCAGCACCTAAGGCGGTATGAAAATTCTTCAAGGGAGATGAACATATTTCTATTTATTGAAAAACAGAAGAGCAAAACCTTACTGTGGGATGAAAGATAAAATTCATGCAACATTTGGTTAAAGGTCTATTGATATCACTGATCAAAACAGACACAACAAGGTTACATGCAACACATTCAATCACACAGCAGGTCCACTATATTCTGTACAAACATGTGACAGATTAAGGAAGAATCTCTCACTCAGATCTACAATATCCTCAACAAATGGCACAATCAATGGTCTTCTCATTTAAATGATTCAGATTGGATGGCTTTTTGAAACACAGCATCGGGTGAGAAAACTGTGTGGGTGAGGAACCAGCATGACTAACATGCACAGATGTTCTGTTGATGAACACGTCAATATCCCAGAGGGCGACGGTTTGACCCTAAAGCTCTGCATCGCAAAATATCTACCACCCCTATCACAGGGCAACAGCTACAATAGAAGATAATCTGCATTTCATCTGAAAGCTAGCAGACAATATTAACTGAAGAAATGTGAAGTTAAAACAGCTCAAAAGTAACTAAAAATACAAGCCTATCGATACAATACTAAGTCTGTTGTTTTAACCTACTTTTGATAACAACAGCACAAGGGCATTTGTGTTGGATTGTGTTCACTGTGTTTACACAATTAAGGCCCCCACAACTGTTTTGTTCAGCAGCATAACTTACTGTAATGGGAGAAGTGCTGAAGCGAATCTTCCTCTTTGGAGGGATTTCCTCTTTGCTTTCTTCTGGTAGACCAGGAATCTCTGTCAGGTCAGAGCCCGGATCGTAGACAATATCCTCATCGTCTCCGTAGAGGTCATCTTCAGGATCCGTGTAGCTTTCCCCCCAACCCTGGTAACAGGCATCCCCATCTGCATTAAAAATCACCCGCTCAATCCCGGTGTATTCCTCATCAGGTTCTTCCACCGTTTCCTTGGGAGATTCAGAGGCATTGTCTTGTCTTGAACCATCTCCATCCTCCTGACTTTCCCCAGCTGTAGATTGGGTTGGAAATGGCTCAGGGGTTGCATCGTCAAAACCTTTGTCATCTATAGGTTTTGAGACTTTGGATGACGCTAGATCCTCACTATGTTTTCTTGTTTCTGAACATTTCTCCTCTTCTTCACATGAACCATTGACCTGGGATCCATTAGTGGTGACCCCAGAAAGATGCCGTTGTTCTCCACCCATAGTCTCACCTTTGTCTGGTTTGTCTTGGTCTTGTGCCTCTTGTGGTACTGGTTTCAGCTCCAAAGTCTCTGTTCCAGGACTGGGGGTCAGAAGGTCTTCAGAGGAGGAGGAAATGGGAAAGTTTCTCCCTGTCTTGCTCCGGTAGCTTCCATGAACTGGAGATTGTCGTGAATCATCCTCACTGAGGTCGCCTCCGTGGCGTTGGTATCCATCTGGTGAGTAGAGGGCACGTCTGCTGACTCCTCTTTGGGGCACACCTTGGTTGTGGTGGTCAGCGTTTTCAAAAACTGCACTGAGTTGACTAACAGTTGGCGAGGACGCTTCTGTTCTGGAGCAAAGCGAATCCAAGGAGTCTGTACTGCCTCTATTAGATCTTGCACCTCGCCAGTCATCAAGGTGCTCATGAGAACCTCTTTTATCACGTCCATATGGAAAGACGGGTGATTGGGACTGGTCACGTGACTGCTGCTCAAACAGCTTCCTGGTTTCAGAAAACTTTGCTCCAGCACCTCCAATCCTGTCAGATGAGGAGGAATGCTGAAGTTTTATCACTGATCCATCAGCTTTGTTTATAAAATTGGTAGGCTTGACCAGCTTTTGCGGGGAGGAATCATCACAACCCTTGGCCTTAGCTGAGGGATTTTCTGAGCCCATCTGCATGAACATGTCCTTAATGCGGCTAACATGGCTACCATATTGGCGGCCTCTCGGTTGTTTCACCCTTTCGAGGTCTTTGGGCTTGGAATCTCCATCAACCCGAGGCTGGTCAAAGGCCTTCTTGAGCGCCTGAAACTCAGCCCGGTAGGCATTACGGTGGGGGGAGGCACTCCGGAGGCTGGTCCTCTCCCCTGAGGCCTCCATCTTCAGCATGATGATGTCTTTGGATTGAGAGGAGGGGATGTCAGCATCGCCGTGGCCTCATTAGAACGTGAGAGTGGAGAGTCTCTGTTGACCTACTGCAGGGCAGCCTAACCTGATCCAGTCGATGTTAAAGTTACTTTAGGCCCATTCACATCTGCAGAAAATAGAAAAGGCATTATAAAGATGGAAGCATTTTGCAACACAGCATGATTATATGAGTTCTGAAGAGATAACTATTTAAACATAATAAAACTGAGTGGCACCTTTTCATCAAAATGAGGATTGCAAAGCTTGATATGAGATTCAATCAATAACGCTATTCAAACAAATAGGGAGCAAATGAATTACAGATGCTGATATATAGCATAAAAGCTCTCAGTGCAAGAGAGTTAGGTATGAAAGCATACTAGACTCTAAAAGCACTATAACGATGTTGTCCTTTCAGCATTGCTGCATTGTTTACCCTTTTAAATCAATACTTAAATCAATACTTAATGTAGACGACAGTGTTAAGATTTGAGATCCTCATATCGAAAGTGATGCTCTATGATAGTAAATATTACCCTCTCCTTTTCTTCTTCTCTCTCCCACTTACTGTGTTTTCTATAGTAGGCTGTGACCCTTGTGCATGCCGCATCCCACAGCTCTCGAAACCATTACTGACATTATGTTTGTTCCTCCTAAATGTCAGCCTTCAAACAAAGCATTGCATGGTAACATTTACTGCACAGAGAAAATGCCGGTGAATGCACCAAACATTGAAGACATGAACTCAAAGACTTGCAGTTTAAATGTTGAGACAATGCCTTAGATAAGGGTAGCAGGCAGGCTGTTATTGTGTAATATATGCCATACCTACAGCCACTAATATTAATTTCTGTTTAGAAATACGTTCCACAAAGAGAGAGATGAAATATTACACAATAAATCTGAGATCAAACACATCTGGGAAACAGAGAATCCGTTAATCTAAGTTGTGTTGAAACCCACAGTCTGGATAGTCTGTATATGTATCAGCAGCAGTGGCTGAGAGCTTCATGTCCTGGTTCAATATTCATTATTCACCACGCCGGACCCCTGCTGGTCCATCATAATCCTTGCGCAAAAAACCGTCCGTCTTATTTTGAGGAATACATTGTGCTACTTACTGCACGGATGAAAATAAAGTTAGAGGTGAAAGATGAAATTAAGGCTTGGACATTGTTGGTAGGATCAGACAAACAGCCCTGCCACACCGCACACAACATGACAGCTCACCCCCTCCTGACTCTGTTAAACATTTATTTGTTCACATTTTTTTCTTCTTCTTCTATGCAGATTAATGCAGGGCTAAAACCCACAAATGACTGACCTTTCCACATGATTACCAACAGAGTAAGTTAACTGTTGACCACACAGACCACAGCGACGTTGCTCCACTGTTACAAAAACAAAAGAGTCAGACTTACATTCATGGCTCCGGCTTCGTTTTGACGCGTGATATGAATAAACTAATCCAGAGGGCAATCTCGTGCAAAATATGGATGATCTTGTCGCAAAGACCTTTCGAAAAAACATGTTATCCCACGCTCGTAAATAGTCCGAGTCGGAATCGCCGCTACAGAGACGCTCGGACACATTGGACCCGCTACAACGCCATTGCAGGAGGTGGATGATGCTGCCAGTCGCACTGAAGGGGTGTCGGTGCAATTTGGCAGCTCATCTCACGGAGCGCTGCGCCGTGGCTGCATTTGCAGGACAGCAGCGTGCGATTTACGTCTGCAGTGATAGTAAAGAACACGCACTCAGCTGTAAGGATGGCCGGTGTTTTTGCCCATGTAAAGCATCATGTGACAGGTGCTAAAACCTCAACTGCGTCAATGGTTTGGTCCGCGCGGAAGGGCTGCAAGTGAGCTGCAGTCTGGGGTGAATACCAGCACACAGTAACTGTAACTTCACTGTTTGATGGGGGTTGGGATAAGGTCAGTGACCACTCACACTATGTGATGGGTTAGGGTTTCTCAAGCCGTGGTGTGAGGACCACCACGAGAACCAAATTACCTTATAGGGAGGGTAGAGCCAGAAAGTTTGATTTCTCTTATTTCATTTACTAAAAGTCAGTGTAATGGTGGGAATAATTATGACTAATTACAATATTTAGGTCTACTAATGCCCCATCTTGTTGGTCTATATATGCGTGCAATAATGAACATTAAGTCTTTAGGTCTCAGTCTTCAGTCTTTAGGGCAAAGAATGTTTTAAGATTTGCTATAATGAAATCAAATGAAAGCCTCTGAATATTAAAATTTGGCCTCTGAACACACAAATGCTAAATCAATAGTTGAAAAGTTTGTAGTCTTTTTTTCTCTCCAATTAATCTGTGGGTGAGATCAGTTTGCTGACTGGCTCACAAAGGAGTCAACAGAAACTGGCGAAAACATGGGACTGAATCCATGTGATAAGCATATATAAAGGAAGCCTTGTCAACAACCAGATAGGCCTATGTGATTATTTAAACAAACAAATTTTCTATGTATTATAATACATGGCACTGTTTCTTATTTTGTAAGAACAAATTACAAGTTATAAATTAGATTACATTACATATCCAGATGATACCAAAAACATAATTATTTCAATATGGTTAAAACTCAAAAATGATACCATAGAAAAACTGTGGGCCAAACATGCTATGCTTATCTTGCATAAATGTAACACATTGTTTTATGTAATTTCAATTTGATGAAGTTTCACACTACAGCAGACAGCAAATTTAAAGTGCAACATGCATGTCAAAGCAGCCACAGCAACTACACAGTCAATTACATGAAACTTATGCATGAAAACTGTAAGGAGACAAAGAGGGAGAGACAGCGGCAGGACGCTGGCTAGAGATGTGACCCATGACCACTTCATCATAGTATACAACAATGCAGCACAGTGAGGATGCAGATGTTTCAAAGAGGATATATACCATGTAGCTATCTGTCTGGTTGTCTCTATTTACAGAGACTCCACTCAGCAATACATGTCATTGATAAACAACATAATAGAGTAGGGCTGGGCGATTATGAATTCAAATTACAATGACAATATTTTCAAACTTTTATCTCATTTATAATTAATGAACAATTATTTATGTTTTTGCTTTTTTACACATCCTGCAAAGTTCTCTTAAGGTCTGTACAGTAAATATGCCGAACTATTAAAAACTGGGGTATTTTTGCTACTGAAAGAGTTCATGTCTTTGTAATTTTAAAATCATTCTGTTCAGCAGCTACTTTCTCATGACATGTCTTGCACATGTTGGGCACCATAGTTAGGCAATGGCATCTGCAAGAATGCCAAGGCTGGGGCAACATGACCAGGATTATTCCATTAGCATGCTGGAAGCGGGACAGTCCACCAGACAAACTGCCATGGCAGTGAGTGCTCACCATTCCACAATAGTGTGTCTATGCCACCACGGTTGACCACGTATAAGGACCCAGAATCAGGATCAATATATCCGCCTGCTTCACCTCAAAAACAGGTGACATTCTGAGGTTGTGCCAGTCCATGAGGACGAGGATTACTGCTGTAATCAGTGCTGATGAGGGACACAATTACTGATTGTGCAAAATGTCTTACACCCCAGTTGTGTCATCTGAGAAATTTATGGTACATTTTGATGACTAAATTAAGATAATCATTAAAAGTTAGGTACGTACGGGACAAAATATGGGTTATTTTCATACAACACATGACATCTGCATGTTTTTCCTAGATCACAAGGAGACAAGTCCTAATATATGATTCCCTTAAACAACATCCCACAGAACATTTGTTTAAGACGCAATGCCCCTGTTCTCATTCATAGCGTTTTTGCTGTCTTTTTATGAGACAACCATCTTTTTCCATCCAGATGTTCAGCCAATGAGAAGTCGTGCTGTTTCCAGTGAAGGAAGGAGGAGGCGGAGGAAGGAATTCTGCGGGATGCTGTCAAACGTAGTGGACATTAAGTTTGATTAAAGATCCTTTTTCATGTAAGACTTACGAGGATGATGTGCACCATGTCCACTGCAGCTGTCGTGGTATGGCTTGGTATGGGTACGTATCACTTAAGCTAAGTATCAGGGGATTTTGTAAGCGTTTGTGTATGCTGCGGTATTCATGCTAGTTAGCCAACATTGCTAGTGAGTTAGCCTGCTGCGGGTTAGCCGCTGTGCTCATTTTTTCCGAGACGCTGAGGAGGAGACATGGAAAGATGGCTGACCGTAGACAGAAATACCGTTATGCGGGTAGAGTGCATCATTAACAATTCTAGAAGTGTGTTTTGTACAGACACTTACATCTCCAACACGTTGTCTTGCTAGTCATGTTCCTTGTTGTGCATCCAGGTTTAATTACCTTTGGGAAAATAGCTCGTGTGCTCAAATGTACACCAGGTGTGTTATCAATGCCTAATTAGGTAACTAATGCTAGTCAAGCAGCTCGAGTTAGATGCTATTAATACACTGATTCATGTGAAATAAAATACAGTGACAGCATCCTATTCGTTACAGCTGCTTATTACTGGTACATACAATGCAGTAGTGTACTCCCAGTAGCCACCTTAAGCACACTAAAACAAATACAGTACACTACAACAGCTCTGCAATAAATGATAACTTCATGAGTTATAATGCTCAGTTTTGTTATGATAGGTAGTCAGCCTACTATATTTAAAAATAAAGGACTCACAAAATAGCTTTTGTTTTTAGCAAGGATTACAACACAAATTTATCAAGTTATACGATCACCTTTGTTTGTTTATGTTTGTCTGTTTATTTGTCCGCAACATGTCTCAAAAAGTTGTCAAGTATTTTAATGAAATCTTGTGTAGGGATGAATCTTGGACCGAGGAGGAGAGGAAGGAAATTTTTAGATGGATCCGGGTACTGATGCGGATTCTGGATTATTTTATCACTTTCTTCAACATTGTGAGATAGGACCTTTTTAAAAAAAAAATCATTTTGCCAATATAATGAGAAATAATAGCCCAATCAAAAATTAAAATACCCCGGCATTGACAACCTATGATGTTCAGGATTATAATCCAGATCATAATCCACATCTGGAAGATTAAAATATACATTTGGAGGATGGCAATATGTATTGGATCACTGTACGTTAACAGAGAGGGGTGGAGACCTGCCACTGTCACCATTATGTAGCTGGAAAAAAAAACAGATTCTGTTTCATTCAAATGGATGTCATGTACTGCATCTGTAAAAGGTGAGACGTTATATCTGGACAAAAAATTGACCTTATGGAAAATCATATTTTTTATTTATCATGGTTTATATTTTGATGATAAATAAACACATGATTTCACATGCTAGGTCTACAGGATCAAGGAAACAGGTCCAAGTAAAGTGTCATGGCGACGTCAACATAGTGTGCACTATGCCCAGGGTGCAATGACACAAAAATGTATTAATGATGATGGCATCGGGAGCAGTATGCACTCCCTGACTGGTTTCTGGTTATAAGTTAACCAATATTTACCAATAATATGTTTTGTCCATAAATGACGTAAATATTGTCAGTCTGAGCTAGAACCTTCATGAAGTAAGCAATTATTGCACAGCTGTTGTACTAGTCTCTGTCACTTAAGTTAGGAGTACCTAAAAAAAAACGGGGGGGGGGGAAACAAATGTATAGTTAAGAACAATCTTTATAGACACTTGTTCCATTCCTGCTTTTATCCATTGATCCAATAGTTTACATTGTGCATGCCTATGATGCCAAAGACTCCGTGTTACATGAGAGAAATATCCATTTGGAGCGAACCATGGGCTTGAAGCAGAGAACAACCCTGTACAGTGATGGTGAGTGGGTGTTTGCAGTGGTGCATTTAACGTGTTGACCTTCTGTCCCCTCCCCCATCTTAACACATGACTTGTGCAACTGGTTCCCTACTAATACTGGCATTATTGTTTTCAGTTGTCTGTTGTCCCACAGACTTTGCAGAATTACTTTCGCAATTAGGGCATCTTACTGAATTAAACTTTGTCCTTGCTCGAGGTAGCATTTATCTTGAATGACTAACTAAGGTTTATTTCTTCTGTTTAACATTGATGGTACTTCACTGCATTGGCGCAACACTTAATGACACAACTTCTCAACGATTGTGTTAGACAAATCAGTAATTTACTTACCTTTATAGAGCGCTAGAAGAGTCAACAGGTTGTTTCATGTCCACTCTTGTCCTTAGCCATAGCCTTCTGCCCGTTATGACACAAACTACTTTCACTTCCAGGTCTGTGTTAAGAACGAACAAGTACGTAGCAGACAGACTAAAGCTGTGGTTTAAACAGTAGCAATCCTTGTTGTCTGTGCTTCCCCTCTAAACACCAAAGAAGCACATGCATTCCTCCTGACCCGGACAAATGTGCATATACAAAGCTGATTCATCAGAGTTGAAAGATATTCCCTCCTTGTCTCTGCCTGAGCTAGTCAGAGGCCTCAGTTATTTAGAACCATGGGAGGGACAAGGGTGGTGTAACTAAAGCATCACCTCTGTGACTTCAGCCAGCCCAAGATAAAAGTAGAGAAGCATAAAATCTGGTTATCTATTTTCACCATTCCCAAGGACTGTTAATGATCTATGGTGGCATTCATAGACATGTGTGCCACTTTAGTATGATTATGTGAAATATTTAGACAATATTAGTGCCTATGTGAGCCCATTTACCAGGAAGTCATAGTTTGTTGTGTGTGTTGTCATTAATTTGTCTCTGTCATGCAGGTGCTGACAGTTTAGTCCTCAGCAGACAGTTTAGTATTAACCTTTAATTGGTGATGTATTATGTACAGTGGGAGCACTGCAGCCCATCATCTCAATAGGCTTTGCAGAAAGTCAACCTGCTACTAATAAGTAGATCTGATGCTATTAGCAGAGCCTCAATGTAGCTTAGTCAATGATCTTTACTTACACTGGCTGCTTTTTAATGGAGGAATCTGCTAAGAGTAAAACAGAATCCGATAGGAACCCGTGAGCTAGACGGGCTACAATATGTTGCCAGGAGTGTTGCGTGTGTAAGGCTAAAATGTCTTAAATCAAAGCTTCAGTGCTGATAGGCTAAAACACATTTCAAATCCCACAGGTCATTTCCTATTCCTCAGACCATTAGGTGAGACCAGGCCATATGGCCTCGCTTTTATGTCCTGCCTGTGCCATCTATGGACATGTCACAAATGTTTACACCATGTCCAGCCAGCCTCTGAGCGGAACAGAATAACCTGCTTGACCTTGCCTGGGAGTGTGTGACTGCGGTCCTTTGTGTGGTGAAGACTAGATGAGGCCCAACGGTTTGGTTAACAGAATGTGAGTGTTTGCATTCAGAGTGGGATTTGCCGATCAATTCAAGTCATCAGTGAAGACACCATCAGTGTGTGGAGACTGGCCTGAATAACCTAGATCCTAATGTCATGGGTGCAGTAGCAGCAGCAAGAAGAGGTATACTGTGTGGATTAATTGTGCTCAGGTGGTTCCCTCAGTCTGTCTCAGGAAAGACGTATGGTGGTTTAGTCTTTGGTTTCTTTAAACAACCCCAAATTTTGTGGCGGCTAAATGCTATTGATGGTATCTAGCTGTGCCTTAGCCCTTGGGGACATGTGACATATGGACAGTTCAGCATCTCTGTTTGTGTCTACAGATGTAGCCCAGTTTAAGATACGTATGGGACCATTTTATAACTTGGCGCTCCCAGCAGCTCATCAGAGCACTTACGTTGCAATAATGCTCTTTGCCTTGAAGACGTGGACTTCCTTGAAAATTTGTAGCTCACTGTGTCACCTAATCTTCTATAACCCCTTTGTGCTCTCTGGTAATAGATAATGATTAACATCCAAATGTGACATACCGACTCCCTCTTTCATGGACATGGATTAAAAACGTAAATCCTGATCTGTTATTGTCTCCAGGGGACACTCTCCTTGGAAATCAGCTTCTGTTCAAAGAGAGTGCTTACAGTACAATAGTAGAGACCCTCTTCATGCTGTGATGGTTTGATGCTTATGAGAAAATGAACCAGGAGATAAAGAATCCTGAAAATTGGCAACGCTTTGCTAGTGAGAAGGCACACAACTTGCTTTTTTTGTAGCTTTTTAATTTGTCTGGAGACATGTATTTGTGGGTGAGAACAGTTCAAAACTCTCTCCCCCTCCATAACGTCCACTTCCCCCTCCTCCCTCATGTCCGCCATAGTGATTAAAAATGGAGTGTTCACCCACTGGGGGGGGGGATATGAGAGGAGAAAAACTCTACACTAAAATGCTGAGAGGTTTGAAGAAGACAAGTAAGCAAGAGGAGAGGAATTTCTGAGAGAAAGATGCAGAGAGAGGGAGAGAGATGCAAATCACTCCTCTGTTAAGGGGATGCCATTTTCCTAACAATGGTCTTCACAAATAAAGGCTAAATGTTTGCGATTCAAATGGAGTGGGGCTAAAAAGAGAGCAAAATGGAGACAGAGTGGGAGGAGGACATGAATACAACTCTGTACCGTCTGAATGACTCTTACTACTGCTGCCTCAGCTCTTTGCCCCTTTAATTTATTGTGGTAGTTTAGCAGCTTTCTCTTTCTGTGTATATAATCATCATTTGTCCAACAGCTAATAATTCACGCCTAGATGCTTTTGCACTCTATCTCAGGGTGAAGTGAATGCATTTAGCATCATGAGAACACAGAAGCAGGAAAGAAAATTGAACACATTCCATCATTGCAAACATTATTGATTCTCAAATTGTAAAGTAGGTTAGCAGGTACTAGTAAAGAAAGTGTTTCCTTTATTTCTCTTTGCCTCTATTAACACCGTCTCTTCTTTTTTAATTAGTGCTGCCGACAGTTCATTAGAGATGAATAAAGACACACTGAAAAAATAGCAAATGTGCTGTTTTAATAGGCTTATTTCCTTTTTTGTTTGAATCTGTGTATTAGTGGTTACCATCTTGTCAAGATCGCACGCAGACCGTAATGTTTACCCATCTGCGGGAGTGCTGTTCGTCCATGTTCTGGAGAGAGAGTACTTCAAAGGAGAGTTTCCTCCCTACCCAAAATCAGGTATGACATCACATTCACAATGTCGGCATCTTGTTGCAGTGATTATAGTGTGTAAACATTTGTACAGGCAGTTGTTGGAACAGTTAATGTGTAAAGTAGTACGTTCTCCATTTGTCATATTTCTTAAGTACAGAATTCTTAGCTGCTGCTGGCAATGCATTCACAGTTCAGCTAATGGGTCTAAATGTATGTTACTGAGTTGGCTCCTACCCATATCAGATCATTGGGTTATTAAACAGCTCTGCCTGCAGGTGATGCCAGTAATGACCCGATCACTTTCAATACCAACCTAATGGGCTACCCAGACAGGCCGGGCTGGCTGCGCTACATCCAGAGGACTCCTCACAGTGATGGAGTTCTCTATGGCTCCCCCACTGCAGAGCATGTTGGCAAGGCCACGGTCATAGAGGTGGGTGGTTGGACCGCTTTCAAAGTGAGGAGAAGGAAGATGAAGGCATTTTTGTTTCTGCTTAATGTGTCAATGAAGGAAAAGGAATTCTACTGCTGTGGTAAAGGTGTTTTCCATCATTTAAATGAAAGACAGTATCAGATACTTGGTAGCCTTTGCCAAGGCACGCATAAAGGTAATTTAGTTTTGTAATATTAAGCTCAGTTTTCAGACTTTAATTCCATTATGTATCTTATGCTCCCCCCCCCCCCCCCCCCCCCCCCACAATAAGCTACTGTAGAAATTCCTTTCCCAAAAGGCTTAACGTTCCACAGGACCTCTATGTGGTGTCTCAGTAGGGTACAGAGCCTGTGTAGGAGATCTAGCTCAGCCTTGTCCAGAGGGCTGCTGCCTTATAAGCTGCACTGATCTGGGCTTAAACTTTCACCCCTGTTTGTTGCAGATTACTGCCTACAACAGACGCACTTTCGAGACGGCACGGCACAACTTGGTCATAAACATCATGGCCACAGAAGGTGAGAGGTGCCAGTGTTGAAAGCTTAGAGTAAACAGAGATCAGACTGTGCAGCTGTATCTCTGATGTCCTTCAGTTATTGTTAGCCTTAAGATACACTAGAAGATTATCTTGATTGTTATACAGCAGTATTTCATAGGTATTATACGTTAGCCATAATAGATTATTATGACATGTTATAGCCGCTATAATAACAAAGTCCTATATTGATGTCACAGTAATAAATATTATGGTATGTCTATAGGGTCTATAGGGAGCAGCCATTCCCTTTCTTCTTTGTAACTTCACCTCAGATCTGTACACCTGTATGTTTGTACATTGGCTTGTTGACCAGTCACGCTACAGGTAGAACAATATAAACCGAGCTGGTTAATGGCGCAGCAGATTTTTGCAGCGCTAACATGTCATCATTCACCTTATACTGTGATGTCATCTGCCATTTGGCTCCAGATGTCATAACAGAGCAAAGCAGACACACCAGCGTCAGCTGTACAGACTGGTATAATCACTGTCATCTATGCAGCAGCAATAAAGTATTAATAATGTCTTACTTAGCAGTATATTACTGTAGCTGCCCTCTTTTCCTCGCTCTCCCTCCCTTACTGCCATTCACCCTGTTTTTCTCTCTAACTCTCTTTTTCATCTGCACAGAGTTCCCTCTGCCCTACCAGGCAGAGTTTTACATCAGAAACATGAATGTGGAGGAGATGCTGGCCAGTGAGGTGCTGGGGGACTTCCTGGGAGCTGTGAAGAACGTATGGCAGCCTGAGCGTCTCAATGCCATCAACATCACGTCAGCGCTGGACCGCGGCGGCCGCGTACCCCTGCCCATCAACAACCTAAAAGAAGGGTGAGGGTGCTTTCCAGTTAATGCCTCTGCGTCTGCACCAGCTGTAGCTGGAAGCATTTTGTTTTGAGGCTGTCCCATTCTTGTTAACATCATATCTCAGGAACGCCTGGATGGAACAAACATCCAATAGGACGTAGGTATGAACTGATTAGAATTTGCGGGTCAAAGGTCTTGTCAAAGGTTAAGGTCACCATTATCTCACAAAATACATTTCTGGCCTTATGACAAAATTTCACAGAAATGTCTAATAGGATAAAATGAAGTGATGACATTTCATGGTAAATGGTAAATTGACTGTACTTGTACAGCACCTTTCTAGTCTGACTGGCCAATCACAGCGCTTTACAACACAAGCCAGCATTCACCCATTCACACAAACATTTATACAATGGTGACAGGCTACTATGCAACGCACCACCTGCTCATCAGGAGAGATAACCATTCACACACCAGTGGAACAGCTTTTGGGGGCCAAGGACACTTCAACTTGTAGACTGCAGAGGCTGAGAAGGTATAGAAGGGACACTCAGACTAAAACATATAGCTGTGACAGTCTACAGACAGTACACACACTGACATGCGAACACACAGCAAGAAGACATTTGAGTGACATGACTGAGAGTGGCGTACTTGTTATAGCAGTTACAGTGGCTTGTGGGATTTTGCACTTTCTGGTGTCACCAGCAGCAACACTGGCAGAATGTACAGTGGAAGAGATGAGCACAATGTCTTCCTCTCTCTTGGAGTGAGTGATGTTGGAAATGTACATTAGTTTAAGGTTACATAATATGCACACAGACATAAACAAATGTAACCAAAAAAAAGCCTGTTGATTTAAGAATGTAATAAATGTGATGTGAATAAATAAGTGATTATGCGTATTTCATTTGACCACATATTAAATGTGCTAATGTTAGCCAGCTGAGGTGATGCCTAAAGTTCATTAAGTGACAAATAGTTAAAAAAAACAAATACTTATGTCATGCATGACTTTTAAAATCAAACTAAATGCATATGTGTCATGATTTATTTAGATGTCATTCCTGAGTACAATTCATACACAATAAACACGAGCCTTTAAGGTTCGACTTCACTTCTCTCAGTCATACAAATTGCTTCATGCTGACATTTTATTTATTTGGGGTCTAAGGGATCTGCTGTGAGGACACTTGGCCATCACCACTGACAGATGCTGTCAGTTGGTCTATTTCAGAGGGGAATAACTAACATGAACTAAAAGTTGTGCATCAGATTCTTGCTGACATCATCTTCTCTTCTCTAGAGTGTATGTGATGGTCGGTGCTGATGTTCCCTTCTCGTCATGCCTTCGGGAGGTGGAAAACCCTCATAACCAGCTGCGCTGCAGTCAGGAGATGGAGCCTGTCATCAGCTGTGACAAGAAGTTCAGAGCTCAGTTTCACATTGATTGGTGTAAGATTTCTCTGGTGAGGATCGCCTTGTACATATTTCCTTGAATTTAAAATTTCTGATTCTTTAACACTGAGATAAGGAGGGAACAAGCGCACTTGTCTAAAGCAACTGACACAACTTTCTCAGCTCACTCAGTCTGTGTCACGAGCAAATGCTGAATGAACTTCTATTTTAATCCTCCAGGTCGACATCAACAAAGTGGTCCCGGTATATATTACCCGTCCTGACCCGGGCACCGGGATCCTGCCTGAATTTGGGGAATATGACCCCCCCTCCGAGTCCCTGAAATCTAGGGACTACTTTTCAGACTTCCTTATCACGCTGGCCGTTCCCTCCGCTGTGGCACTAGTCCTCTTCTTCATCCTCGGCTACACTATGTGCTGCAGACGGGAAGGGGTGTAAGTCTTATATTTTTATGCAAATATTGCACCAAACACCCTGACAGACATTAGTTAAGAGTATGAGAACCAAATGAGAGACAGGATTGATAGTGCAGGATATTTAGATAAGAGCAATAATCTGGACTGGACTTGCAGCTTGTCATCACCATCGTACCATTTAAATTAAGTTCCTCATGAATATCTGTCACAGCTTTTTGTTAATTTCATCTCAGGCATCTTTATGTACATGATAGCCATTCATCCTCCTCCATCATCCACAGGCTGGGTGAGACGTGCCCCTTCGTTCACTCAAAGTTCTACTCCCATCACCATTTCCATTGACTCAACAGTCCATTCACTTGTGTGTAGATGTCTTTTGAACTATTAATATTAGTATTTAATTCATCCATTTTGTTTTGTTCCTAGGGAAAAAAGAAACATGCAAACACCAGAGTAAGTGTTTTACCTCTCCTGTGTTTTTTTTATTTTTTTAATTTATTTTGGGTGTGTTCCTGTCCCCTCCTCCACTCTCTTTGCTTTGCGTTTTTTGTCATCTATGTTGTTGTCATCGGCGGCTTTCTCATTCCAAATCATTTGCTCATTTCTGTATCAACATTCATTCATTCAATGGGCTGCTCCAAAAAATCAGTGACCAGATGTAGGTAATTAATTCTAAATCCATGGCAACCTGCTTAAAATGTACATAGATCTTGAAAAACCTATCTTGCTACATAAGTAAGACGAAGTCACAGCAATAGGTAAGAGTGGATGTTCTATTTCTGTTGTTCTATTTCTGTTGTGCATGCATGAACTGAATGCAGAACTCACCATAGCAGATACAAATTGATTGAATATCCAAATATTTAAATTATGTTTCAGTAAATAAAGCATACCACACAGAATGAGACAAATTAATACTGCCAACCATGACAGCAACACAAGCTCATGCATGTTAACGTCACCACCTCTCCCCTCTTCAGCATCCAGCTGGTCCACCACAGCTCCATCCAGAAGTCCAGCAAGGAGCTGCGGAGCATGTCTAAAAACCGGGAGATCTCGTGGCCCCTCTCCACCCTGCCCGTCTTCAACCCAGTCAGCGGCGAGGTGGTGCCGCCCATCCACCCCGACAACTATGAGACCACCAGCATGCCCCTCATGCAGACACAGACGTGAGCTGAAAGATTGTTTGGTTTGGGTGAAGGGGGAATGCGCCTGCTGTGACACAGCACGTGGATGACTAACCAGACATTCACATGCTCTTTTGTGTACACTGAAAATGTACCCATGCTCATTAGGAGGCATGAGGACATATGCCTTGTAGGCGTCATTATGGAGAGGTATAAGAAAGAACACTATTATGGTTTAATCTTGTTTTTAGTGCTGCTAACATGCCATGTGTACAGCTAAAGCTGCAGGCGGACCTTTAGAAAATACGACTACAGCTTAAGAGGTTCAAGCTGTCCCATGATTTTACCTAAAGGGCTTGAAACCTGAAAAAATAAGCTGTTATAAGTACAACAGGCTTCCACATGATACTAAAGGCTTTTGTAATTTATGCGAAAATCCTGTTTACCGTAATATCGTTTATAATTACAGGAATCTGCAAAACCAGATTACGATACCACAGCAACGGCCATCAGGTTAGTATTTACTTCAACCTTCGTATTACCATTGCATCTGCATGTGTACTATGTGTTGTGACTTTTTTTATTTGATTAACAAATAACAAATAAATACGCTTGAACAAGATTTAAAGAGGTAGTTTTCAGAGCAACATCTAAGCTCTCACTAGTTATTGTGGGGATTTCCGTACACCTTTACATACTGGAGTCATAGTCTGTCCTTATATTATTACCCTGCTGTTTCAGTGTAATAATACAAGCATCAAGACAATTAAATTGGAGACAGGTTATTGAGAACTAATGTTTTTACTAAGGCTCCACATGAAATCCAGCATGCAGGCTTTACTTTTAGTGTAGTGGCGTCTTAACTGCTGCATTTCTGGCCTTTGTGTGTGAGCGCCCTCCTGTGTGCATGGTGTTGAGCTGCACTAACCTGCTGCTCTCTATCCACCGCTAACAAAGGAGATAATTATGTCATGTCAACATTTCGAAGGCTGGAGGTAGGAGCTCAATCTGTTTTTGAGTTAATGTAGAATAAAAATTGTGCTGAATTTGCTCAACATTGATGCTTTACACTCTTTTCTGTCATTATTTTAGGTAAATGGTATTCCTGAGGAGAGAAAGGTGGCCGAAGCACTGAATTTGTGACCAGACACTGGTGTCGAGGTTGACTTTGATTCTGTATCTATACTTTTGTTTTTTCCTAACATTTGTGCCAATCTGCATGCACCCAGAAGTGTCTTTACAAAGATTTATTGTCAATGTGCAATCACACCTCAAAGAGTGAGAGTATTGAAGAACAAGAGTTTATCTCCTTATAAAATGAGAATGTATACATGAGAATATTTTGAAATATTTGTGTACATCTTCAAATTGATGTTTGTATTTGTACTTGCTATTTTCAATGGACCTCATAGAGGAAAAGGGAAATGCTTTAGTTGTAATTATATGTAATGTGTCACATGATCACAATAAATTCTTTCAAATTAATTTGCCTTTCTTGTTGAGCACCTCTAGTGGACATTAATATCTGTATGACATGGAAGGTATGCTTTTGTACCAAGAAGCCAAACCAGCACATTTTATGAAGGTATTTTTTAAACAATGTACAACAGAATAAAAGCATTTATAAATATTATGGATACATTTCACATTTTTAAGACATCACAAAAAAATTACAGGTAACATATTTCAAACAGGCCCTCCACAGGGGTATAAATAGTTGTTGCTTTTATATGACCTAAAAGACTTAAGGTCTGAAACAATAAACAGATTTATAGCTGTTGATCGGTAACGGGAGAAAACAGAGCTGTGACTTTAAAACATTGAGTGGAAATGTCATCCTTATCTATACAACCAGGTGATTACTGGTTACGGAAATTACAAATTGACTTGGCTCTTATTCATTTTCTGAACACAACCTGAAGTGTATGGCATCAGATTAATGCTCATCAGATAAATGACAGGAAAAAGCCTCAAAGTTTTAGACAAATTGTTCCACTGGAAAGAAAAAGTAGATTATTTGTGGACTCATGTTTTTGTTTTCAAGGTAAACTACGTAGATGTGTAGAAAACAATTGACACCCCAGTCTTTCGGTATGGCAGACGAAATATACCACTCAAAAAAGAATATGAAATACAGATTGCAGTATTATACTTTTGTATTTGCGAAATTACAAAATATTTGAATGAAAAAAGTGCTAATGTTTCCTAAATGTCTGAGGGAAATATAGGCAAAGACATTTGTCCATTTGACAACTGACAAAATAAACAATATTTTCCTCTGACAGCAATATGACTCAGGTCAGTCAGTGCATTACCTAGAAGTTGTTTTTAAATGTTGATGTGGCTCTGATGCAAAGTGCCTGAAAGACAAGATTGTGACATTACAGGCTACATTACAGAAGATGAACCGTATGTCTAAGACACTGAGAAAAGCTGCATGTTCAAAGGCAATCAGTCTTAAGAAATCACTTACTCACTCACTCATTCACTGGCTGTAACAGCAAATGGTGGATTTATATTTAGCGGTTAGTCCTATTGTAAAATATGTGCAAGCTGGTGCATTTTCCACCAGAGCTATGAGGCATGTTTTGAACAGCAATGCAAGGATGTAGGACTGGAAACACTGCTGTATGAAAGCATTGCTGCGATGAGGCAGGTAAAACTATGTAATACTTCCTTCACAAACAGCAGTCATAAGCTCAAAGTACAAAATAAAACAAAGCCCAAACAAAAACAAAAAAGTATAAAATATAAACTTAATTTAAATCATTAAATACTGTACATACCACATAGAATTTCAAAGCTACAGCAGGTGTCCATGGTACCATTGAGCACAAGGCAAATTACACACAAAAACATTAGCAAAAAGTTTGTTGAGTGATAATCCAACATTTGAACAATTGCACTCCCAAGTTTTTACTTGAATTTAGGTTGGGGTTTTTTTTATCACCAAAACCAGTTGTTGGTCTATATTTTGCATATTTAACACTATTTTAAATTCACCAGAAATAATGTACAAAATAATGTTGATAATATAATGCAGCACAATTGATCATTTTTGTAAATATCTGAATACGTAGGTTATGGATCCACCTGAGTGCAACATCTTCAATCGTTAGTGTGGACGGAGCTTGTGCCTAGTGGTCCTTTACAGAGTAATGCAATGACTCCTTTACAGAGTAATGCAATACAGAGTAATGCAATAATGTATGGTACAAAATAAAGGTCTTATTAGTGTGTTTGGCTAGATAGAAGCAAAGCTGCAAAAAATTCACACAAGCACACACGAGGTCTTGAAATGATAGTGCCATTTTTTCTTTAAAAAAAAAAAAAAAATCAACGTCTCCAAATTTGTTCTCTGCTCTTCTGTTGAATCCAGATAATGTAAACGTATCGAGCGCTTTGTTTTTTTAATTTCTCTCTTCCTATTTGCACTTTGCTCTGACAAGAGTGACACCCCACCCCTTCAGTGGGCATTTTGCTTTTCTTCAGTGTATGACTTTTACAGCAGTCAAAAAGTACAGACTCTGCTCAAACACGCCCAGCAGACAGAGACTTTTCACCAGCGTCCCTGTGTTGTCACTCAACACAACTGGTTTGTCTCCTCTGACCACTAATAGGGCAACCACCATGCTCCTGGCTTGGCTACCTCACTTCAACTCAGCAGAGGTTTGCTGAGTCTGCGGTGCCCCCCCCCCCCCCTCCCCGATCAAGAGGTGTCCATCAGGCACCGGGTGTGGGCTGGCCGTCCCTCGTTAGCAGAAGTGCAGCCAGACTGAGGAGCCCCATGGCCCCCAGTCTTTTCAGCAGGGCGACGCTATCTTTGGGGATGACAACTTGAGCCAAGTCATTGGTGATGAGAGAAATCTCGTGAGCAACACAAACAAAGATGAAGGTGCTGACCATGATGTTAAGTGAAGGGTTTCCTGGGATGAGGACCAAAATTCCCTTGGTGTCTGCAGCCAGCCAGATGTGGTACTGGCATATGAACAGCTGGAGGATACAAAGCATATTCACTAGTATGAAATTGTGTTCCCTTAATTTGGTTTCATTTGAAGGGGCTATAGAACATCACAAACAGAACCGGTACAGATTACCAGTTACTAGATAGATAGATTAGATAGATAGAGGTTTTTGATGATTATTTGTAGTCAGTATTATTCCTTATATTTTATTAGCGTTGCTTTTCCTATGCAACACACCTTTTGATTGCAGATGTTTATCAAGGGAGATATGAATTAACCTTTTCTATTAATCATGTTATTACACTCTAATGCCAGGTCCATCTTACCTCCAATGAGATCTTTCCGAACCATGCAAAGAATGAGCTATATATAGAGCGGGCATAGCCAGGAATGTTCCTGATGAGAATGAAGGCCAAAATCTATGGACAAGGAGAAAGGACATTTCAAAGAGTCACAGCAGGAAGACATATCGAGCGTATTAAGATTTTTTTTTAGCCTTTGCAGCTGCAGGCTGAGGTGAAGGAGTAAAAGCTAGTGAATTTATGTATGTCTAATGAGAGGTGAAAAATGTGCAATCCTCGTCAGTTTAGGGGGGAAAGCTTAAACTATGTTAATTACCTTATCAACTGCACTACTTCAGACAGTTTCCACGGGGGATTGGCTCTACATGACTACATTCACACAGCAGGTAAAAGTGGCCCTAATCAATTTTTTTTGCCAATATATACCAAATTCAGTTATGAAAGAAGACAACTCCCTTGTTATGACACTCATATTATCCTGCCTAATTACTATTATGTAACTAGAATAATAACATCAAGGCAAATCAAAAGAATCACAGTTGCTAATTAACTCTAAAACAATTTTCAAGCTAATATTAAAAAGGTTTAAAGATCTCAAGCTTACCAATGAGAAGACATGTTTCTGTATAATCACACAAGAAAAAAAAGGAGCGCAAAGGTCATTCAAATTGTTACCTGGACCACAGAGATGTAAGGATGCATCTCGTTGCATTCCGTTTTGGTTTTGCAGCTGCTGGCCCATATTGAGTAAGTCTAGAGGGAAGAAAGGTGGGAAGGTGAGAAGTTGAGTAACCAGTTTGAATCTTTAACTGCAACAAAACAAGGATGTGGTTGACTTGGTTTGACCGGACCTTCAAATCAAAACAAGTGATTGTAATTCCAAACTGCTTTGTGAAGTCAACATGGAGCAGAAAGCTGCCTCAGTGCTACACAAAATAAATGCACCATCTGGTATGCGTTATACATGTGAGATGAATAGATGGTCACTATAATTACGTCATGTTACACTCTGCATACCTTCAATACAAACAAGAATCATGAATGGTCCCCAAAATTGAAAGTACGTATTTTTCCTCTTATCTGTTCTGCCATCTAGATTGTTCTGGTGCGGGTTGTAGATATGTATGCATTCTTTAAAATATGATAAAAACTAGATGGTACTTACTTGTGGTGCTCAAAACAAAAAAAAACAAAAAAAACAAAACAGCCATCTTGACATCGATGACTCTGCTCACAATTCATGATTTGGTAACTCGACGATAATCCACAAACCTTGTTGTGAGCAATTTCATGTAGGAACTACTTTCTCTCCACATCACCACATAGAAGGAAACCTGCATCTAGTTCTGCATGAGAGGCTGGCAAACTGATCTAGCTAACATTACAGCTCAGCTGAGGAGGACGCCGTTAGCAGGAGCTTGTCTGCCATGAGAAGATACATGTTCCCTTCTGTGTTGGGACATGGTTTCGTTCAGTAGAAAGAAAATTTGAAGAAAAAAAAAATCAATAAGATATAGCTCAAAGATGAAGCAGATAACTGTAAGTCTACACCCCAGTAACAGAAGTATAAAGCATGTCTGAGAAGCCAAAATGTGAAGTGTCTTACTATGAAGGAGATGACAGAGAAGAGAAGGAGCAGGTTGGAAATCCTGGCAGAAAAGAGGGCCTCTCCTTTCCCCTCTGACAACACCTGGCGCTTCTGAAGCACCAGATAGAGGAAGGCAAACAGCATACCGTGTATCACTGCCTGCAAAAAAAAACATCACAACATTAAAACTATTTCTTAAAGTTAAGAAAACCTTGAAAATGCTTTTCAACTCCTCTGTTTATTACATTTCAATGATTGTGTCAATGCAAAGACTGACAGCTGGTGTGGGGTGCAACTGGAGCGTAACACATTTGACTTACAAATCGGTCCAGCTTCCATCTGAACCACCACTCGTGGATGCTTCCATTCAACTCAAAGAGCTTGGAGAAGGGCCACATGGAGAAGATACTCTCAAAGAAACCCTGGAGTCACAATGCACAAACGGGAATATCAGATAAGCAGGGCTACAAACAAGGACCTCACCATGAATCTCAGTAAAAACTATGATAGCATGGTGTATAGTAAATACCGTGACTACACATTCGAAATTTGACCGTATTATTTGATTTTGTGACACCATTTCCTTCAAATTCTGCCTTCACAACTCTCACATGAATCAATAACGAATCTCTGATATAATTCAACCCATGTTAATTTTTTAGTTTTAAAAACTCAAAACTAAAGGTGAGGTTACAGTTGGGACTGGTAGGATTAAAATGTTCCATTTCACCCACCTGTGAGAAGGCAAAGAAGCAGATAAACAGCAGGAGGCCCAGTAACTTCACCAGGACCCCAAGGTGCCAAATGCCACTATCTGTTCAGGAAACATGACAGCCATTAATGAAAATTATTTTCGGTGTGCAATCACATTCATTGAATAAAACTCACATGTATTTCTACATGTATTATACCAGTGATTGCAATAGAGTAATAATCAATTCTGACACCTACTATTGGCCTTTTTCTGAAGGATCTGAGGCCACATGGCCAACGTGCCATAGATGACGACAAACCAGAAGGTGACCAACGGGACAAAGTAATAGAACTGGTAGGGTCTGTCCATTACCACACACAGCACCAAGACCAGGAAGTTGAGACGGAATAGTACCTGGAATTAATAGGAAAACAATAACATACCAAGATGAATCACACTGATAAGAACAAGTCAGGTTAGGTCCAACTCAAATATGTTTTCTTATCAGTAACATGACAGCGTTTCATGCTGAAAGCACAAAAATACTTGTAATAGTAGACATAACTACTTTCACGATAAGGAGTCATTGCAGGATCCTGGTTAAAGCATAACTGACTGTACCCTCACCTGACAAATTCTATACAGGCCAAAGTCTCCTTTGAGCCAGAAGAAGGAAAAGTGTCCATAGCCTGTCTGGAAAAGGTACGCTGCCACCAGCACCCGCACATGCATGTACACCGGAATGAACTGGAAAACAGACAATAAAATCATGTATACCTTTAAATCAAATATTAGTGTACACAACCACAAAGCAGGCTACTTCCTAATAGAATAGCATAGAATGTGTATTTAGGACTCACAGCACTGGCTCCAGATATGTGATAGATAAGGATGACCAACTGCATCCAGCCTTTCCACTCATCCGTTTGCTCTCGGTTGAGTAATTTTGTCTGTTTGATAAGGAATATAAATAACACTTTGAATAGTATACTTGATAGCACAACCTTTCATTAAACTTGATACACTATTACCAACAGCAAGGTCAATTCAGTTTTTGAGTAATTTCACAGTGTTGTGTTTTATGTTTACTTAAAACCCACAGATGCTTTACTTTGTTTTTGCATGCAGTTAAAAGTATTGTGGAACTCTGAGGCAAACTATGATTTTTAAACTGCGCTGACACACAATGACATCCGTGAATTCGTCTGATAGGACGACAAAAATGGAAAATTTCAGAAAAAGTTCTAGGCCGCAATTTTAGGCTGAAATAAGACGATGTTGTTTAAAGATCCAAGTATGCTTCCTCAAAATGAAACATATTACACATAACAGCATCATCTCACCTCCTTGCTGTTCTCATTGTAGAACACTCCCAGGACAAATATATAGATGAGAGGGATGAAGAACGTGGAATGAGTGTAGAACTTCTGTTCTTTCATGAACACATCTGCTCTGTCACAAAGGTAAAAATAGCCCATAATGATGCCCATCCTGCAGAGGGCCTGAAAGGGGGCCTTTGGACCCAGGGGGACAGCTGCAGTCGCTGGCTTCTTCTCCTCCAGGCTCTCCACGTCCGGGGGCACAGGTCGTCGGTGGCGGTTGTTGCCAAGGACATGGAGGATCAGAAAGACCAGGGCTGAGCCCAGGAAGAAACACGCTGATAATTTCTGGAGGAGGTTTGGCGGTGGTAACGTCTGGCAGCAGGAGCCGTCAATGGGCCTCAGTATTTTGTTGCATACAGAGTTCATTAGGACCATGGCTCCCTGACAGGAGGATAGCACAGGGTTGAACAGGAGTAATATTCAAAGATAAAGTGCAGGACTTGTGCTGATAATTTGAAAATTGCTGAACCTGAACAAATGAAGAGATCAATAGAATGGAATGCCAACAAATAATGTAAAATTAGAGAATAGCCTACCACATTCCTGGTGCCCTCAGGCAGGTGCAAGCCATCATCTGACTGGGTGATGGTTTCCATTGCAGCCTGGCGGGAAGCACCCAACAGCTTGACCCGGGACCTGCCATTACGCTTGCTGCCGTTAAGCACGTCCACTGCTGCTTCATTGTACAGCTCAAGCTGTTGGTTAGTGATCATTTTCCTGTTGTCACTCAACACCTCCTCATTTACTGGGTCTAGAGGACAGAGGTGTGGTGATGTTTAGTACAGTGTGAGCAGGAGAAGAGGTTTATTTAGAGTACATGCATGAGAAGTGGATGATGCAGTAGTGAAATTACTAATTATGTCAACTTTTTACATAAGGAGTATTGGGATTTAGTGATGAAACTCTAGCATCTAAAACACCCTGAGGATTTGGGGTTTTTTGTTGCTGAAAAACAAAAATTATAAATGACAACAGTAACAGTCAATAATCATCAACCAAAACATGCTCGACATCAATCTGTGTTGTTTGCTGATGTTAAATAATTTGAGTCATGTGAATCATCGAGTCGTTCTAATGGTAATCCAATTTTGCATGAAGACGGTAATCAGTGGCAATCAGGCAGTGATTTTTTTTTTTTTTTTTACTAACTCAACTGAGATGATGGATCATAAAACCTCAAAGCTGCTGAGCTTACCTTGTAGGACCCAGTAGACTTCTCCACGGTCAGCCAGCCTCTCCAGGTGCACAACAATGGCTGTCAGGTTGACTTTGTACTGCTGCAGGGTCTCGCTGCTTCCACTGTGCAACTTGATGGACCACTGTGGTAAATTGATTAATGGATGACAATAACCACCTTTTTTTTTGTCTATCAGGAAATTTGCAAGCATTTCAAAACACTCATTTATACAGCTTACAGTGGCCGCTCCAAGGATGACGACATCTGGCTTTGCGGAAGCTTCCTGTAACATCAGAGAAGTTGCAATCAGAAAAGGAAATCCATGTTCAGCTGTGTCAATTTGTAGTTTTTTCCCCCCAAACATCCTTGAGCAACGTTCCCCACTTCCTCATAACAGAACTTAACATCTATACTTACGTGCGTCCATGATATCAAGCGCTCTTTCATTGAATTATTTGCCTCCGGATACCACAGGAAGTCCTTCACCCAAAGAGGATGTAGACATTTTAATTTTTAATACATCTTTTACAGAATGAGCACAGGAGATCAAAACATATCCAGAAATGGCTTACCACATTTACAGAGGGACTCTCAAACCCAAAGGAAATGTCCTCGTGCTTCAGACATTACATAGAGACAGAGAGAAAACCTGTTAGGCAGATATTGCTCCTCTTTTTCACTGCTTGAGATCAGACCAAAAATTGTTACAACTGCTGCATACATGCCACACATTCCAGTGTTGCTTTTTTTGTAGATTAATTTTGTGCAACCTCCTAGATATCAGTTTAAATTATCTGCCACGGTATAATGCCATCTGTTTCAAGGTTCACTTGTGTTTAACATAGAGGTTTAAGCCCTCAAGATATTTACACAATTTTAAATGAAAAGCAAAAGAACTTTTTGAGGTTGTTCCAAGCCAGAAAATGTCTCAGTCAACATCCCCAATTGGTCATTACGAACTATGGAAGGGTGTGAAGAAAAAACTTTTCATAGAGGAAGACAAAATCAGCTCTGCCTCCAAAATTGTTGTAACACACGCAGCTCTAACTCTCCGTCTGAGCTTTCAAACATGCCTTTAGTTGGAGTTTTTGAATGGATCAGTTGTAATATAGCTGCTGGTATATATGTAATGGCATAACATGGATTTAAAAGCAGAAAGACAGATATTTTATAATCATCTTAGGTTCACCAATTTTGATGAGATATATTTATTTTTTAAACTGTTAAGGATACATGAGTGGAGGGTAAGAGGAGGAATGTCTGACAACGTCTGCACTTTTCATTTCCTTCCCACAACTCTCACTATTTCTGCTGAACAATATCCAAAGAAAAACCGTGGGTTTACATGGTTTCTTTAGTCAGTATTACCTTGTTTCCATCTTCTCTTCGCTCAGGGTCAATAATTTTGATGAAAGAGTAGAATAGCTGCCTGATTCGTGAATCACCAACAAAAGCCACTCGCTTTTCAGCAAGGCAGGTTTTAGCTTCACTGTAAGACAAAATTATCATAAGGAATCGGAAAGCCATACACTAACAAGTGCAGATAGCAATCATTCATGTATTGAATGGTTCAGTTTATAACATAATCAAGACCAGCTCTTAATACACATGAACTATCCCTGCAATAGAGTCGTCTCAGTTGGTTATTTAGCTCACAATTACTCATTCACTCGTACAGATAGACAGACACACTTGAATCTACAGCTCAATCATACTTTGTATATAGTAACCTTGCACAGTTAGTGTGGCTCACATGCTTTTGTATTTGTGCATCATGCAGCCATACGGCTGCCATACGTTCTCCCCCAAGTAACGTCCTCTGGACAGCAGCCATTCACATGAGTCTCCACCTGGAAACAAGACACAGAGAAAACCAATAAGACCAAACGAAAAAACACTGCTCTTGCTTTCACTCATAGTTTTTCTGCAATCACGACTGAAACCTGCATCCTTTGTGATACCCTGGCTTTTCATTCAGGCTTTTCAAAAGACTTGTATACAACACAGGACTTTGCTAGGGGGCATGGCACAAAATCAAGCCATCAGCAATTTAACTCAACAATAATCTCTCCGGCTATTCATTTCTGTGCAGAAATGAATAGAGCCATCTGCAAGTGAATCGATCCACAAAGACAGGCTAACATGAAGGGTCCGCAGGCTGGAAAGCGACCTGGGTATGTGGTGTCGCCAGCCAACACAGATGCTGTCAGTGTGTACACAATGGGCTCTGATTCCTATCCCCTTTCATCCTCAAAGTCCATGTACAATCCAGCTGGGAGTAATGTATACCATGCACATATGTACAGTCCAACTCTGGGCGTTGTGACTTAACTGTGACGTCAGCCTTGGGATGTGTGACAAACAAAACGAGACCGAAACCTTTGCACCTGAAAAATTATTGCTTTAATTATGCATCGACGCACAAAACCAATCTTTGCCCGACAAACCAATACAAACTTGTGACAGACTGGTGACAGGTAGCAGACTGCTACAACACTGTTAAAACCCACAGTTCAAAAGCTGAAGTTTGTTAATTGTTGACGGTACTACACCACAGATTTAACACGATTGATTGATAATGTGTCATTTATCTTCAATAGTTACACTTGTCGAATTAAAGCCCGTTGACCTCCTAATACTACAAACCTATTTCTGTCAAATGGTAGTAACATCAACCTACACATAGCTTCCAAAGGTGTAATCAAGCGTGTCCTTACAGGACCATGTAAACACAGCGAAATACAGTTAGCTTTATTCAGCTAAGCTAGCATACCAAACCCCAATTTAAGTTCGTGTAGCTAAGTAATCATTGGTAAATGACTTTGGTTGTATGCAAAATCGTCTACCTGTAAATTCTGTAACTTGTGTGTCTCACCCTTTCAGAGAAACAAAGGGTAACGACGCTCCACCGACCTGCAGAGAAGTAATGCTAGTGTTGCTCGCAGAGACAAACAGCTAGCTAGCTGACATTAGCGATAGCGTTAGATGTGTTTCTCTGGCTGCGTTCAGTGGCTATAGTAGCGAATTAAACTCGAGACCACTTACCTCCATAATACCGCAAAACCGTGTGAAACACGAGGAGTAAAATAACGACCACTAGCGATATCAACTTGGCATTTTTAATAGTGAAATGTTGATTTATTTCGCGTTTGCCCAGGCTATAGGCCAGGACCGCCATCTTTGCTCCTCCATGACAACAGGCACCTGTGCAGTCTGGCGACGGATCTTCACCATCTGCCCGTCTGCTGCATGCGACACCGCCTCCCCACCGAGTCAAAGCAGGTGCAGAGGAAAAAAGAGATTCAGAGCGTCTAAAGGGTGGATTAATCCATCAAATATTTATCCTAAGGAGACCACAGTCACTTAAGGATAATTTTGTGGTGTGCAATAATAGTTTGGTGTCATCAAACCTTGAAAACAAACCTAAATTCCGTGAGAAAAATGTTGCAATTGGACGTTGTTGTTAGAATCAAGGGATTTGAAACACACAACTGTTTATTTGCATTGGGTAGTCTGATTCATAAGAAAATAACAACAAATATTTGCCCTATTAGCTTTTTTTTTTATCGCCTTTTAAGTTAATCTAACAAAAACAAAGAGAGCAAAAACATAACCATGAATTTCTCAGGTGACACAACAGGAGTTGTTTCACACAGTCAGTAATTAGTGTGTCCCCATCAACAATGATTACAGCAGTAATCCTCCTCCTCATGGACTGGCACAACCTCTGGATGTTCTTCTGTGGGATGGCAGTCCACTCTTCAGTCAGAGCTGTCTGGAGTTGCTGCTGAGTCTGTGGAGGATGTTCACACTGTTGCACTCACTCACTCGACCAACCCCACAGGTTTTCATTTGGGTTTAGGTCAGGGCCGTCTCTTAGCTCTTGCAGGTCCAGAAATTGGTGCAGCAGGTGGATACATTGATCCTGATTCTTGTTCGCTGCACATGATCGATCATGGTGCGGGCAGTCTGTCTTTATTCCTTTGGCTAAATAACACTGGTGTGGATGCATTATTGTGGAATGGTGAGCTTTCACTGCCCTATGTGCCAATGACATAATCCCAGTCATGTTGCCCCAGCTGTGGAGTTCTTGCAGATGACATTCTCTCCACACTCTTTATACCTTTTTATAGGGGTGGGTCAGTTTACCAAGGGAATGGTAATTTGGGTTTAGTTTGATAAATGCATCCTGGCTATTTCTCTAAAAAATGTGTTTTCAGACTCAATACCTAACAAAAAGCAGTCGAACATGGCCAAACCTTCTATGTGGAGCATTATCACAAAACCTGCCCTACATATAGATGTACAACCAATTTTAAAATAGAGAAAATATTGTCTCAAACTGGGTCAAAAAGTGATTGTTTTTAAATCCCTTGAGTGTGTTGAATTTGTGCCAATGTTCAGTGGAGTAGAGGGAGTTCCTACTGGCCACTGACAGAGGCTGCTAAAGGTCATATAAGTTACTGTGTTTATTGTGTTTGAGTGGCTAGTAAAATGTACTGAATTATGTTCATCCACTTAGGTGCTTGAAATTTGCCAGTCCTATCTCTGCGGCATCTCATTAAAATGCTTACTCTGTGTATGTGTGTGTGTTAAATGAAGCAGGGAGTTACGTAACAGCAGACCTGATTATTAAAACCCTCTATTAGTTACTTATTAACATGCATAACCAAGGCCTTCAAAGGAGGCTATGTTTTCACCCTTCTGTTTTGGTTGGATTGTCGGCAGGATTACACAAGAACTCCTCAACGGATTTCAATGCAACTTTGTGGGAGGATGAGTCTTTGGCCAGAATAGACCCCCATTAAACTTTGGTGCAGATCCGGATATGTTGGGCCTTGGCAGATGTATGCGCTCTACTGAATGCCATTCTAGTTGATCATTGGACCTTAATGTTTATAAACTCTTTTTTAATGACTTATTAATATTCAGAATCTCAAACCTGACCAACAAAAAGCATTACTAATTAATACTTTTGGAATTTAGACTTTTAAAAAACCCTTTATTAATGACTTATCAATATTTAAAAATTGTCCTGACTTCTTTTCCACTCCGGTTCCACCATCGTTATGGTAACGACCCACATAATGGCTCAATATGCATACGAGAGATGGCAGCAACCCCACCTACAATAGGACTGGGAAGGACCAGGAAGAAAAGGAAAGGGAAGAGGTTACTTAACGACTCTCAAGGTAGTTTACATCTCAGAGGATAAATATCCTGACCCTGTACCAACAGAACTGATGAAGCCTCTCGGATGAGAGGTGAAATGTCTTCAAGCTAAGAAAAGAAGTCCAGTTGCTTCTGAATCAACCCTCAAGGTTTATTAATGCCTTACACATTTGACTGCAGACATTAGACTGCAACACCCCATAAATGACCTATTAATATTAATAACTGTAGGTTAGATAATTAATACCTTAATTAATTCTATATCTATAACTCCTGAGTTTATATTAAAACCGTTAATGCCTTATTAGTATTAGTAGTTATGACTGCAAAATTATAGTAAAACCCCTCATTAATGATGTATTAATATTCATAACTGCACATTTGATAAGTAAATCCTTTCTTAATGACTTATAAACATTTATAACACAGATCTGACTATCAGTACATGTGACTAAGTCTGCAGTTACAAATGTTAATAAGTTATCAATAAAGGGTTTGTTATGAAATTGACGATAAAACTTTTTTGATCACTTATTAATCTTTAGTGAACAAAAATAATTATTTTGTTTATTGTCACAATTTATAAATTATTTACCAGAAAGGTCACTTTTTTCAGTTTACTATATAGAGAAAAAAAAAACAGACTGTATAATACAGTATTTTTACTCTCACTGAAAAAAAAATATACATCTGTATTCACAGATTTAAGTCATAATTGTGTTTTGAGTTATTGAGTTATTGCCAGGATATTTTTGCAGTTTAGACTTCTTCTCAAATTAATATTCTTATCCTTGTATCCACTTTAGAGAAAATCCATAATCACACAGTAGAATGCATCATGAAATGTCTTTCTAAAATTTGATTGAAATCAAGGTGATGGCTTTTGCTCAGTTTTCAGGGTCACATCTGTGGGATTCATTGCTCATGGGTGAATGCCAAGATGCCATTCTCAAGGGTAGATGCCAAATAGAAAGGTGAATCCAGGACTGGTTTCAACATTTCCTGAGCTGCAGAGTTTCTGAGACTAACATTCTCTAAATAGCTGAAATTATTTTGCTTGTTGACAATTATATCAGTACATCCACATATCAGTGCAATGTTAACTGACACAAAACCAACGTGCTGTGATTTATTGTGGTTTCCTCTATTGTCAGTGTGATTCCCTTATTAAAACCCAGTAGCCTATCATATACAGTTGATACTTTAGAGGAAAAAAAGACAGGAGTTTCTTCTATTTCATTATCAACTCAACATTAATATATACTGTAATGCAATTACTTCAATAAAAGTTATGCATCAGTGTATCTTGATCAGAAAACTGATGTCAAATTTGTGCAATGAATTACTGAGTAGCGGTGTCGCACTCATTAAGTCTCGGAGGACATGTCTGTGTGTTGCTCCTCTTGACACGCACAGTTCAGTTTAATGCTAAAGGGAAATGACCATCTACTTTTCCAGGAGGCTCTCTCTAGAGGACATTTAGCCTTATAGGTCTGAAGGGACTAGCTTGATCTTTATCTTCCTAACAATTGTTCCAAAAAACGTGTTCTTTTTTGAGAACAGGACTAGACTGGAGCTGGAGTCATACTTGGAGTCATATTCCAAGGTTGTGGCTTTATAGGCTAAAAGATACAGGAGGGATACTGGAGATGTCACAGTATGGCTCCACTACCATTGAGCATAAGGTCACCACTGATGTTAGGAGCATCTGTCACAGTAAGCTAAACCACAGTTTAATACGGAGATTAAATGTTATAGTATAATGCCCTATAATGTAGGGTGTGTATTGATGCAGCAACTGTGTGAAACTATACTGCTAGGATTTGAATGTAATCACCTTCCTTTCACAATAGTTTGGCTGAATGAGGTCCATTATGAAAAGATGATTTGAGGCATCAAGTGTTGCCTTGAATGAAGAGAACAGCATTTATCTTGTACGGAATCTCAGCATTTCATAATTAAGTCTACTCTCTTCAGTAAACCTTTATCATATACCCCGCTGGACCTCAATCAGTGGTTGAGAGAGACAGGTATTTGGCTGTCCTTAAGGGATTGGTGGTCTGTTATCACACTCTCACAAACCACTTTGGCTCTTGTTGATGATTTGACATAATTACCACAAGCAAATGTCAAGATATTCTGGCAACTCCTACGTCCCAATAATCATATTTGAGCATTAGTATCAACATTAAGAACACATTTTCCATTATTTCAATTATAAAAATTACATAAATTTATTATTCAAAACATGCAGGCTATTCCAGTCAAGGGTCATCGTGGCTACCAAATGGGAATCCTATGGCATACTGGTTTGTCTGTGCTGCCATCTAGTGTTTCTTTACAAAACTTAGTCATCCAGCTGAAGGAGGCATGCCACACCACGGTTAATCCAGTGCGTCTGTTGCTGGTCAGAGGACAGCTCGAGGGACATGACGTAGTTGGTGGAGTGGCCAGTGGTGGACAAGGTCCCTCTACGCTCACTGGTTTTATAAACAGGACAAACGTAGACGTCGTCATGTTTAAACTTCACCATTTCTCCCGGTTTCAGCTTGATGATGGGCAAGGAGTCAAAGAGGATCTTGGGGAGGGACTCTCCAATGACCATCTTCTCTCTGTCCCAGCGCGCCCCCTCCATGAAGAGACCCGTTACATAAGCCCCATCCTCTGGCTTCTCATCCATATGGGTCTCCTCTTTTGTTACCTGGAACACAAGTCAGAGTGTGACTATCCACCTAATATATCCCTTAAATTATTTTGATTGAATATGACCAAAAACGGTGAGAAACATTAGTAATACATACCTCAAATTCAAACCCGATGTAGTCAATCGGGATGGTGTATTTTCTGGCAAAGTTCTGAGCCACTCCAGTAAGAAATGACTGGGTGAAGAAAAAGCCAGAGAGCCAGAAGACTGTAGGCGGGCCATTATCTATCCAATCCTGTCAAGACAAACATCCAAGCATTTGCATAGGTATTAGTATATTAAGAAAATCTATTATCTAAAATACATGTTGATTTACTATGATGTAATAGATTGTTTACTTTATTCATTATGCACATTCAAGCAATTCAAACCTTACATGCAGAATATGTTATTGGACTTGTACTGCCCATATACTAAATATTTCACGCTTGCTAAAGGTCTGTGTGACCCATTACAATCACAAGTCTTACCTGTAGGAACTGCAGCCTGGCAAGAAGATCTGTCACGTAGCTCCCCAGTGGCTTGAGAGAGGGGTATGACTTGACAGCCCACATAGTGGGCAACTTGCCCACCAGCATACTGTCAAAGACATTCTCAAGTTCTGCAGACATAACAACCTGGCCCTTCAAAGCCTTGCGGATGTTTACCAAGCTGCCACGCACCACATGAGTCAGTCTGTCAAGAGAGGAGAATGTGATCAAATATTAATTGTAAAAGGGTTCCTCACACAGTCCTGCACAAACTCATCAATGAGATATTTGTGATTATAGTTTGAATTTTAAAGTATGAATATTCAATTGCATAGAGGCAAAAGTTATTACCTGTTAAAGCGGATTACTTCCTGCCTCAAAACAGTATTCATCGACTCATTGTACGTGACTGGGTATTTATCCATCACCATCTGTATGTCAAAATCTGGGGGGAGCTTAGACAGGATGTCCTCTGCAAGTTCATCTACCAATTCCTACAACAGAATCAGAAAACACAAGTTTGTTTGTTACTTGTACTGTTTCCTCGGGGAAATTAGCAAAAGTCAAAACACTTCAGACAACAGGCAGCACAAACCTGAGGTGACTTAGCCCCGCCTCCCATCTCCCTGGGCAGAGTCAGCAGTACTCCATCCAGGAGCTGATTGGTCTCTTGGTTGTCCTTTGTGATGTCAGCATTGCTATGAAGGCCGAACACACAAGGATCGGCGCAGATGGGAAGACTACGAATGTAGGTGAGATAAGCCTGGAATGAAGAAAATCATAGGTGAAAATTAATTTCTTCATCGATAGATAGATTTAAGAATGAACTGATTTATAACAGTGATGTTCAACGCAGTGGCAAGATTTGCTTCAAGACAAATATTACAGTCTGAGATTTTAAAAATAATCCATCTGCTGCTGTGTGTTTGAAATGCAAGCCTGCTTTTACTTTGGCCATGATGTTGTAAGAGGACATATAATGAAATGGTAGCATTATGTGGGAATTGAACATAGCTCTGACAGTACCTGATAAAGGCCATGAGCTGGGACATAATACAGCTCTCCCTCACACAGGCGGTAGCACTCCTGCTCTATCAGCTCCCTATTGTAGAAGATGGACAGAAGTGACAACAGTAGACGTCTGTCTTTGTCATCTGTCACCCTGCCACCATAGTTACATTCACCTGCAAAGAGATAATTAAAATTAAAACAAAACTGGAAATCTTAGGACATTGTTCTGAAATTCATCAAGAGGTTTTGTCATGTTTGAGCCCTGAGAGAGGAGGAGTGGTTCCTGATAAAGGACCATACATCATCTAAAACTGCTTAACCTCAAAAACAAAAAACAAATACATCTGCCCTGAGGTTTAGGGTATCTAACAGGTCATCAGGGTGACATTCCCACTCAGCATATCCCCATGCTGTCATTATGATTGGTGTAAATGAATGCCCTGTTGTATTAACAAATATGAGATTTTCACCTGTAAGGTAAGTGAGGGCCTCCAGTGGAACCTCATCATAGTCATCCAGGAACATCTGAATCTGCCTTATACTGATCCTCAGGTCAGACTCATTGAACTCATAGGGAATATTCCAACCTGAGGGAAAATAGACAAACAACATTTAATCATTGTACAATAATTGTATAATAAACTTATTAAATAATTACAATAAAAACACATCTGAGTGGTTTAGGTTTAAAAAAAAGAAGAAGACATTTCATCACATGAGGCTCAATAGGCAGGTAAATACTACAATTTATATTTCTTACCTAGAGGTCCAAAGTTCCTTCTTTCCTGCACAAGAGCATGGAAGAAGGTGACACCAAATAGGAACTTCTGCCACATGACTTGTTTCTTGGAGCTCCCAAAGAAGGCAGGGTCAGAGATTGGATGACTCATGAAGGAGCGCAACAGGTTGGCTCTTATTCCTTTAGGAGGCTCATTGGTCATCTTCACTCCATTCTGCAGGAGACTGACTGGAAACTTGTCAGATGGATAGCTGGTCAACCATAACCTGTGGAAAACAAGAGATACATGCCATTATTGTCTTTTTCATGCAACAACTTGTTTCAGTATACTCAGTGTGTTAAGTCTGTTACCTAAAGCTCTGCTGTGTGTTCTCTGGGATGATGGTTTCTTCACAGATCCTCTCCAGAGTGGGCATCCAGCTGGTGGCCAGATGGCAGTTCTGTAGAACGACCCATGTGCCCTCTTTGATGGCTTTATCAATCATCCCAGCTGCGATAGGTCCTTGTCCCTGTCCAAGAGATATGGTCTGGGTCTTACTGCCCCCCATTTTTAGGTCATCAGCAAACTTGAGCAGACCTGAAGAAACAAAACTCAATTAAAGACTTTTTGCATCCAAACATATAATCAGGATTCTTCTAAAGTCTCCCTCTGTACTTAATTGGAAATTAAAGTTTGACTAGAGTACAACAGTTTGACAAGTCTTTGATTAATAATCACCTGCAGTTGGATCAGATCCTGGTGACAACACAAAGATGAGAGGAGAGCAGCAGGTAGAGTCTTTGTAACTCTCTGCCAGGTCAAAGGTGGGAGGCTCAATGTAAGCCTGTCCCATTTGATGCAGAATGAAATCCTGCACTGCTGGAACCAGTTTATCTGGCCTGAAGCACCGGATTATGATCATTCTTTCCATCTCTGCCAACTTGCTCCACTGGTCAGGTAACTGTTCTTCATGCGGCTTCCCTGAATCATAGAGTTGCTTCCATTTGGAAACGTTCTCTCGGACATGTTCAGAGAAACCATCCAACTGTGGAAGTTGGGATGCCCTTACAATTTCAGACCAGGATTTGTCTGACAGCCACTCTGGCGCAGGGTTGGGATAAGGGTTATCCAAAGCAATGCCTCCTGTTAGAAGGAAGCGCCAGACTTGGTCATCAACCTGGCACTTACCCTGCATGATGCCCACAGTGAGGAGCAGGGAGAAAAGAAGCTTATCCTTCTCAAAAAGTGAGCGACACACATTACTGTAGATGTTGAGAGTAAAGTGGTCAATGATGTTTTTGCTCCTTTCTTCCACAATATCACTCTTCAAGCTCTGGCCAATGGAACGTGTGTAGAGGTTGATGAACCAGGTCAGAGAGTACTGATACATAGGATCAATGTTGGCCAGTTCAGAGATACAAAAGAACAAAATGGAGGAGTGCTCAGCCACATCACGGTAAAGCATTCGAGTTTGATCGATCTCTTTCTCCGTGACACTGGCAATCTTCTGCTTCTCTGATATCTCCTCAGAGAGGATTTTGGAGGATGACAAAATGTTAACAGCAGTCTCATCCTCTAGGATGTTCCCCTTAGAGGAGGACAGCACCTGTAAAATTCTATCCTCAAGTTCCTTCAGCTGCTTGTTGTTAGCAGCACCCTCCAGAATGAGCTTGTTCTTCTTCTCTTCCAGCTCAGGTTTCTCCTTGGCTGCTACAAGGCCTAACAGCTGGTCCTGCAGGCCCTGTGGTGTGATCATAAAGTTCAAAAGGCAAACTTTCACAGCCACCTCTGGCAGGTAGTGAGGGTTCCTGAGTCTAGTGGTCATGTAGAACAAAAACTCTTGAGAATATTCCACAGTGTTCTCTCCTATTTTCATGTACTCGACACCTTGCTGTTTGAAGGTCTGCCTCAGCAACACAGGTTCAAGTACAGGATCAAGTTCCTCTCCAATGTTCTCCAAAAGAACTGGGGTTCCTAATCGGATGCAGTTCTCCAATTTCCTGACATAGTCACCATCAGACAGTTTGATGACAGTAAGATGATTAGCCTTCTCCATGTTTTTAATCCACTTGCTGGCTTGGCCTTGAGGATCAATCATGAGAGGCCAGCGACGGGAGTTAAACACAATGATACCATTGTCTGTGGAGAAGGAGTCCACTGGTAGTCCAGCAATCTGCCATGCCCTGATTGACACCTGGTTACCCAGAGAATTGCTGAGACTGAAGTCCTCAGAGAATGGGATTTTCTTCTCCTTGCACAATATGCGCCACTCTTCCTGGCACTCGGTACGATAGTCGACCGTAAATGCCCCAAGGTACGATACAGTGGCAGAAGACAGTAGTATGTCACCTGTCAGGTTGGTGTATCTGCAGAAGGGAAATATAGTTCCAATTTAATAAACATTAATATTTAATAATATTATTCAAGACAATATACATTATTATTATTATTGTTATTATTATTATTATTAGTAGTAGTATTATTGTACCTAATTCCTAGTTGCCTTGCAGCCTCTGTCCACCTGTCCTTCTCCTCATTCAGTCCTTGTATCAGCTTCTCTGCCCTGTTCAGCTTCTGAGAACACAATTCAATGTTGTCCTCCAGGTCTTTCTTCTTTTTAGACATGGCGTCCAAGTCATTCTGCAGACTCTGCAGTTTGTCCTCAACTTCTTTCAGCTCTGCTTTTTTGACTGCCAGCTTTTCCATCTGTGCAGCCAGCACAACCGCAGCCTCCTCCAGTCTCTTCTTTTTGGGGGCTACTTCTTTGGCTACACCTTCATACTTAACCAAAGCTCTCACCCATAGACAGAGACCCTGACAAGCAGTGGAAACCTTCTTTATGACTTTGGGGTCAAACTCAGGGTTGTCCATATACTTGTCTTTAATTTTCTTGATGCATGGGGCAGGGATATTGTCTATGTCGTACTGTCTGAGGCTGTCTAAAAACTTCAGGTCTCCAAGGAGCTTCTTTGAGGGAACCCAGTAGTCCTCAATCTTTGTCCCTGCAACATATTAAAAAATAACAATTGAATGATATATGAAAAAGTAATTCTGTTATCATTTTATACATTAAGATGAATATTGTTTGTTTCCAAAGTGCAATATAAACTTTTGTCAATGAGAATGATGCCATATAAAAATCATACTGTAGAAGTTCAAATCTAACCTAAGCCACTAGGATCAGGTTTCCTTTCAGGTTTGATGCCCTTCATTATACAGATGGCCTCCATGACCACTTTCACTTGATTTGGTGGGTTCGACATACTCTTGACAACGGTAATGTCTTGAGGTTTCAAGGTGTTCAGGGCTCCAAAGGCTTCATCCAATGCAGGCTGTGCTTCATTCAACTCTTTCTGACACTCATCCTGAAAGACAATGGTACACAAAAATCAGTGTCTGATGCAAAACAAAATACTGCAAATGCCTACCATATCATTTTTAATGTCTTGAAAATAAATGGCAGATATATTTATTAATAAATTTGAATGCTACATTAATTATAGTCATTCTTGTTCATCTCTTAAAATATATAAATACCTTCATGGCTTGTGCTTCAGCTGCTGCTTCATTTGCCTCTTTCTCATCAGCAGACACAAGTTCTCTCTTGGCATCCACCTCCACTGTTTCCCTTGCTAGCTTATCCTTCATCTTATCTGTTTCATCGGAGGTCTCTTTGAGCTTTGGCTGCAAGACTGTCAGCTCCTCCTGCATCACTGACACCTGTGAACATGCAGTGTAAAATTGGATGATGGTGTGTCAGTATCATTAATTTTGTCAAACGAGCAAGGTAACATTCAAAGTAATAATGGTTGACAGGGTGCATCACCTGAGATGCAGCAAACTCCAGTTTCTGGAGACCAACTATGTAGCGGTTCTTTGCAGCATTCACTTCCTCCCGCTTGACATTGAGCAAAGTCTTGAAGGTGAGGATGAGCTCAAGATAGGAGGTGGGTGTGACATAGTTGTGTCTCCTCAGTCTGGAGTAGTACCTTTGAGACATCTCTTTGACACTTGTCTGGAAAGTCTTGCACATCTCTACAACCCTGAGATCAGAGAAAACAACACAAATTAAATACTAAACAGTGCTAGATGAAAATGAAGTTCATTGAGCAGTTGGGGGGAGTACTGCTTTTTTTTTATAACTTACTTCAGTCTAGTGTCACTGTCCATTTCCACGTCCTTCAAGAACTTGTGGGCCACCATCTCCAAAGCATCACTTGGCCAAGCATGGAACCAGTCAATGGTGCAGCAGTTGATCAGGGAGGGGAACATCCTAAGGCGGTTCCTAAATGCATCACCGATAGGGCTCATGGCTGTTGAATACAATAATTCCTAGTTAGAACTTGTTACAAAAACCTCTATCATACAGTAGAAGGGACATGTAAAGGTGCCTACCTAGCACAATGTGAAGGTTTGCCTTCACACGGTCAATGAAGAAGTTGTACATTGACAGCGGAGTGGTATCTATCTTTTTGCCCATATTACGGGCAATTCCCTGCACTTTCTCGATGATCTCAGCACGTTCATCCGCAGCAAAGATGTTAGGCACATCACCAGTGTTAAGCAACATGTTGATGTCTTCTAACATGGCCTCATCCTTAATTTGGCTGTCATTGAACAGGAACACCAGGCGCTGGCCTTCAATGCCTGCACGAAGCATTATCTGCTTCAGGTCATCACGCCAGTCTGTCATGCTGTAGTTCTTTGTCAACTCAATCTGGAACAGGACGTAATCATTGATGAAAGTAGCCATCTTAGTGGCACTTTGACGCCCCGAACCACCAATGCCGACGAGTAGAAGATGGCCATTGTCTTGTTTCAGCACACGACAGATACGGGAAATGTGCTCAATGGCAAACTGGAACATAACAAGGGACATGGGTGTCTTGCTGCTTTTGTTGTACTCGTCAAGGTAAAACTCCATCACCTCTTGTAAGGCACAGAAGTCTGGGATTTCATCATAGGCCTTATCAGAATCGCGCTTGGCGTAGTCTCCAAAGAACAAACTACGGATGCTCTCGTCTGATACTTTGCCATCTGTGCTGAGATGACTCAGGAGCTAGACAACAACAGGAGAGATTCAGGATTAAACACTGCAGTGTAGTGCATCTAAACCATGCTGCTTCATACTACACAAAAATGGCAATGTCTCCAACAGGTCGTTTATTGTTTATGTTTTTGGTATGACTTTCAGAAGAAAAGCTTGTAAAGCTATGCATTTAAAAGCAGAAACTCTTTAGACTGACTCAGACTGATGGAACTGATTTTTTTTCACAAGGGTCAGAATTCTTATTCTTCTCATTCATATGTAAACTGACAGAACTGAATAACAGCTTTAACTTTGCTGGAATTTCTTTGTGTGTGTGTGTGTGTGTGTGTGTGTGTGTGTACTAATCAAATACGCACGTTTTCCACACTCTGGTTAAAACAATGTGAAGTTCTCTCTTTGACGATGTCAAAGAATGTCTCCTTGTCTCCGCTGTCAATCAGTCGGTCATAGAAAACACGGTACACCTCATGGATCCACAGGCGAATCAGTTTGTTTCCATCCTGAAATAAGTGGCAAACATACATGAGAAAACAGCAGAGCAATCCAGAGCAATTTATTTAAACATTTCACATTGTTTCAACTCTTACCTGCAAGTTTGTACGTGGAACTAGGAGTACACCTCGGATTACCCTGGAAACATCTCGCAGGTTGAAGATGTAATGGGACTTCGATGGGGTGGGTAGGAAACTGTTCATGGTATCCTTATATACCGCCATGGTCGCCTGGACCATGATGTTGCCCAATCTAGGATTTAAGAAAAAATACAGTATGTTTTTCTGATATAGCTAATTGACATAATTCTACCACTGCATGACCTAGTAATACATAAATGAACATTTACCTGCAGAAAGAGCTATCAAAGCCCTTGCTGAAGTGCCATTGGGTAATGGAGCTGAAAATCTTCGTCAGCGTTTCATCATCAAAGGAATCAATTGAGATGACATTCAAGTTGCGCGTGAAGCGGCCTAGGATTTCAAACATTTTTCAATTAGAGTCAACCTCACAACTGCTGCTCACTTTTAAGATATTATTAATATTAAATAAATAAGCATTTCAACAGTACCTGTAATGTCATTTTTCCCTCCACCAGGAGGCCCCATTGCAGACAGAAACAGCACATCCACTATGCTTAGTTTGGACGTGTCTTTCTTGTCGTACCAGTGATGATGGTCAATCCACTGCCTCAACAACTCGATTGGGGGTTGGGCGCCATAGATCTCTTTTGCTGGCATGTTCAGATCATCTATACAGAAGAAATCACAGCAATGATCAGTGAAAAATGATTAAAACACTTCTTAATATGTGACACCCTCTGTCCCCTTTTACTCCAACAGTATGGTGTTATGCTGTATGAGTGTCTAATCTTTACCAACGTAGACGACGCATTTCTTTCCCATAGGAGGTCCGAATACGCCCCTTCTTCTTTTATCCAGCTTAGCCATTATGATGTCTTGAATCTGGTTAGCTGAGGTTCGGGCTGAGAAATTAATGCAGATCGGTGTATACCGATCTTTGGGCAGCTTAACCAAGAAGCTTTGGTTAATAACAGTTTTGCCAGTACCAGTAGGCCCCACAAACAGCAAGGGTATTTCGTGACCCAGGTAGGTTTGCAGGAAAAAGAGCTGACGAGCTGTCTCCATGGTAGGGATGATGAGGTCTGACACCTGTTAAGGATATGAGGAATCTCAGCGAACATGAACATCTACAGTGGCTTCTGTACCATACATTGCAAAAGACTGTTCTCACCCCGGTCACTACCTGTTTAAACCTCTGCCCTCAGAGAGGAACTACCGGTCATTAAAAGCTCAGACCACCAGACTCATCAACAGTTTTTTCCCCACAGCCATTAGAACTCTCAATCAACACACACAATAAAACAAACCTAGTGTAACCCTCTCTTCACACTGCAACAACTACCGAGAACTGTGCAACCAATACAGGGAACGTGCAATATTGTGACATGACACTGTTATTGTTATCAATAGTCTATATTTTCAATCAGTGCAATGTGTGTTTTTCTTACATAGTGTGAACATGTTTACATTGTGTTGAGTGTGTGAGTTTATATTTTATCTTTTGTGTTTATATTCTGTTATTTATTCTTATACACAAACAGGAGTGGAACACTTGATTTTGTTGTATTTTGCATATACAATGACAATAAAGGCTTTCTATAAACACACTCACATTAGCTTCAGCTGGAATGATGTTTTCTTCATCAGCGATTGAATCAGTCCATACATTCCACTTTCCTATTTCACCCTTTTGAAAGACGTAGTCATAGACAGTACCTGCAAAAAGGTAAGCACACGTTAGTAATGTTGAAAAAGAATTGTAATTTGTATTGTCAGTATAAACATAATGTCTACTGAAATGAAGTTACCTTTCTCAGGGAAGAAGCTGTTCTTTTTGAGTTTGACACTCTTAGGCCGAGGGTGCTCATCATCCATGCCCATGATCAGATTGCGGTAAAAGACATCAAACTTCTTACGACTATCCCCAGTGATGGTCCCGCCCAGAGTCCAAACGACCGCGAAAAGGAACAGACTCTGCAGCCACATGGATATTTGCTGGCTGGACTTCTGTGTATCATTAGGTCCGGAGGGAGAAATTTCATCTGTGTGTAGACAGAAATGTTAACACACACACTGAAAACAAATACGTACAAATTATCAGTTCACTGTCCTTCTTACTAACCTATGAGGCAGGTGTACAATCTCATTAGACTGTAGGACAAGTGAATGGGAGATGTCTGAACAACAAAGTGACACTCCTTGTCGATAAAGTCCAGACAGGGCTGAACAAGCCAATCAAACAGGTCCAAAATCTGAAAATAAACACAAAACACATCATTTGACATCTTAAAGGACATAATGTAACCAAGACCTTAAGATACCATTGATACACCAGTTAAAACATGCATGTTTGTAATCTTACCAGTTCTCTATGTTCAGTGCTCAGGTTTTCAGGCAGAGTTCTCATGTAGGAATCTCGGAGAGGAGTCCAGCCCAGTTGTTGAGGCTCCATGTATATCATACCACACCTTTAGAAAGATGGTTAAATTAATAAAATGTTTTCTAAAACTCTATGAATATGTGTTTTCTATACCACAATTGCGGGTGCAGTTTCTCTCTGTTTTGCTCACCTACTGACAGTAGCGGGAGAGGCTTGCTCCAAGTCAGCTGTTTCGAAGATCAGACTCATCTTGGGACTCATCTGAATGATCTCACCACTCATCAGACAAAGCTAGTAGAGAACATAGTGAACAAAACAGAGGGTTAACATTTAAAAAGCTGTAAATTAAAGGTAAATCCTTTTCAGAAATTAAGAACGCCCACTTTTTGACAGCGGGCAAAAAACTACAGTTAATTAGGCATAAATGGCCAATACCTTCTTGTTGTCATCCAGAGCAGTATTCAAGTTCTCAATCCAAACAGCGTCAATGGGTCCATCAAAGATGAGCCATTGCCGATTTTCTGAGGTGGAGCTGGCCTGCTCCCTGAAGGAGGTGGCCAGGACACCATCAGACCACTCATGGCTGGCTGGATCGAAGCAGCCATATAGCTGTCCCATCGTGATGGCCTTTGGGTTGATGATGCGGTAATCCACAGCAAACTCCTCCATTAGCCCAGCTGAAAAAGTGAATCAGAGAATAAACCCTTATGGATACTTATCACAAAACCAATTAAACAGAAACATGTCTTTCCTAAGAGTTTGCTATAGGGGCAATTTATGGTAAAAACCATGGTAGCAACTAGAATATCAATGTTAATTGAAATACCTACCTCCATAAAGGTCTCCAAGGGCAGCAGCAAGAACTTTGTAGGTAGAAGTCTTTCCTCCAAGAGGATCTCCTACTATCATGAAACCATGGCGTACCAACATCATCTCATACACCTATACAAAAGCACAAATCAAATTCTAAGTACCTTTATGTGGTTGAAGTATAGTGTCACAATTAACCAAACTACTTTTATTAATCTTAATCAATAATGTACTTGTTTCTGGTACCTGGATGATTTTACTGATGAACCATGGGACAGGCTGGAGATTTAGCTTAGCGATGTTGTCATGAATAGCCTTGAGGAGGAGATCATAGTCTGGATTTGGAAGGACCACTCCAGGGAATAAATCAGAGATGATACCCTGTGGGAAGCAGCAGGAGAATTAAATGGAATAATTCCTAAAAGATTTATACTTGCAACTGCAATTAGATTTGGTACAAAATATGTCACCTGAAACAGCGGCACATCCTGTGCCAGAAACTTGGCCATGTTGACGTCCATCAGCGCCCTAAGCAAAAGCACACTCTCGTTCTCCTCTGGGTACTTCAGCTTCAGATTGCCTGCTGCAGTCAGCACAGACTTCACAGCTCGCATACCATAGTCATAATGGTGTTGGGAGGACAGCTGCTCGGAACACAGACGATAGGTGGCCACGATTTTCTGGGCCAGACTGTCAACAAAAGTGAAGATGTATGAGGCTTGGTGAATGAATCACCTGAGAGTGTAGCCCAGAAAAAAATATGCTTAATAAAAATATTTTGTCCTGGGACCATTCACACATACCTGCCTGACTCAATGAAGCCCATAGAGTATAATGAGATTTTTCCAATGAGACCATAGTCTGGCACCATCATAGCAACTGTACGGAAAAGAGCCTGCAACAACACAAGAATGATTGTCACACATCCATTTTACACTTTCATTATACCCGTTTGCCATTTCTTCATCTTCAGATTGTGCTCTGTTAACTGATGTCTAAGGCTATACTACTTGGCTACAATGATGTACCTTTAAGTTGTCAGGTAGCTCGGCCCTGCCAGCATAACCAGGGTTCATGGTGATAAATACAGCACAGGTTGGGTTGAGCGACAGCTCTGTCCCTTCAAACATAAAGGTCTTCAGATTCTGTGCAATGGCCTGTTGTATGCAGAGGATCTGCTGAGCCACCACAGAGAGCACCTCCACCTGTGACACACAAACACACCATGTGAAGAAAATTCTTCATTAATATGCAAGATATGAAATGATGGATATTCTAACATATAAAATGGTACTTGAAAAATAGAGTCAGTGGAACGCAAACAAGAATGATCTGCCATTTTGTTTTTAGTAATTAGTAGTATTTTGTATGAGCTGCAATGTGTTATTTACTTTATTTGATAAGATGGTTTAAAGGGCATTAAAACAATCCTATAAACTTTGCTTAAAAGCAGTGTCTCTACATCCTGATGAGCTGAAGATGATCTGAATTTGGGTAGGTGTCGTAGTATGGTGAAAACATATTTCTTTAACATTTGTTTGTGCAAACTAGATTCCACATTCATAATGGCCAAACACAGACAGACACACACAGATTTGAGAAGTATAACCGTAGCTGTGCTTACCTCAATACGATTGAACTCATCAAAACAGGCCCAGGCTCCAGACTGAGCCAATCCTTTGAAGAATTTACTCATAGCCTTGTAGTCCAGACCATCAGAGCAGTTGAACACCACACACTAGAAACAAATAATCGTTTTAATATAAAAAAAAAATAGGAGACCTGATATAAAGAAAAAAACAAAGGCATATCAATGTTTCACTTGAAAACATTTTGATCTACCTGCTTAGCCAATGCTTTTGCCAGATCTTTTGTGGTCTCAGTCTTGCCAGTTCCAGCAGGACCCTCAGGGGCTCCTCCCAAGTTCAACTTCAAAGCTCCCATTAGAGTTCTGGTTTGAAAAAAAAGTCATTTGATTGGATGATACAGTGCAAAAACTACACATCTTGGACAATCAGGGACAGTGTCTTAGAATATGCCTACAGTAAATTTTACTTTGACATTGTATTTTGTAGTTCTCCACTACTGTAAGTTACCTGTAGCAGCGGTCAGTAAGAGGCGTGATTACGAGACGGGAGGAATTTCCAAGATATTCGTAGCCATATTTCAAGCAGGTGCTGATCATGCGCACCGTCACATCAGAGTCCTCCCAGAAGTAACGCAGCTGAGAAAGCCAAGCAAAGTCATCCACTGAAGAGATGCGGTCCTCTGCCAATTTTGCCACAACATCTCGAGCTAGGAGAGGAAAAAGGAATAGAATTTGTCTTCAAGCTACATTATTATTCTTGAAGGGGGGGGGGACTTTTTGGCCTTTATTTTGAGAGGAGAGTTTGGAGATTGACTGGAAAATGGGGAACAAAGAGGGGGGATGACATGCAGCGAACAGGGCTCCAGGCTGGAATGGAAACAGGGCTGCTGCTGAGGCCTCCGTACACAGGGCTGTGCCCTCTACCAGGTGAGAAAACAGGGTGCCCCATGCAAATTAGACTAAATCAAGAAAGCATATTAAATGTAATTTGTATAGAGGTGCCGTTATCTCAGTCGACAGAGCATGCGAGTCCTCTAGCAGCAGCCATGGGTTTGCTCCCATCTGTTGCCCTTTGCTGAGTGTCCTCCCACTGTCTCTCTGTCTCCCCATTTCCTGACTCTCTCCAGCTGTCCTATACAAAAATAAAGGTTAAAAGCCCCAAAAAACATAAATGTTATATTACCATGAACATCTATAACAGTAAGGGCACCAAGGGTCATCCTTGCCCCTCCTGGCAGCTTCCCACGAACCAGCTCCACAATATCAGCAATCTGGGTATTGCACTGCTCCACATAGGCCTAGGGTAAATGAAAAAAACAGTACAACTTTTAGACTACAGTGTAGTAAGTATCTAAGTTTCACATTTAGAAGTTATACTTCTATGTGGAAGTTAGCTGTGGATGTACAGGTGTGTTTAAAGACTGACCGGCAGAGAGTTGGTCTGAATAGCTTCAGATACTTCATCGGTCCAAAAGATGGAGGAGGCACAAATAACAACTTGGCCAGGCCACTGCAACACCCACTCCTTCCTAGGCACCTACAGGAGGAATTTCCCAGTAGAGATGAGGTTTTTACACTGCTTATACTCATGGAGAATGTTCAATCTGAACCACAATAAACAGTAATCCTGCCATTTACAGAAAATGTTTAGCTATGGCAAAAAAGAAGAAGCTTTATCTCCAAATACCTCATCATACTGATTGAGTCCTTCATAGATGACATGTCGAACACTCTTGAGCATGAGTTTCTCCACCTGCAGCAGCCATTTCTCGACCATACCCTAAAAACGGGTTACAATCATCCAATATTTTATGTACAGGATATTATGTCCAACAAATTTAAATTTAAAAAAACAGAAATATTAGAAATGACATAAATATGATACTTATATGAATGTCAATTGAATGCTATATATAAAAACTCTGTCTGTTCTATACCTTGGCTTGGACTGGATAGATCTTTTCTGTAAAGGGTACAGTCTCATTTTCAGAGCTCATCATGCCAGTGATCACCAAGTCCTTGGTGAACACCAGTTTGGCAATGCCCTCAAAACACTTCTTTAGGTGGGGCTGCACACACAGTGGGTCCTTGGTCTGTGACAGGATCTCCAGAAGCTCGTCGTTGGACAGGAAGAAGAACCTGTGAATATGATGAAGAGGAGAGATTAAACAAAACAACCCAGTTGACCCTCAGAAATATGTTAATACAAGTGCTCACTGTGTCTTTTATACATATTATATACATATTTCTGTAATTATAATTTACTATTATGGCTAGTACTACGGATCTATACCTAGGAAAATAGAGTCTCTTCTTCTCCAAGTAGGTATTGAGGCCTTTTTGGATTTCTTCCAGTAACACATTGGACTCCTGAAGCTGTTTCAGCATGTCGGGCGGGTCAGTAGCCACCAGCACATGTGTATCCTTAGCCTGGAGCAGAGAAATCCCAGAAGCAAAGTGCATTAGACTCAGTTTTCACAAACAAAAACAGGAGGTCATGTGACAAGATGACTTACCACTTCAGCAATGATCTTCCTCCAGTATCTGTCCACAGAGGAAAATTTGCGTCCTTCCACAGGCATCTGGGCAATGATGTCCTCGGAGCTGAAGACAGGTTCAAGATAGAGCCAAGTTGCTTGACAGCTTAACATGGGCTCTATGATTTCCTGCATACTCTGAAGCTTGTTCTCCCATTGCTGAGTAGGAGAGCAATCGGAAGAATAACACAGTTATAGCAACAACAAGCTATTGTTGTATCTCCTAGTTTTAGCATCTTTATGGTACAGATAACAATATGCTAAACAATTCTACAAAAGCCAACATAATACTAAAGAAGTCAATGATTGCAAACAAGAACCCACAAAAAAGAAAACAAGATAATGATGTAAAAGTTGTACAACACACAAAATTGGCAGTGCAAACAAAATCACGTGATAGCAAATCAATGAAAATAGTTGCAGATTCAGAAGGTTACTGTCTAGCGATTGTATTAGCCTGCATTCCTCCAACAGGCTGTTTCAAGCCTATTAATAGAAATGTATGGCTCCAAACAAAGCCGCTTTGACGGGTGTATAGAGTGACTCTGCAGAGGCTGCGTTTATGCAGAACAGGCTTTTTTTAAAAACTTGCTCTGGTATGAAATTGTGTTTGGATTTCCACCTGCTCAGATCATATCTTACTGCAAACAAAACACTTTTGTGGCTTCAACTAGCAGAGTCGTATTCTTATTTCATATTTGGACTATTTTACTTTTATAAACATTTTAGTTGTAAACCCATAAAGATTCAAATGTCAAAATACTATGCTGTGTTATATTAACTAACAATAAAACACCCATATCTACTGAACGCTACAGCAGTCAATTTGAAAGTATATTATTTTTGAAAATGCAATATAGTACATTATGATGAGTGAGCTCCATTAAGATATCCAGTTAGCTTCTCTAAGCCAAGTTCACAATAACATCTATTATTTCAACTTACTGACCAACACAACAAAAGCTTTAGAAGTTAAATGTATTATTATTATTTATCCCTTTCATCACATGCTTAAGAGGACAAAGAGTGATTTATGTTGCTGAGTCTTACCTTGCATTCAGTCTCTATCTGCTTAATGAAAGGTGAACCTAGCATGGTCTGCATCTTAATCATGTTGTCATCAAGAAGAATTTGGATGTCATCAACAGCAGACAAAAGTTTGATATCCTGTGATAAAACATTAATCATAGTTAATATGAGTTGATATCAACCCTCTGTATGACAATTCATAGGCAGCAACACAGACAACATATTGATTTCTTGTAATATTTCAATATTCAAGATGTAATTCTTTGGAAGAAGTTGAGGTATTTCTAATGTTAAAGTGTGTGATTGTGTATTTGACATACGGTATCCTTGTATTGAATCAAAGTGAACTGGAGCTCGGTCCATTCCTCTTTCATTTTCCTCAGATTTTTCTCCTGTGAGTACTCATTATCGGCAGTAGCTCCGACCTCTTCCAACCTAAGGCAGAGGTAAAAAAAAAGATGCATCACTTTCTGATCATGGTGAAAAACACTTTTTCCTATAAACCATGGTTTTGTATGAAGTATTCCGACACGGTGGTCTTACTTATCAGAGAACTTGGAAAGCCCCAGGTCCAACATGTCACGCAGGGAACTGTTCTCATTCGGTTGGATATCAACACCCCCAATGACACTAATCTGCAGACACATAAATCATTCACATTAGCCTCATGGATCAGAGGAGACACAGGACACACGGCCATTACAAAGTAAATCTAACATCTCTCAGCTGATCTAATGGAGCAACAAAATAAAAATTCAGCTGACCATCTCCCAGTGGCGGGCTTTGATTGCTCTGTTACAGATGAGCTCCAGGACGGGTGAGTGCTTCATGAACTTCTCTATCTTGCTTCTAAACATTTTGGCCACTCCCCAAGGCACAGGATGATCAGAGAAAGTCGTCATCAGTTTTTTCATGGTCACTGACATGAAGACTAATTCATCCGAGATCTTCTTAGCATCCATGTGTTTGGCGGGACCTGGGAGTTAAAGGATAAAGGAAAAACACCAATGTGAAAAGAACTGTGCATCCTGCCTGCACGTGCTATGTGCTATAAGTCGATATAAAACGCAGTCACACAATAGTTTCAGCAACGTGAGTTACCCACCATTCATCCACTCTTCTGACTTGTTCTCAAAGTCCAGTATTGTGGTCCAGAGCTGTTCATATGGCTGTTTGTCAGCCATCATACGTTGGAGCACTGGGAACTTGCTCTGGTCCTTGTCCAGCAAAGTCTGGTCTTTGTTGATATCCTGAAGAAATGGCATAAATTGAGTTAACATTTGAATCATGACTTTAGGGATGAAGTAAGATCTGCTTGGTTACCAAAGCTTTCAAATCAAGAGGATGACCAAATTCATTTTAGTGTTGCACTGTAAGAGTGCAGTGTCTCTCACCTCTAGTTCAGTGAGGGCAGCTTCCAGGTTGGCAGTGATTCGAGTGAGATTTTCAACATTGGTCTTCATCTCCTGCATGTTGATCACTTCCTTCAGTTTAAAGGTCTGTATCTCCTTCTCTATATCCTGCAGCTTCAGCTCTAGGTCTGATACCCTAAGAGAGTCAAATAGCAATGCAGCGGGTGTCATTTCAGTGGTTGGCTTTAGAGACACTCGACTTAGTTTTGTCAGAGAATACTGACTGAATACAAATTTACTGAACAGTTAGGGAAAGATGTGGATATTCTTAACAGTTGTTCCCACACATTTCAGCAATTTTCAGCATATTCAAAGAGGAAGGTGAGAAAATTAACAGTAAAAACAGGAACATAGTGAGTGTGATACCATCCATAGGTTTTGTAAGGGACATATTGAACTCTAAATTTAAATGTACAACACTTCTCATGTGGGCATAAATAACTTGCATGTGATAGATAACAGATTCTGCTGTGTTCCTGGAATGTGAATTGTGTTCTTTAAATAACCTTGTTTGGAGATGGTCCTCAGCTTTTTTTGTTAAAGTGACCAGACGAGTCTTGCTGTTCTTAAGCTCTGTCCGGATCTGTTTGGGCCAGTGGAAAACACGGGCGTTCAGCTTGAAGTCATCAGCTAGAGGAGAAAAGAAGAGACAGACTAAGTATAATATATTCAAATATACAGTACATATAATTACAAATACTATAATATGTTTCACTTACAGGATAGACAGGGATAACTGATGAGGAACATGAGGCGGGCTCCTGCCTCATTAATCTCATCCTTCAGCTCGTGAACGGTCTTATCACTGGTCTTCTTTATGTACTGGCTGAGAGAAATCAACTCCTCTGTGGTTTCTGGGGTGGATCTGATGGTCTTGGTTATCTCCTCAAATCTCTGACAGATCCTGGAAAAGAACAAGAGCTTGTGTTTTAAACAAAAGTGTAGCTGATTTGCTGTTTGAACTAAACAAAGAGGGGAAAAATGAATCTATCAGACACTTTTGAATGTTCAGGTTACAAAAGTTGAAGGAAACAGCGAGTTTCCTCTTACCTCTTGTTTAGCTGTCGGTTCTCCTCCAACTTGAACACGATGAGCTCGTCTCTCAGTTTTGCAGCACGGTCACGCAGGTCATCATTCAGCTGGCCAGCATGTAGACAAAACATGGACAGGGGCACCGTAATGTGCTCTGAATAAATCCCCTTCCTCAAGTCATTGATGCTCTCAATTTTCTGAGGATTGAGAGAGAGAGAGAGAGAGAGAGAGAGAGAGAGAGAGAGAGGACAATCAATGTCAGCTAAAATACAAAATGTTCAGTGTAGATTCTTGATGGAAAGGTTTCATTACCTTTGCAAATTCTTCTAATGAGTGCTCCTCTTTGAGAAATGCTGATATATCCTGCTTCGCTGCTTGGTCCAGTAGATTGCCGTATTTCCGATATACATTCAAATACCTAAAGAAAGACATGTGGTATTAACATTTCCTCTACTTTTTACTTCATTTTGCTGGAACATCAGTGAAATTAAAAGACACAAATATTTAATGTATTTTTACTTTTTAGGTCCCACGGTGTTTTTGTGGAAAATGTCCTTGACGTTGTCGATTAGGCTTGTAACCATTGGCTCATCAGGTTTGACGGTGCGAATGTACAAGTTGTTGACTTTGTCAAAAAGGACACACTCCACCTGGTGAAAGATATGATAGCATGTTTTTTTGTTAAAAACAGAATTGGCACTGTGAATCGTGAAATGTGAAGCAGATGACAATAACATCATAAGGCTTGTGTTGCTAAAGGAATTCTGTACCCTAAGCAGTTTCTCAGCACTCTTGATGATTTCCATGAAGGCTCTGTTGATGAGCTCCCAACATTCATGAAAACTTGGACTGAAGTCAATATCAGGCTCATTCATTTGTAGCTTGACCAGGAACACCTCAGACTTGATGTACTTCAGGTCATCAAAAATATCACCATAGTCGTTGCCATCCTGAGGAACAAAGAACACAGGGAAACTATAATTACTGCCTCACCGCCATGCATCAGTTAAGTTGAAGTTAACATGCATATCTGTCCAGACCCCTAATGTATGTAGTGAAGACTTTGAAGTATTCAACATCAGGTAATAAGAAAAGAAAAATGGTTTGTGAAGTTAATATTTGACCTTTGGGATATAAAATGTCGCCATTTTATCTATTTAAACCATCATTTTCTGAGATATTGTTTTCATAAGAATGGAAGGAGATGGACACACAACACAGAAACATATTGCCTTCTGACACAGCTGGACAGAAGCATTATGAAAAAGTCTAATCTGACAAGTAAGAGCAGATTTTGTTGCTCCACTCACAAAATTCTAAAGACCATTTTAATATATTCCAAAACAAAATAGAGTAACTTAAAATTTTGTCCAAACCTCATGAATAGAGAAGAAAGACAACAGGTCCTTAAGTGATTCTGTGACCAAGCTTCGGAGCTGCAGTGACATGAGAGCTGTCACACAGAAGAAGAACTCCTGGATAGCTACAGAAACCAACTCTTTAGTCCTAGGGATGAAGGGCAACCACTCGTCTTTGAAGGTCCCAAAGAGTGATGCACACTCAGGCAGCCACCTAAAATCAGATAATCATGTTAAGTTCAGCTGTACTTTTGTTTTTTTATTTTGTTTTGATTATCATACAAATGCAAAGAAGTGTTGTAAGGTCATATCAACAAAAATATAACCACTGATAGTCTTGTAAGTTCAGAATTTTTTGTTTTTAAACACATCACAATAGAAAAATTTGCACACAAAAAAAACAGATTTAGAAAAAAACCCACGGTGATACAATGTCTAATTACAATAACTATTTCTTGTTTTTTACTTATAGAGAGGGACCATGGTGCTTATGAAGCTTAACTCTAAATTAATTTTAAAAATTCTGAATCATTAATAGAGCTTCATCTATTGTAAAGTGCAGTGAGCTGTGTCTTAAAACAGCAGGAAATATCACTACTTTTTGGTGCATGATGACATGTGATTGAGCTGAGAACAGAATTTTAAAAAATCTACTCCTTTAAAAATTCATGGTTATGTTAAATTGAAAATTCAATTTCAAAAATCCAGTCCAAACGTGTGCCTCGGCTAGACTTGAGTCAAATAAAATATATAGAGATACATAATTTCCTCTTGATTAAGTATGGCTGGCATGGGAAACTGAAACACTGCAGAATAATAGTATCCAAGCAAGTGCATATTACCATATATAAAATTAAAAAATCCATGGCTCATATTCCATTCAAGCAGCCAGACATCCTATAGCACTATTACATGGTCTAACAGGATATACAACAGGAATGCAACAATGGATGCAATGGAATCACAAAGTGAGGCAGTGTGTAAAACAATCCCCTGAGAGGCAGTCTGACATGTGTCTGACAAAGTGGACATGGAGGAAACATGAGACCCCCTATGAGATTAGCTCTCCTGGTTGTGTACATACTATAGAGGCCACTGAAACACTACAAGGATTGAGTCTGGACTGGAGATAGTGTGGAAAATTAGCAATACTCACTTTTGGTCCAGTTCGTCCCGTGTAGCTTGGCACTGATTCTGGACAAACTCTTCAAACTCTGATGGCAAGAGAGGGAGTCTGGTGGAGGTAAGTTCCTCCACTCTAACGAATCTTAAGGACGAGTAGCTGAAAGGAGATAAAATATATAATGTATACTATATATATATATAATATATATAGTATACATTATATATACACACACACACACATTTGTGCATATATACACATATATAATATAAAAGCAAGATTTAAGATATAAAAGAAGATTTGTGTATTACCTGTTTAACCAAAGTTCATTCAGTCGGAACATAATGGGATTGACAGCAAACAGATGCTGGCTTTGCCACTTGTGGTGCATCTTGTAACTACTACCCCATGGCACTGGCGCACGGATCACCCTGTGGGGAAAGGGCTGAGGGACACTCAATATTGAGAGTCGTTGGTGCTCAGACGGGTCCAGTAGAATATTGTCCACTAACAAGGAACAACAAGGAACATTAACTAAGGCACCAACTTGAATGACTGGCTTTTCAAACCTCTAAGGTCATACATGAAGGGTATATTAAATATGTTTTTGTGTTTATTGATGCAACAAAATGTGCTGGCATACATGCAGAGATAGCAGCAGATAATAAGACAGTTGAAGTGGAGCTCTGTGTTTGTCTCCAGATTGTCAACTAAATCAATGTTTTAAGTGATACTGACATATGCTTATGATGTTTACATGTAGCAATACTGTCATTAAAGAATTAAAGAATCAACAACACTATTGTTTCATACCTATGCTCTTCTTGATGCTGACGTAATAATCATGTCTGATCTCCTCTTCAATGTTAGCCATCATGGTCTTCTGGTGTTCACTAACATCCTCTGTGTCAGGAGGCAGCAGGCGTTTGACGTTCAGCATCGTCTCGAGTGGGAAGGGTTCCACCATAGAGTTAGGTATACTATCGATGTAGTACATATACCTCTGTATGAATAAAGTTCGGATCGACGTGTTAGAAAACTTGCTTCTTTTCAGGGATTGATATGCCCATTACTGAATTCACTGATACTTACTTCCAGGTCTCTCTCACTAGGTTCACCATGCTTGGCCCTCATCTTCTCCTGTTGGCTGTGCATGATGTCCAGCTGCTCATCAGGAGTCCGAGGCGGGCTGCTGGGAGTGGGGACATTTCCAGGTGTTTTCTTGCTCTTTGGCCGCTTTGAGAGTGAAGCAGGAGGGATACAAGATGCTGCTGGCTTTGCAAAGGATTGGCGAGAAGTATCCCGCCTTTTCCAGAGTTGGTTCATCCTAAGATCCTTGGCCTGGGGACTGTAGTAGTTTCCAATGGACTCAGAGGGAGTTCGGTGAAAACGTTGCTCCTTATAGGGCAATGCTTGAGTCCCAGAGTTGGTCTGCAGGATCCGTGGATATTTCCTGCGCTTTAAGACTTCCTGAAATCATGTTAAGATGGTTTATGTGTTTGAGTACTATCTGAGCAAAATTGGCTTCTGTAAAGCACTAGATGATAAAATAACTACACTTACTTGATATAGTTCTGATGGCGCAGCACCAGAAGGCAAAGGTGGTGGAAAAGAATTTCCCCTGCATTTGGAGTCATTCTCCATCTGTAGGTCAAACAAAATATTGATGGTTGTGACACTTTTGTTTGACTTTTACTTGCACATTATATCAAATACCCCTTAGATGATGGATACATGTATAGACCCAGGAAATGATTCAGAAGTAGTTTTTTTCCCCATTTGCGTCTGGTTGAATGTGAACAGCAGCAAAAGATGGTGATAATGATAAGGTAAGCAAGGTAAGGTATGCTTTTAAAGTTAGCAATCTATGAAACATTGTCTGTCCAGATGCAGTTAAATATCCTATCAAGAATGAATTAAATATGGAAGACGAATGGGGAGACAGAGAGGAAGTGAAGAACAGGGATGCAGATGTGCAACGGCAATAACAGCTGTTATAACAGAAAGATTACAATTTGTAGCATTTATACAACTACTACAATAACAACACTGATAATGATGATCATAATACCGGGAGAAATTTTGATGTGTGCCTGATGCTTGGTGCGTATCTCAGTACTAATGTGGAGATTGGATATTGACATTGTGATCTTTAACATTAACATTGCGACATATCTTTGCCATGTGACCATGATTTCTTTGATGTCTATTGAGGTCTGCTTATATCGATTTCCCATGTTCTTATGGGAACATTTTTTGTGGTTTTTTGCGATTTTCCCGAAAAAGGTTTTAAGAATCGCTACGAAAAGTCATAGCACACCATTCCTGATCATTCCGCAAGTTTTGCTGCCAGCACTACGAGTCCAGTTATGCGGCAAAACAGTGGCCAAATAAATATGATGAAGAGTGTACTACATGCCTTTGATGCACTTTGTACATCAGGCACACAGAGTGATGAAGATGATGTCAGTGGGTGTCAACCAGGATCCCAGCAGTAAATCCAATCAATTTAATTACAGTAACATTAATTTGAAAGTAACCTATTGTCTATTTAATAAATATGACATATACTGTACATGCTTTCAATGTTCCTTCAAAGTTGTTATAAATGCCTACTATTTGCATGAAAACACTGTTCAGTGAAATTGAGATTTTAATTTTGAAATTGCAAACTTAACTAGACAGATGCAAGATAAAAATGAATAAAAGTCCACCGTTAGCTAGCTACGTTAATGTTAACTTACCTGTTTCAACCGTTTTATCTTGTTCATCTTCTCTGCTCTGCTTGGTATGGCTGGACAATGATGGTGCCCCTGGAGGTGAGTAAAGCGCACATATACCCTGGACACTGGTAACACCTGGACACATCAAAGCTGGAATCAAATCTAAGGATGGAAGGGATGAACATTAAAGGACCAAGGAACGTTGGTGCAACCACAAATAAAACCCCGGCACAAAAAAATAAAAAATAAATAAATTAATATATATATATATGTATATATATATATATATATATATATATATATATATATATATATATATATATATGTATATATATTTTTATATATATATGTATACAGTATATATACTGTATATGTTTACATATATATATATATATATACAGTATATATATATATATATATTTATAAAAAAAAAAAAAATAATATATATATATATATATTTCCCTAAATATACAGACATGTTTATAACAGAAAACATGGGGTTTTCTTTTCTACAGATACAATGTCTAATTACAATAATTATTTATTGTTTTTTACTTGTACAGAGACTATGGTGCTACAGTATGTTGTATAATTTGCTGCACATTTTATGTTTTCTCCTCATTTGTCTCTTAACTTTAAATTAATAAAAACTTTTCTGAATAACAACTGTTGCAAGACATCTTCATCTATTGTAAAGTGCAGTGAGCTGTGTCTTAAAACAGCAGGAAATGTCACTACTTTTTGGTGCATGATGACGTGATTGAGCTGAGAACAGAATTTTAAAAAATCTACTCCTTTAAAAATTCATGGTTATGTTCAATTCAATTTCAAAAATCCAGTCCAAACGTGTGCCTCGGCTAGACTTCAGCCAAATAGAATATATACAGATACATAATTTCCTCTCGATTAAGTATTGCTGGCATGGGAAACTAAGACACTGCAGAATAATAGTATCCAAGCAAGTGCATATTACCAACATAAAAATAAAAAATCCATGGCTCATATTCCATTCAAGCAGCCAGACATCCTATAGCACTATTACATGGTCTAACAGGATATACAACAGGAATGCAACAATGGATGCAATGGAATCACAAAGTGAGGCAGTGTGTAAAACAATCCCCTGAGAGGCAGTCTGACATGTGTCTGACAAAGTGGACATGGAGGAAACATGAGACCCCCTATGAGATTAGCTCTCCTGGTTGTGTACATACTATAGAGGCCACTGAAACACTACAAGGATTGAGTCTGGACTGGAGATAGTGTGGAAAATTAGCAATACTCACTTTTGGTCCAGTTCGTCCCGTGTAGCTTGGCACTGATTCTGGATAAACTCTTCAAACTCTGACGGCAAGAGAGGGAGTCTGGTGGAGGTAAGTTCCTCCACTCTAACAAATCTTAAGGATGAGTGGGTGAGTGATAAATATTACAATATGAAAAAATAAAGGAAATTTCACCTGTCAGATGCAGTATGTTAATCATGTACAGATACACAGTCAATCATGATTTACATCATTTTGAGTACTTTAAAAGTCTTTCCTCTTGTCCTCCCATCTTGTCACGGTTATTATGTTATCGTTTGATGACAGTAGTTTGAGTTAAGGGTAATTATTTGGGCATGAGTAGACTGGTCATGGAGAATCTAGTTGGCCTTTTGGCACCTTTGATTGTTTATTTCTTGATGCAATTCTCTAAGCACTTCATGAAGAGCATCTGTTGACATGTGCATCATGGCTTTTTAGTGGGAAAACTAATTAAACTAATTTGAAAACCATTAAATGTTTGACAATTAATCGTGACAACCCTAATCATAAATATGAAAAAGCTTTAATATAAAGCTTTAACATGTGTGTCCAGATTCCTTGGTCCTCCTGTCTTATTTTCCTGGGATCCAGCAAAGGTAATCCTTGACATTTGAACTTTAAGATGACCTAAGACTTGGGATGCATCATTATATATAAAATGTACCGCGTGCATTGAACTGGAACAAACTGTACTGTATTACCGCTGGTGACTTGACTGTCTTATTTATTTTGTTTATACTTACTGTTTATATCATAAAAGATTACAAAAATAAAATAAATAAAATCTAAAAATCTCTCCACTTATGGAAAAACAAATCCCTCCTCCCGCTTCTGCCACCCCTTCACTTTTGGTTTCATGGATGTGATTCAGACAAGTGGTGAGAGTGGGTATTTGGGAAAAACTGACTTCTTAATAAATTCTACAAATGGACTTGTAATCTACCATTTCTAATGATGTTAACATGTATGTTTAATCAGCATAGTGGAAGATAAACAGGTTAAAAATACCTTGTGAGTTTTCCTTTTGCATCAAGCAGCCTTACTTGATATTGCTTGTCCTCTAATGTGACTGTTGCACATGGGCACATTGCTATGTCAATGCTGGAACAACATATTGTGCAGCCCTATATAAAATATTCAGCTAACTTTTAGCTCCGGTTTGGTCTCCAGGAACACATCTGGCTTTTAGACTGCTATATAATTGTAACAGTTAACTCTGCTACCACAGGGTTCTCTCAGTGACACACAGATGGTGGAGTTTGTAACAGTCTTTATTTTAACGTAAATTAAACATCTCAAACACAAACACGGCTTTTCAGCTTTCATCAATCCAGACGTGTGCCTTACGTCTCAAGTCTCTCTTAGGCTCCTGCAGTCTCACCATCCTTCTACTGCAATCACAAAGAGCAATCAGTCCAAACACAAAACACCTGTCATCCTTACATTACTATCTCACTACCCCGCTTACCTGAGCCGCATCTACACCCTCTCTCACCTGCAGCTGAACACAAAACCATAACCCCAAAACCACAATATTTAACTTTGTTCACAAATGAGTTGATGACTCTAGTCTGTTTGGTGTTTGGTGCTAAGCAGGTAGCACACTGTGGGTTTTAATAGCATTTCTGCTGAAAACAGCGGCCTGTTGCGGAGGAAACTGTCGCTAAGGAGAGCAGTGAGAGTGAACCAAAACAGTAAATGCTTTTCCTTTAATTCAGTTTGTGTAAAGGGTTTAAATGCATGTTGAACTGAGGTACCCATATTTATTTTATTTTTTATTGTAATATTAACCAATTAGAGGCTGGTAAAATTTGCTTATAATTATCTCCTGACCCTGTGTTACTTTGTGCTCTGAGAAAGACTAAAATGAAAAGAAGACTGCAGCAGTCATAGCTCAGGTTTGGTAAAAAAAAAGTGATACAGAACATGATGAGACAGAGAGAAAAAGAAAGAGAGAAGGTGATGAGATAATGAGAGACGAAGAGCAGGTACTGCCCACTGTGACCAGGATAGGAACAGCATTATGTTCCTGTGCTGACCTGATCACATTCAAACCATGTAGGCCTGATTACCATGGAGATTTATGTTCTTTGGTACATACAGTGGAACCTATAGGCTCAATATAACAACACAAACCAACAGCATAATTATAGAGTCATAATATTATTATTATTGTATTGACTATATTATTGTATAATCTTCCTTATGTTTATGTACTATTTGAGGCACATTTCTGTAATTAAAATCCAAAATGATTCAAACTCAAACACAGAGATGAATTAAATAAAGTGTGTAGATTTTCACTTAATTATTTGTAATAAACTTTGACAGGAGAGACAAGTGAGGAGTCACAGATGAAGGGAAAGGCAGTGAATATAAAGGGAGAGAGAGAACAAATCAAACGGGATGGATCATTCACTGCAACTTTTAACCAGATTCTTATGCATTACTGCTTGACAGATAATTTATGTCACTGTCCACTGACATGATTTTAAAGCTATGTCATCTCATTTTTGCCCTACAAATGTCTTAAAATGCAGTTAGGGAATTCAAAAGTGTCACAACCATAAATATTTTGTCTGAACTGCAGATGGAGGATGACTCCAAATACAGTATGAGTCAGAACAGAGGAAATTCTTTTCCCCCACCTTTGCCTTCTGGTGCTGAACCATCAGAACTGTATCAAGTAAGTGTAGTTATTTTATCATTAGTGCTTTACAGAATCCAATTTTGCTCAGATAGTACTCAAACACATAAACCACCTTAACATTATTTCAGGAAGTCTTAAGGCACAGTTAAATCCACCGATCCTGCAGACCAACTCTGAGACTTAAGCACTTCCCTATAAGGAACAACGTTTTCACCGAACTCCCTCTGAGTCCATTGGAAACAACTACAGTCCCCAGGCCCAGGATCTTAAAATGCATCAACTATGGCAAAGATGGCATACTTCTGGCCAATCCTTGGCAAAGCGAACAGCATCTTGTATCCTTTCAAGTTACTCTCATATCAAACCCATGTAGAATTGAAATTGTAAGATTCTTTACTTTGTTTTCTGATGATAATATTAGTTGTGGAACTCTTAACACTGCTTTGGAAACCTCTCTCAATAGATTTTTGTTCTTAACGAGTTTTAAGCATACACCCCACCTGGATGGAGTCAATCAGTAACACGAAGGAGCATTTAATTATGCCTTTAAAGTAACATGTTTTAGCAATAGCTCATCTTATATGAAGCACTTGATCTGATTTGTTTTAACAGAGATACATCTTCTCCTGCTTCACTCTCAATGGGGCCAAAGACCGAGAAAATACCTAGAAATGTCCCCACTCCCAGTAGCCTGCCTATGAGTCCTAAGGAGCAGCAGGACATCATGCACAGCCAAGAGGAGAAGATGAGGGCCAAGCATGGAGAACATAGTGAGAGAGACCTGGAAGTAAGTATCAGTGAATTCAGTAATGGGCATATGGATTCCTGACAAGAAGCAAGTTTTCTAACACGTTGTTGATCCTAACTTTATTCATACAGAGGTTTATGCACTGCATCACTTGAATATCTAACTCTATGCTGGACCCCTTCCCACTCGAAGCAATAATGAACATCAAACGCCTGCTGTGTCCTGACACAGAGGATGGTATTGAACACTGTAAGGTTATGATGGCTAACATAAAAGAGGAGATCAGACAAGACTATGACTTCAGCATCAAGAAGAGCATAGGTATGAAACAATAGTGTTGTTGATTCTTTAATTATTTAATAGCAGTATTTCTACTTTTTAATTTAATATACATTTAATATATACATTAAATATACTTCATGTATGACCTTAGAGGTTTCAAAAGCCAGTCATTCAAGTTGCTACCTTAGTTAATAAACATTTTCTTCTATGATGAAATTCCTCCCTTGCCATGAAAATTACAATGTCAGTCTATATTCTAATGGACCCGTCTGAGCGCCAACGACTGTCTGTATCCAGTTTCCCCAACTATTTATATACACACACACTCTCTCACACACACACGAGTGTGTATGGACTGAGATAGTCACCTGGAGTGCTTTTGACTTAAGAAGTGTGCCACGTCAAAAGTTAGTTATGGAATTTATTTCCTTCTTAATGTGTTTGAGACCATCATATGCGTTGTGTCAAGGTAGTGTTGGTTTACAGTAAGTAGCCCTATTTCAACAACTATAGTAATTATGTCAAGAACCGCTTTACTAAGTAAAGACAACGACAGTTAATCACGACTTAAAGATATGGAGGTAAGTCAATCTAGAAAACTGCAAGAACTTTGAATTTATCTTCAAGTGCCATTGCATAAGCCATCAAACACTAAGATGTATATATATATATATTTGATCAAAATTAAGAAAAACATTTAACTAGAAAATGTGCCCAAACATTCATCCGATACTGTATATATAGAACGTGTGCCTGTGTGTACATGTCATATATTGTATAGTAATTTTAAGATGAATAAAAATAATTAAATGATAAAATCACACTTACAACTTATCTCCTTTCAGCGACTCATCCTTAAGATTTGTTAAAGTGGTGGAACTTATCTCCACCAGACTCTCTCTACTGCCTGTTTGAAGAGTTTGTCCAGAATCAGTGCCAAGCTACACGAGACGAACTGGACCAAAAGTGAGTATTGCTAATTTTCCACACTATCTCCAATCCAGACTCAGTCCTTGTAGTGTTTCAGTGGCCTCAGCCACTCAGGCTGCTTCTTAGGGGATTGTTTTACACACTGCCTCACTTTGTGATTCCATTGCATCCATTGTTGCATTCCTGTTGTATATCCTGTTAGACCATGTAATAGTGCTATAGGATGTCTGGCTGCTTGAATGGAATATGAGCCATGGATTTTTTATTTTCATGTTGGTAATATGCACTTGCTTGGATACTATTATTCTGCAGTGTCTTAGTTTCACATGCCAGCAATACTTAATCGAGAGGAAATTATGTATCTGTATATATTTTATTTGGCTGAAGTCTAGCCGAAGCACACGTTTGGACTGGATTTTTGAAATTGAATTGAACATAACCATGTATTTTTAAAGGAGTAGATCTTTTTAAATTTTGTTCTCAGCTCAATCACGTCATCATGCACCAAAAAGTAGTGATATTTCCTGCTGTTTTAAGACACAGCTCACTGCACTTTACAATAGATGAAGCTCTCTTGCAACAGTTGTTATTCAGAAAAGTTTTTATTAATTTAAAGTTAAGAGACAAATGAGGAGAAAACATAAAATGTGCAACAAATTATACAACATACTGTAGCACCATAGTCCCTCTGTATAAGTAAAAAACAATAAATAATTATTGTAATTAGACATTGTATCTGTAGAAAAGGCCCTCATTTTATGCCTACAGGACCGGCTCATAAGAATAGCCTCTCTTTATCAGCAATAACTGGCTACCTGGACTATTGACCAATCAGAACGCATTACGGTCATGCTGCTCCCTTCCCGCCTCAGACTCTTGCGACGCTCAACAAAGAAGCATGTTAATAACTACACTCCTTGAAGTGCTTCCCTTTTTGGATTTTTTAAAATGTGGACATAACTGTGCGTACATCAAAAGTAAGTGGACTCAGGGGGAAGGGGTAGAACACAGGCAGTACATATGAATGTAAGCATGGTAGATAACTTTGATAGTGATGTTATGCTCAGTATTGTTAAGCATTCTATTCACTCCTGGATATAATTTTGGTGCTAGAAATAACTTGTTCATGCCTAACAGTTTGCAACATATAGAAGTATATAGAATTAGTTATCATTGTTATCCATTATGAGAAGTATTTCCACCGGCTGTTCTAATTGAGTCTAGACTTAATGGCAGTAATAATTGAGCAAAGTAGGTCAAGCTGTTATTCACCTCTTCACCACAAGATGGCAGTATTGCAATAGGAATACACTCCCAATAAAGGCTCTTGTCTATGTCTGTCTCGTTAGTTACCAACAGTGTGCCACTAGGCCAATAGTTAATCATGTTTGGTTGTATATGTTGAATTTAATTTTGTTCATTTGTTATTCTGTGGTTGCTTTATTGTCATATTTAGAGGATTTATTAGTCTGTGATTATATCTTTTCAGAACCACAAATATTGTATGTCCATATATTGTATGGTATCCAATAATGAACTTGAGCAAAACATGACATTAGCTGTTCTTGTGGGACACCCTTCAGTGGATCTGGAATTATTTAGTAACCACTCAAATCGGGTAATATTAGGATTACATCATAGGTGACCCTACTTCACAGTTTCAGCGATATGGTTGTCTAAATCTGTGTCATGCAAAGTTTTCAATTGTGATTTCTTTTTATAAATATTTTCTGAAATTACAAGACTATCAGTGGTTATATTCTTGTTGATATGACCTTTCAATACTTCTTTGCATTTGTATGATAAAACAAAATAAAAAAGAAAACCACAGCTGAACTTAACATGATCATCTGATTTTAGGTGGCTGCCTTAGTGTGCATGACTCTTTTGGACTTTCAAAGACCAGTGGTTGCCCTTCATCCCTAAGGCTGAAGAGTTGACTCATGTATCCAGGAGTTCTTCTTCTGTGTGACTGCTCTCATGTCACTGCAGCTCTGAAGCTTGGTCACAGAATCACTAAAGGACCTGATGTCTTTCTTCTCTGTTCATGAGGTTTGAACAAAATCTTAAGTTACTCTATTTTTATTTATTTTGGAATATAGTAAAATGGTCTTTAGAATTTTGTGAGAGGAGCAACAAAATCTACTCTTACTTGTCAGATAAGACTTTTTCATAATGCTTCTGTCCAGCTGTGGCAGGAGGCAATATGTTTTCAGGCCATTATTCAACACCATAAGTCAGGAGCAGGAGTGATTGTGACCAAATTTAATCTTTGATCAGATGAATAATTGCCAACACAATTTTAAGATGCCCACCTTCAAACTGCGCTGTGATTATAGATCTTCTGTGCTGCTGGCTTGTGGATGTGTGTGAAGCATCCATGTTTTAGAATTTGTAGCTTCTTCATTTTCGATCAGAATCAGCTTTATTGGCCAAACATGTGAACATACAAGGAAACTGATTGTTTTTTTTTATTTCTCTCACAAATGTACAGACTAAGAGATATACAGAAGCAGTCCTCCATAAGATAATCTGTGACACCATGTGACAAAGCTGTCTGTCAGAATATTGTACTTCCGTGTAAAAATAATCTGCACTGCATCACTTGTATATCTAACTCTGTGCTGGAACCCTTCCCACTTGAAACGATGATGAACATCAAACGCCTGCTGCCTCCTGACACAGAGGATGGTAGTGAACACTGGAAGACCATGATGGCTAACATCGAAGAGGAGATCAGACAAGACTATGACTTCAGCATTAAGAAGAGCATAGGTATGAAACAATAGTGTTGTTGATTCTTTAATTCTTTAATGACAGTATTGCTACATGTAAACATCATAAGCATATGTCAGTATTACTTAAAACATTGATTTAGTTGACAATCTGGAGACAAACACAGAACTCCACTTCAACTGTCTTATTATCTGCTGCTATCTCTGCATGTATGCTAGCACATTTTGTTGCATCAATAAACACAAAAACGTATTTAATATACCCTTCATGTATGACCTTAGAGGTTTGAAAAGCCAGTCATTCAAGTTGGTGCCTTAGTTAATGTTCCTTGTTGTTCCTTGTTAGTGGACTATATTCTCCTGGAGCCATCAGAGCGCCAACGACTCTCCATATTGAGTGTCCCCAAGCCCTTTCCCCACAGGGTGATCCGTGCGCCAGTGCCATGGGGTAGTAGCTACAAGAAGTACCACAAGTGGCAAAGCCAACATCTGTTTACTGGCAAGGTTGCCCACTGGCTGTGTTCTGCCCAGAACATGTGGCATCATAGTTGTCACCATCATCTGGGACGTATGCAGGATCACTTGTGATGAATGGAGGATCTCATAGGACGGGGGCAGGATCACATATCTGGAGCAAGGTAGTGTAATCAAAGATTAAATTATAAATATATGAAAAAAATTACAATTCCAAAGACGATATCACACGTCATCCATTGCATTATTTGTGTCACAATATAGATTGTACATTCGTGTGAGATTTTGTGCATCTGATTGTGTATCTGTGTTTTTAAGCAGACTGTGTGAAGCCATAATATTAAACCCATGTAAATAATTACGTATACACATCTCTTCTGTAGCGAAGTATGAGGAGGAAGCTTCAGGCTGTTGTCGGGGTGAAGACAATATGGTTTCACAGACCTGAGCAGAAAAGCCAGAAAGAAATTGGTTCTCAAACAAGGCAAAATTATTCCACATAGACCGATCGCTGCAGCGGCTTCATCAGTCATTTTGTTTATGTTACACAGCTTCTTTTAGTATATAACTGACACCTTTGCGTGTGCGTGTGAAATGCCCGTGCACGCAAGCACGCGATTCCCCCCCGGACAGACAGTGTTTCATAGATTACTAACTTTAAAAGCATACCTTAACTTGCTTACCTTAACGTTATCACCATCTTTTGCTGCTGTTCACATTCAACCAGACGCAAATGGAGAAAAAAAACTACTTCTGAATCATTTCCTGGGTCTATACATGTATCCATCATATAAGGGGTATTTGATATAATCTGCAAGTAAAAGTCAAACAAAAGTGTCACAACCATCAATATCCTCCTGAGACCCAGCCCATTGACTTGTGTCAACTACTTTTACTCTTTAGAGTTACTCAATCAATCCCTGTTGTATTTTAAAGAGGACATCCAGGGCTTTCCAGTGATATGTCATGTGATAGGCTGGGATGCTGGGAACTCCCATTTTCTTTTCATTCAAAATGGATAGCATAGCGGCAAGCACATTTTATGGAAAGAGGAGAGGTAAATCAAATATTGTGAATATATTGTTCTTTTACCGTGATAATCTTATATTTTCTTGTTTATTAACATGTCAGGAATGATATATTTAGCTTTGAAAGCAATTAAATTATTTGTGTTTTGAAATAATAGCCCTTTTTTGAATGTCAGTTACAATGGACACCAAGACCATCTTAATGTACTTAATGACTCAACATTGTTGTAGGAGACAGAACTGAAGCAGTGAGGATTCTCTACAGGATAGTTGATGGAGACTCAGATTTGGAGCTGTCAGATGATGAGACAGTTGAGGATGAGTTTGAACCAGGGATAGGGGGTGAAGAAGAGGAAGAAGATGCAGAAGGGTCAGAAGAGCAGACAGAGACAGACACAGAGACAGACAGGGATGAGCAGGAAAGACGTCGTCCACTGTGGGCCAGGAGCAGCATGTATGTTTTTAATTCCAAAATAAAATGTTATGTAATTACACTAAATTGATAATTATAAACCTGTAATGCAATACCCACAATGCAGACATATTGTTATGTATATCAGTGATATTTATTAGTGATCTTTGAGGTTAGAAGATTTCCAAGTGGTGTCATGAAATATAAGCAAAATTCCTCTAGAATCCAATGTCTATGCTTGTGGGTATAGTCAACAGGAGACCATATTACATACACTGGAACTGTCCCAATAATGCACTACTACCTGACTAAACTGTAATCCAAATACAGTTGTGTAAGATAAAATTATTATTTCTGTGATTACCTTTCATTTATTGGATATACCTATTCATATAGATTCACACCTGTGCTACCTGGGCTTCCTGTTTGTCAAGATGACCCTACAACCCGAGCAGACTGGAGTCCAATACAGTACTTTTCCCAGTATATTGACAACAAAGTCTTCGAAGATTTGGCAGCATTCACAAATCAAAGAGAGCTACAAACTAGAGGAGTGTATCTGAATACTACTCCACAAGAAATTAAAATCTTCCTTTTTATCTTTTAATCTTCATTAAAGTTTGGCTGGCTTTTCATATGAAAATAGTCTTGTCGTCCACCAGAGTGGACATGTTATAAAATTTAAAATAAAAATTAATTCTAAAAAGTCTAAATTGTAAGATGTTTTTTTTTAACCCTAAATAGATAGGAAATCACAAAAGAAAAGAAATTCTAAGACACTTTTTTTCCTCGGTTCCCAGGAGGATATTTTGTTTGTCCTACAGATGGAAAATGACTCCAAATCCAGAGGAAATTCTTTTCCACCACCTTTGCCTTCTGGTGCTGAACCATCAGAACTGTATCAAGTAAGTGTAGTTATTTTATCATCTAGTGCTTTACAGAAGCCAATTTTGCTCAGATAGTACTCAAACACATAAACCATCTTAACATGATTTCAGGAAGTCTTAAAGCGCAGTAAATATCCACCGATCCTGCAGACCAACTCTGGGACTCAGGCATTGCCCTATAAGGAGCAACGTTTTCATCGAACTCCCTCTGAGTCCATTGGAAACTACTACAGTCCCCAGGCCAAGGATCTTAGGATGAACCAACTCTGGCAAAGGCGGGATACTTCTGGCCAATCCTTGTTAAAGCCAGCTGTGTCTTGTATCCCTCCTGCTTCACTCTCAAAGCGGCCAAAGATCAAGAAAACACCAAATGTCCCCACTCCCAGTAGCCCGCCTCGGAGTCCTGATGAGCAGCTGGACATCATGCACAGGCAAGAGGATGAGATTAATGAGGCAGGAGCCCGCCTCATGTTCCTCATCAATTATCTCTGTCTATCCTGTATGTGAAACATATTATGGTATTTTAATTATATGTACTGTATATTTAAATATATTATACTTAGTCTGTCTCTTCTTTTCTCCTCTAGCTGATGACTTCAAGCTGAACGTACATGTTTTCCACTGGCCCAAACAGATCCGGACAGAGCTTAAAAACAGCAAGACTCGTCTGGTCACTTTGACAAAAAAAGCTGAGGACCATCTCCAAACAAGGTTATTTAAAGAGCACAATTCCCATTCCAGGAACACAGCAGAATCTGTTATTTACCACATGCAAGTTATTTATGCCCACATGAGAAGTGTTGTACATTTAAATTTAGAGTTCAATATGTCCCTTACAAAACCTATGGATGGTATCACACTTGCTATGTTCCTGTTTTTACTGTTAATTTTCTCACCTTCCTCTTTGAATATGCTGAAAATTGCTGAAATGTATAGGAACAACTGTTAAGAATATCCACATCTTTTCCTAACTGTTCAGGCTGGATGCTAAGAAGATCTCTGATGAATTGGTCTTCATGTCAGTGACCATGATAAAACTGATGACGACTTTCTCTGAGAGTGGCCAAAACGTTTAGAAGCAACATAGAGAAGTTCATGAAGCACTCACCCGTCCTGGAGATCATCTGTAACAGAGCAATCAAAGCCCGCCACTGGGAGATGGTCAGCTGAATTTATTTATTTTTTTGCTCCATTAGATCAGCTGAGAGATGTTAGATTTACTTTGTAATGGCCGTGTGTCCTGTGTCTCCTCTGATCCATGAGGCTAATGTGAATGATTTATGTGTCTGCAGATTAGTGTCATTGGGGGCGTTGATATCAAACCGAATGAGAACAGTTCCCTGCGTGACAAGTTGGACCTGGGGCTTTCCAGTTATATGTACTGTATATTTTCATTATATGAGACAAATGTGAAGGCTGAGTGAGCCCATTGAGGATCCCAATCTCTCACTCTTTGTGCTAAATGAAGAGAGAGGTGGACATTGTAAGACACATTGTGTATACTGTAGAGAGCCTTCATTTCAATCACAAACATTCTGAGCATGATCTCTGCTTCGGCTATCTATTTGAGGAATCTTGCCTCGTGTGTCAGTTAACGGTCTGGTAAAATCCCTTTTAGCGTGGGTATGCTGTAAAATAAAAGCCACATGTACCACTCATGAGCTTTCCAATAGTTTCTCTCTCTGAGGGATCTGGGAACTCTGGAAACACAGGAGGGGGGTTGGATTAGTTCCAGTCTATGATCAATCTCTGGGATATACTTTCCTATATACCATGGGTTGTCATGATTGTCACTTCCAACCCACCATTAGGTTACTGATCTTGCAACACCAAAAAGACAGGCATGCATGCAGTCAGGTACGCAACCATGTATCAGGTCAAACGACGTTATCAAACCGTAAACAGTTGGCCCTTTCACCCCTTTAATAGCAATGAGATTTTCATTAGCCTCTCGAGAACAATCTACAGTGTTGTCATGTGTTGTAGGTTCACTATTAGCCTCAAAAGGATAAACTCGAACACGACCATGACCCTTTTCCACAACAGTGCCCTGCCGTAAACAGTATGAGCATCCAGATTCTCCATTAAATTGTTTAAAATTTTGGGCCATGGGTCTTGTAAATGAGTCACACACTGCAACCAAAGGAAACACCTTTGTTTAACCCCAGATACCATCTGAGCTGACGCACTCAAAGCCATGACTGAGTAGAGGATTGTATGTATTACTTGGCTTATGTGTGCATGTGAAATGCTCGTGCACGCGAGTATCCGCGATCCCCCCGGGGCACCCTCCCCTTACCCCCCACCCTCCACTCCATATACAGGTGTTGGGTTTGAAACATTTTGACTCCACAGCTGGTTTACAGCACTTTTACCGCGTGTTTTTCATCAAATAAGCGTGCCTTTTCTTCACCAGGCCTTTTTACCTGTCCGTTTGCCTGGATATTTTTTCAACTACCAGTGGCTTTTTATCACGGTGAGTAGCCTAATAGATGATCACTACTGCTATATGCTTTTGTTTTTAACCTAAAATGTGTTTTTGTAAAAAGTAAAACATTTTCTATCATGTTTTTAAAGATTATATTAATTAGGCTACTCTTTGCAGTTTAAACAACAAATTAAATGCTATTGAGAATGTTTCCTCCTTTTACTGAGAATATATCATGATGAAAGAGTGACGCTGAGTGTAACTACTCCTACGGGTTTCTTGGATTGGATACTGTTTTGTTTTATAGTCTGCTCACTCTGGTATCCCTGAGATACCATATGTCTTACACGGGGTTCAGTGTTACGAGTCCTTATAAGTACTGTATTATCTGTAGGAGGAGTTTGTTCATCTCAGTGTTTGACAGAGAGAAGGTAAATAAACGTAATAAACGAACCCTAGCAGTAGCCGTGAATATCAGCCAATGGTTTAAAATCATCTTCTTTATTTAGTTATGTGATTGGATGTCTCTTAAAAGTTATCTGGTTTTGAATGTGCCTTTTTTTCCCTCGGTTATTATAATGTTTTTGCCTTACAGAGAGTACATGCTCACCATCACCACTGACACCACAGCATTCCCCGTCTTCCTGGACCCCACCATCATCATCATCCCCACTGCCATATCTGACTGCTTGGGGGTATCCCATACATAAGCATGCAGTTTTAAAAACAGTGGAGGAGGATGAGAAAGAGAATGAGGTGACCGGTACCAGTTCATCCCCCAACAGGGCGCTAGGCTATCAACTGTGTTCCTAGATGGGGTTAAAACAGCTGTTCTTCATCTGCTTAATGAGGCCATGTATGACTATCGGGAAGAGACATGCTATGGGTGTCATATCAGTCACTCTAGTAAAGAATTTCACAGGTGTTTGTTGGAGATCCCAGATGATTATTACATCGCTAACTCTGACAACATCCTGAAAACACTCTGGACCGATCGATTTATTCCGGCCATCCAATGCCTCTTAAAAGCATGGAGAATCCATGCCACGGACGATCGAGTACGAGGTACATCAAAAGGATGAAGCAGGAAAGTGGAATGTATGGACTGATTCAAGCACCAATAACGAAAACATCATTCCAGCTGAAGCCAATTCGGTTGTGACCATACCTACTTGGAACATGAAATACCCTTGCTGTTTGTTTGGCCTACTGGTACTGGCAAAACTCATCAACAAAAGCTTCTTGGTGAAGCTGCCCAAAGACCAGTATACACCAATCTGTATCAACTTCTCAGCCTGAACCTCAGCAAATCATATCCAAGATATCATTATGACCAAGCTGGATAAAAGAAGAAGGGGCATATTCGGCCCTCCTATGAGAAAGAAGTGTGTCGTCTACGTTGGATAGATTAGACACTCTTACAGCATAACACCATACTGTTGGAGTAAAAGGGGACAGAGAACGATGAGTCAATGACTACTGTTTTGAGGCAGGAAGTAATCTGCTTTAACAGGTAATAACTTTTGCCTCTATGCAATTGAATATTCATACTTTAAAAGTCAAACCATAATCACAAATATCTCATTGATGAGTTTGTGCAGGACTGTGTGAAGAACCCCTTTACAATTACTAAAGACAGACAGACTGACTCATGTGGTGCGTGTCAGCTTGAGAAACATCCGCAAAGCTTTGAAGGGCCAAGTTGTTATGTCTGCTGAACTTGAGAACATCTTCGACAGTATGCTTTTGGGCAAGGTGCCCACTATGTGGGTTGCCAAGTCATACCCCTCTCTCAAGCCATTGGGGAGCTATGTGACGGATCTTTTAGCCAGGCTGCAGTTCCTAAAAGTAAGACTGATTGTAATGGGTCAGACAGACCTTAAGCAAGGGTGAAATATTTAATATATGGGCAGTACAAGTCCAATAACATATTCTGCATGTAAGGTTTGAATTGCTTGAACGTGCATAATGAATAAAGTAAATCTATTACATCACAGTAAATCAACATGTATTTTAGATAATTGATTTTCTTAATATACTAATACCTATGCATGTCATGTATCTGATCCATGTCTGTTGATTTCTTTTATTTTGAAGGTTTATGTGATCATTTTGTACCTGTTTCCTGTTTTATTTTGTATTCCATTTCCATGCCTTGTGTTTTTGCTTTACCCTTCCTGTTGCTTTTTCTTGTGACCTTTTGTTTCCCCTGTCTCAGTTTTAGTCCTCTGTTTTCAGTTCTGGTTTGTTCCTTCTCCCTCTGTGCCTTCGTAGCCCTGTCTCTTGTGAGTTTTTCTTTGTATCCTCCTTGTGTCTTCCCCTTTAATTTATTTTCCCTCCAGTGTGTGATTGTCTGATTGTCTCCACCTGTTGTTGATTGTCTCCTCCTCCGTGTGTCACCTGTTTGCCATTCCTTCCTTATCCTAGTTTATTAAATCTGTGTGATTCCCTCTGTGAGTTGCCAGTTAGTTGTCAATGTCTGATCTCGCCTGTTTGTCTTCCCAGTGTTTTTGTGGCCAGGAGCATCAAAAACCAGAGATCATCAATACCACAAAAGGAGGGGTGGACAACATGGACAAGCTTGTGACTGCCTACAGCTGCAAAAGGAGGACCCTACACTGGCCGCTGGTGATATTCTTTGACATATTGGACATCTCAGCGTACAACGCCTTTGTCATCTGGATGGCACTGAACCCAGAGTGGAACAGAGGGAAGCTCCAGAGGAGACGCCTCTTTCTCGAGGAACTGGGAAAGGCACTGGTGAGACCTCAAATCCAGAGAAGACAACATGTTCCAAGAACCCCAGCCTCTGATGCCATCATGAGGAGGATTCAGGAGGAGAATGCTGGTGCCCCAACCACCCGACCTACAGAACCACCATCTGCAGAGCCTGAAGTAAGTGTGTGATGCTGTTGCAGTATATGTCTGACACTCATGCCTTGCGAGAGAGAGAGTTGTTAGTAAAATTCCTGATCTTTTCATTATTCTAGGTTGCGGGCAGCAGCAACAAAAAGAAGCGCTGCGAAGTGTGTGGACCCAAGATGGACAGAAAAACACAATATACATGCATCAAGTGCAAGAAGTACATATGCAACACACTCACAGTAAAACTCTGCCCCTCATGTGTTGTATAGGCTGGTATGAAAAGGCAATGTGTTCAATGGGGCTGATGTGTTGTCTAGACTGACATGGTTAATGTATGTGTTCAGCTTGTGTTGTGTAAACTGACCTGAATGGGTTAAATTTCTAATGAAGTTCAAATAAATAAAAATCAATAGTTATGAAAAACCTTGCTTCATTTGTAAATTTGTTGAATTCTTTCCACTCATATCTTGATTATAATTGATTTTCTTTTTTTATTAAATTTTATTAAAAAACAAACAAAAAACGAGCAGCACTTTAATTCATAAATGTGATCCAACAAAGGTAAAGGGCAAAAATTAACCATATATGCTGTTTATATTCTTGTAATTGGGATGAAGTAAACATCTGTTGAGTATTTTAACATAAGCCTTTTTGGAGGAAGTATGTAGGCATTGATGGGTAGACCAAATACGGATGGACGGATCCGTTTATGTGTGTAGAAGGAGCATAAATGTTCCTTTACAGTGATACACAGAAAGAGAGTGTCTGTGTGTGTGTGTGTGTGTGTAGGTGTGTGTGTGTATGTGTGTGTATGTGTGTGTATAGGTGTGTGTGTGTGTGTAGGTGTGTGTGTGTATAGGTGTGTGTGTGTGTGTAGGTGTGTGTGTGTATAGGTGTGTGTGTGTGTGTAGGTGTGTGTGTGTGTATAGGTGTGTGTGTGTATAGGTGTGTGTGTGTATAGGTGTGTGTGTGTATAGGTGTGTGTGTAGGTGTATAGGTGTGTGTGTAGGTGTATAGGTGTGTGTGTGTGTGTGTGTAGGTGTGTGTGTGTATAGGTGTGTGTGTGTATAGGTGTGTGTGTGTGTGTGTATAGGTGTGTGTGTGTGTGCATAGGTGTGTGTGTGTGTGTGTGTGTGGGTGTGTGTGGGTGTATAGGTGTGTGGGTGTGTGTGGGTGTATAGGTGTGTGGGTGTATAGGTGTGTGGGTGTATAGGTGTGTGTATGTAGGTGCGTGTATAGGTGTGTGTGTGTGTGTATAGGTGCGTGTATAGGTGTGTGTGTGTGTGTGTGTGTATAGGTGCGTGTATAGGTGTGTGTGTGTGTGTGTATAGGTGCGTGTATAGGTGTGTGTGTGTGTGTGTTTATGTATAGGTGTGTGTGTGTGTGTGTGTGTGTATAGGTGTGTGTGTGTGTGTGTGTATAGGTGTGTGTGTGCGAGGTGTGTGTGCGTATAGGTGTGTGTGTGTATAGGTGTGTGTGTGTGTGTTTGCAGTGAATGATAGGACCACTTTCAGTGGGCTCAACACAGTGCCTTTGTGCCATTGACTCAAAAAATGTATCTATTTGAGATTTTAAGATGTGGTGGAAATTCTGAAATAAAAAGATCAAACAACGATGTGTCTTTGTGTGTTTTTATTGAACCTTTGCAAAGGGGTTAGTGCGTACTCAGAGAATCTGGGCAGACAAACTAATTGAAAAGAGGAGTGAGGGAGGGAGTGATTAGACTTTGTCCTTCCTTTTAGAGTAATTGGAGGCCAATTACTGTGACGACAGTTTTTACAAACACAGATAGGGAGTCCTTGACTTCTGTGGTCATGAGGGAAAAACAACAGGTGTGCTTATATAGAAAGTAAGTTAAAGTAAGCTAAACATTGTCATATAGGATGAGATAAAAGGGTTAAAAGTCAACATTGCCATGTAATTTCCCCCCTTTTTATCATATTGATAAATGATGGTAAAAAACCAAAAACACCACAACAAAGCAAGGAGAACAAAACAAGGTGCAAAAAACACTATGCAATATAACAAGATGTGAGTATGTACAGTATATGAGAAATAATGTGTCACACTAGGAACCTAATATTCAGACAATACGAAATGCAGCGTAAGTGTAGATTCACCAGCATTCAAAACACTTCATCATTAGCATATTTCTGTGAAAGCATATGCTGTTTTTGCAAGCACAGACACCCTAGATAATGTAGCAAGCACAAACTGTAATCACAATATCAGGAGAACTAAGTGGTAACAAGTGAAATTAAACAAAGTTACAGGTCAGTATCACAATCAGAAAATGGCAGGTGCCAGTGAACAAATATCTCAAGTTATATAATCTGAGAAGAATGCACATACTGAGTGGCAACCATCCTGGAAATACACCCTTTAATCAATGGCACAATACAACAAGAGAACACAAACAGCAAAGTAATCACGATGACAACAGGGAGTGCGAGTTTAAGCATTATACCTTTCAAGCCTGAAAACAAAGAACTCAACCAGCTGTCAACATTAACCTCCCTCACTAGAAGAGCATCCCTGACGTGTCATATATTGCAAGCCCTGGTGGGTAACATGACCATCAGCGTCATTGTCCGGAATGAAGGTGCAGCATGTTGATCCTACCAGAACGCACACACCACCGGAGGAGGCGGTGATATGCAACAGGTTTTAGTCTGCCTCCATGTTCCTGCAGCAATACTGATATCATACAGCCATCCTTTTCATCAACAGTCTGTACAAATGGTCTGTCAGGGTTAGGTAACCCCAAAGTCGGTGGCATTTGTAAAGCCAGTTTTAAGTCAGCAAAAGCCTGGTCGGCTTCAGGTGTCCAGGTCACTTTACTGTGTGCTGTGAGGTAGGGGTGGGCGATACCACAAAATTTGGTTTCGATCCGATACCAAGTAATCCAAGGCCAGTATTGCCGATATCGATACTGATACTTTATTTCTCAAATGGACAATTTTGAAAGGCACATAACAAAAATATTTACTTTCTTATTCTAAAGTAAAACATGCATGCATACATGAAAACAGGTAATGTATCGAATAAACAGTGTACAAGCATGATTTTTGGACAACAGCAAATTTTTAAAACTTTTAAAATAAATACCAATTTTAAAAAATTGAATAGAAGAAATAAAAAGTGAAAACGGCATCATTGTTTAAATCTGTCATCCTTCTTCAAGGCACCATTAGAGTATTCACTGAAACAAGCATTGTGAACCTCCAAAACGACATCACTAAATTGTGTCAACAAAAGGAAAAAGAATCAGTCAACATTTTTTAATAGAAAGCTAAGCATGGCCCCTTTTAAGCTTATTGGGCCCCCCTTTTGAGGCCTGGGTCTCCTGTCACTAAATTAGAGGTTATTGTTCAGAAACAATAACATATTATAATTTTTTGCTTTCATTGCATTTCTCTTCTGGCTTACTAGCTCTCCTGCCTTTGAGAAAATTTATGAATCCTTTACCTTTCACATTTATATAAAAGGTTATTATATTCATCTACTTTAATATTTCAGGTTTGATTTGTATGTTTTTCCTTCAATTTCAAAATTGAACTAAATAAAATTATTTATTTTACTCAATTTACCTGAATTCACCTTTATTTTACCAAATTTACCTGGATATTCCCTGCTTCTTTGAAAAGGCTCAGCCAGTAAACTCTGTGTGATGGGTGTCTGGGTGCTGAAGCTTTTTCCTCCTCCTCCTCCTTCCTTCTCTGCTGCATCTCTTACTCGTGTGTTTTCATGTGTTTAAACAAATTTGTGGTGTTGCCACTGTGACGAACAACCTTCTTACACACATCACAGTTTGCAACGCTTTCACTTACAGCTGTGAAATAGCTCCAAACGAAGCTCCTCTTTCGCTCAGCCATCACAGCGTATCAGAACGAGTGGTCTGTTTGTGCGGGGGCGAGCTGCGCGTCCACAACGTGAGAGTTGTGCACATGAGACGACAGCAGCACAGTAGCGAGCAAAGAGGAGAGCAGCACAACGGATTGGTTTTAGATAGCTAGACTCTTGGTGAAATACAAATGTGTAACCTGGGGAAACGTAGAAGATAGAAGATAAACTAATCCCTTTGTATCGATCCAATTAACGTGAGGATCGATATTCAAGGGGAGAACTGAGTATTGGTAGTATCGATACTTTTCGGCTCGATCCACCCACCCCTACTGTGAGGCCCTTCCCATGAGCTATGGTGCTCAGAGGGGCTTCCAGGATCTAGAAATTTGGAATAAATGACCTGCAGTAGGCACACATTTCTAAAAATGACATCACTTGTTTCTTTGTGACAGGTTTTGGAATGCATTGAATAGTTTTGACGCATTTGGGTGAGAGGGATTTGCCCTCTGCTGTGATCACATGACCCAGGAAAACAACCTGCAGAGAAAGAGTGTTTTTTCAAATTGATCTTTTGTTGGTGCGCAGATCATTAAATCATCAACATACTGTAACAGTGCACTTCCTGGTGTCAATATTAATGTGCTCAGGCTATTTTTAAGCACTTCATTGTACAAAGTCTGTGAGTCACAAAACCTTTGACACAGTCTGCTGAACGTGTAACTCTTGCCTTTGAACGAAAAGGCAAACCAGAACTGGCTGTCTTTGTGTCCAGGAACACTGAAAAAAGCATTTGCCAGATCAACAACAGAAAACCATCTGCTATCTGGAGGAAACTGAGACAAGATAGTGTAAGGATTTGGAACATTTGGTGCATGTTTTTGAACTGCATCATTAACTGCCTGCAAATCCTGAACAAAGCGTCACTCGTCTGTTTGGCCCACTTCCCTGATTTTCTTCACAGGGAATATAGGTGTTCTAACTGGGGAGTCAGGACATGGAACTATTAATCCAGCCTTTAATAAAGACTCAAAAACTTGAGTAATGCCATCAATAGCTTCCTTTTTCAGAGGATATCGATTCTGACATGGCCTGTAATCAGATTTTGGTGCTATTGTCACAGGTTGAACATCTTTGATCGAGCCAACATCATGTTTGCCATGAGCCCAGAGACAGGCAGGCACAATCTGCAGCATTGGCTGTGCAGCAAGCACGTCCTGCGTCTGCAAGAGGAGGGTGTGTGAGGGGTGTGTACGACTGTCGTCATTCTCAGCCAAAGCAACAGATCTCTCTGCATGCACAACACAGCCAAATGGAGTTCTGTACACTTCTAAATATTGCACATTTGGATCAGTAGTGCTTTTCCAACATCTGGAAAATTGACATTTCTTAACCCAAGGACCTGCGTGTGAGAGTACTGTTCACAGAACTAAGAGCAGAAGTACTGAGCTTCCACTGATATGCATACAGAAGTGGCTGTGACCTGTATTTTACAAAACAGTGTGATGTTGGAGGTTCAAGATCAGAAAGTCTCTTTATTTTGATACCATCAGGAGTGGAAAGGAGACAGATACCTAAGGATTGCATCATATCCCCTCCTATCAAGTTTATAGGACAACAGTCAGATAACAAGAACAAAATTTTAACTGGTTGGTCCTTGGTGTTCATCATAGCAACATGAAAGGGGCAGTGAGATGCTCTTTGACTGGTTGTCCTAAGGTTCCAATCGAGGAAACATAATCTTTACTGCCATGTCAGATGCAAAACTGGTAACTTAAGTAATGTGATGAATTCACTTAGAATGACAAAAATCACTTTTTTGCTCTGGTTTGCTTACCACACTCCCCATGTGCTTGAGTCCCAGATGACTTAAGTAATGTGAACTATAGCCTACTTCCCTAATTTGTAGTCACATGATTACTTTTTCTTATGGTTATCTAGACACATGCGGTGGCTCATTTTACCCACTGGCTCAACTTACCCCCTTCTCCCACGACATTAAATCTATTTAGCTAAACTATTACCAAAGTAGGTTAGCTTGATAAGATAAGTAAATTAAATTAATTCTGTTAGGTTCAAATGCTAAATGTCGGTTAGCTAGCAAGTAGCCAACTGTTGATTGAATTAATTAACTAGCGTACGTTAGCTAAACTATTACCAAAGTAGGTTAGCACAATAACATAAGTAAACTAGAGAAGCAATTTCTGAAGAAATTGCGGGTGTGAATGCTTCATGCTGAAGAGCTGCGCTACACTAGTGATGGGAGGTCCGGCTCTTTTCAAAGATTCGGCTCTTTTGGCTCGGCTCCCTTAGAAGAGCCAGTTCTTAGGCTCCCAAATGGCTCTTCATTTAGTATCACTCGGAGCCTTCTATTTTAGCCTAATTTAGCAATTATGAATGGTTTGTGTGTTGGTAAGCAATTTTTCATTCAGTGTTTTCATAAAAGCCTTATTTTTATGCATTTTTTTCGTTACAAAAGAAAAATACACAGTTACTATTGTTTAACATTTTAATCAAACCTTTAAATGAACAACTGAACACAGAACCACAGCAAACAAATCAAATAAATAAAGGCCAAAGTCTTAACAGTATGACACTTAAGATAAAAGTCTTTAGTGCAGGTTGGCATTCAGAAATACCAGATGCCTCAGCTTGGATGGGCTGATGCGATTTCATTTTCATGTAATTTTACAAATTCTGCAATCAGCTTTGCAGTCTCCAATATCATTGAAATGCAGCCAGATGCTGCTTCTTTTTCGGTTTTCGCTCATTTCTTCACTTTTTCCCGACGCGCTTGCATTTAAATTCAGCTTCCCGGTCTCTCTGTCGCTCTGTGTGTACCTGGCCTGTACCACTACACTCGCTGTCTTTGGAGCGTCTGCCCCCCTTCCTTCATTCACATGATGTATGGTATGATCCTAGTCTGTCCTCGCATGTGATTGGCCGCATGGTGTGCCCATCAAAATAAAGTCCCGCCCCTGCCTGCTCTTAGAGCCGTCTCGTTCGCGAACGACACATCACTAGCTGACTCACTGAGCGACGGAAACTGTCAAAAAGCAGCCCCGCGAAAGGTGCCTGGAATGCCAAAACATAGGTCGTATCGGTGAAATGACCGGGCCGTGAGAATCCTCAGACCCAGCTGAACGCAAAAATGTGGTTTTTGTGTGGATTAAGTGAAAATATGACAGAGTTATCACAGTTCACGTTTTTGATCATCTCAGAGTTTTGGCAGACTGTGAGACAAGATTTAATATGGGCGCAGATGGGGCAGTTGGAGGTTACTCTTGGTGTTTGGATTAAGCCCAAACCGTAGGGGCTACACTTATGTAGGTACATTTAATCAAAGTACGACAATTTTCCCTCCCTTTTTTTCCACGTTTCATGGCTGTAGAGTCAAAATTGTAGCCGAATGGGCGATTTTGGTAGTCCATTTCTGTTTTATTTTCTCTACTCTCTTCACTCTAGCAGACCCTAGCTCTCACTCAAGGAATGGATGAAATCCAGAAACTTCATGAAGTTTGGGGAAGTTTTTAGTGAAAACTATGAATGATACTGAATTAGTTCAGATAACTGCTGATTGAATTAACTAGCTTACGTTAGTTAAACTATTACCAAAGTAGGTTAGCTTGATAAGTAAATTTAGTGAATTCTTTTTGATTTAAATGTTAAAGTCCCTTTGCTAGCAAGTATGTAGCTAACTGTTGATCAAATTAACTAGCCTACGTTAGCTTAACTATTACCAAAGTAGGTTAGCTTGATAAAATAAGTAAATTAAATGAATTCTGTTAGGTTTGAATGTTAAAGGTCAGTTCATCATTTGATAAACAAGATGACTATCTGTCCCTTTAGGGAGGTGGTCGCAGCAGAGGCAGTGTCATGCCTGAATGAAGGGCTTTGCCATCTGAAGGACATTTGAGAGGAAAATGGCATTACAGAGGACTAGAGACGTGTAGCTAGCTAGCTAATGGCTGCATATGTAATCAGGCAGTTACAGTTCCGGTGTATGTTTTAGATTTATGTATGTCAAATTATCATCTAATCTGTAAAATAACTACATATACAGCATAGTAATATATAATAATTGTATATATAATAATTATAGATGTGTAGTGAGACACCTTTTAAGTTGTAAATATTTGGAAATTGCAGCAACGAGCCTCAACTCGGTAGATCATTCTGTCAACATCCTGTCTCCAGCATCAGTGTTTTTCGTGCACTTTTGCCTCTATTGGATAGTGACAGTTGAAGAGGGGACAACTGTAGGAGGGGGGGAACATGCGGCAAATGACTATGGATGGATTCAAACCCACGCCGACAACCAGAAGACTATAGCCTCAATATAAGGGGCGCCTGCTCTAACCACTGTGCTATCTATGCCCCACTCAAGTCTGCTTCATATTCAAATTAAGGTAAATTGAACCTGGAAACCAGCTCCGGGTATTTGGAATCAATCATCAGAAGTTTGAGTTATCAATAACATGATTTTCTATAATGCCAGATCTGGTTCCATTTTTTTGTCTAGATATAACTTATTACACAGAAACATTAAATCTATTTAGCGCAAATGTGAAAATATTCTGGCAACTCCTACGTCCCAATAATTATATTTTAGCATTAGTATCAACATTAAGAACACATTTTCCATAACCCAAACTTGCCCTTGATCAATTAGTTTATTCATTGACATTAATATATGTATTACATATATGTAAAACACATATATACAGTATATTATGTAAAACAGACTATTCCAGTCAAGAGCAAAGTTGAGCTCATAGGACTAGATATTACAATCCCTTAGATTGTTCAGCACTTAGGTTATTGAGTGGGGTGGAGGTAAAAGCTTTACTGGGGTCTTCCTTTCACTTTACCACTGGGAGACATCATCAGTTGTGGACCCCAGCATCACCGGGTGTTTCGGCCATTTATCACAATACACCCTCCGCTGAGGGAGGCCCACCCCAGGGTGATCAATCCTGGGTGTGTGTCCCAAGACTGACCATCAACTTAAAAGTATACTAGACATAAATTATGGCAACATCACAAGCAGACAAGACATGTTTGAAACAACCCCACCACCTATTATGAAACAAAAAGCAGAATACTGAAAATACAATTGTCAACTGCATCATAGTGCAAATACTTAACAGTACAAGCTCTTATTATGAAATGCCTTATTAATATTAAACTGCAATATCTCCAAGTAAATACATTCACAATCACATGACTTTTTTTTACTGTGTATATCACAGTTAGTATTCTGTATTTTTTCAGATTTTGGGTTCTATCAGTAATTGTCTTCAATCATCCATGTTGGTCACACACACTTTGTCACACAAACATGTGGACTTAAGTTCATTTGAAATCACCTGATGCTCGTTTTTAGTCATCCAGCTGAAGGAGGTATGCCACATGCGCGGTTAATCCAGTGTGTCTGTTGCTGGTCAGAGGACAACTCGAGGGACATGACGTAGTTGGTGGAGTGGCCAGTGGTGGACAAGGTCCCTCTACGCTCACTGGTTTTGTATACAGGACAAACGTAGACATCGTCATGTTGAAACTTCACCATTTCTCCCGGTTTCAGCTTAATGATGGGCAAGGAGTCAAAGAGGATCTCGGGGAGGGACTCTCCAATGACCATGTTCTCTCTATCCCAGCGCGCCCCCTCCATGAAGAGACCCCTTACATAGGCTCCATCCTCTGGTTTCTCATCCATATGGTTCTCCTCTTTTGTTACCTGGAACACAAGTCAGAGTGTGAATATCCATCCAATATATCCCTTAAATTATTTTTGATTGAATTGACCAAAAAAAGTGAGAAACATTAGTAATACATCCTTCAAATTCAAAACCGATGTAGTCTATGGGGATGGTGTACTTTCTGGTAAAATTCTGAGCCACTCAAGTAAGAAATGAGTGGGTAAAGAAAAAGCCAGAGAGCCAGAAGACTGTAAATGGGCCATTATCTATCCAATCCTGTCAAGACAAACATCCAAGCATTTGCATTGTCAGGGTTCACAAAATGCAGACGACACGTGGGCAGAGTGCAGTTAAAGGATTTAATTAAATTAAAGTCCAAATGTAACATAACAGTGCACAACAAAACAAAATCCAAAAACAGGCAAAATACAACAGAAAGAAAACTTACTGAGGAACACAGGGAAGACACTGGGAAAAAAAAACACTGGGAAGACAAACAGGCGAGATCAGACATTGACAACTAACTGGCAACTCACAGAGGGAATCACACAGATTTAATAAACTAGGATAAGGAAGGAATGGCAAACAGGTGACACACGGAGGAGGAGACAATCAACAACAGGTGGAGACAATCAGACAATCACACACTGGAGGGAAAATAAATTAAAGGGGAAGACACAAGGAGGATACAAAGAAAAACTCACAAGAGACAGGGCTACGAAGGCACAGAGGGAGAGGGAACAAACCAGAACTGAAAACAGAGGACTAAAACTGAGACAGGGGAAACAAAAGGTCACAAGAAAAAGCAACAGGAAGGGTAAAGCAAAAACACAAGGCATGGAAATAGAATACAAAATAAAACAGGAAACAGGTACAAAATGATCACATAAACCTTCAAAATAAAAGAAATCAACAGACATGGATCAGATACATGACATGCATAGGTATTAGTATATTAAGAAAATCTATTATCTAAAATACATGTTGATTTACTGTGATGTAATAGATTGTTTACTTTATTCATTATGCACGTTCAAGCAATTCAAACCTTACATGCAGAATATGTTATTGGACTTGTACTGCCCATATACTAAATATTTCACCCTTGCTTAAGGTCTGTCTGACCCATTACAATCAGTCTTACTTTTAGGAACTGCAGCCTGGCTAAAAGATCCGTCACATAGCTCCCCAATGGCTTGAGAGAGGGGTATGACTTGGCAACCCACATAGTGGGCACCTTGCCCAAAAGCATACTGTCGAAGATGTTCTCAAGTTCAGCAGACATAACAACTTGGCCCTTCAAAGCTTTGCGGATGTTTCTCAAGCTGACACGCACCACATGAGTCAGTCTGTCTGTCTTTAGTAATTGTAAAGGGGTTCTTCACACAGTCCTGCACAAACTCATCAATGAGATATTTGTGATTATGGTTTGACTTTTAAAGTATGAATATTCAATTGCATAGAGGCAAAAGTTATTACCTGTTAAAGCGGATTACTTCCTGCCTCAAAACAGTAGTCATTGACTCATCGTTCTCTGTCCCCTTTTACTCCAACAGTATGGTGTTATGCTGTAAGAGTGTCTAATCTATACCAACGTAGACGACACACTTCTTTCCCATAGGAGGGCCGAATATGCCCCTTCTTCTTTTATCCAGCTTGGTCATAATGATATCTTGGATCTGATTAGCTGAGGTTCAGGCTGAGAAGTTAATGCAGATTGGTGTATACCGATCTTTGGGCAGCTTCACCAAGAAGCTTTTGTTGATGAGAGTTTTGCCAGTACCAGTAGGCCAAACAAACAGCAAGGGTATTTCATGTTCCAAGTAGGTATGCAGGAAAAAGAGCTGACGAGCTGTCTCCATGGTTGGGATGATGAGGTCTGACACCTGTTAAGGATATGAGGAATCTCAGCGAACATGAACACTGGTCTTTGGGCAGCTTAACCAAGAAGCTTTGGTTGATGACAGTTTTGCCAGTGCCAGGAGGCCAAACAAACAGCAAGGCTATTTCATGTTCCAAGTAGGTATGGTCACAATGGAATTGGCTTCAGCTGGAATGATGCACAAGACAGCAAGACTTGCCAGAGTGATTATGGGCATCCAAAGAATTTGCAGAGAGTGTAGGCCTACACACGCCTATAGTAGGCATGGAGTCAGGGACTTCAGTAATATCAGTTGTGTGTAAGTGGGTCACAGTGTTTTTATTAGGACATCCAAAAGACAGAGATGGAGTGGAAAATACCTGCAATACTCTCCACAACAGGAAAAATGCTTCCCTTTTTGTGTGGTAGTCAACAACATACAAATGAGTAAAACAATAGTTCACAAACTGAGATTTCTGTTATTTAATAAATAATTTGGTCATAATGGTTTAGGGCATTTAGGGTTTCCATAGTGGGGGCAGGGGGTCTAGGTTTGGACGGATTGTGGTCAGAGGACTGGGTCCGGAGGGATGATGGTCTATTTACTTTTTGCGTTGAAATATACGCAACAAGAAGCACTTTTTCTTCTTCTTCATAGTTTGCTCTTGGAGCTCCTGAAAAGAAAAAGACAGCACGTTTGATTTCATTTCCAAAGGTGTTGCTGTTGGTTCAAGGGCTCATTGAACCCCCTAGTGGCCGTAGCAACAAAACATGTAGGGACTAAATGTCACTATTTTAAAACACAGAACAGTTACAGGTATCCTGATTAGTAATTCTGATGTCATTGAAAATTACACATCAAATTTAGTCATGATTTTAATTTGAAGCCCCAACCTTCAGTTTCAAACTGCACGTATGATCTGAAAACTTCTATAAGAAGTCATTAAAATCAAAATATAAGGTAGCTCACCTGTAGCCGGGTGTTTTCCTGTCTGAGGCCTTGGAGCTCCTCATTCCTCTGAGCCTCTTCCTTCTCCTTCACCAGTATCACCTCTTCCAGACTCCTCTTTTCCTTCTCAAAAAGCTGTGCCTTTGTCTCCCAGCTCGCACACATGTCAGACATTTCCCTCCTGTCAATGAGCGCCTTCCTGTAGCTCTCGTCCTTCTCGAGGAGCTGCTGTTTCAGAGTGTCTTCTCTTTCAGCAACCTTCTTCTCGAATCGCTCCTCCTGCTCAGAGAGCTCCTTCCTGTAGCTCTCTTCCTTCTCGAGGAGCTGCTGTTTTAGAGTGTCTACTCTTTCCGCAACCTTCTCGAATCTCTTCTCCAGGTCAGAGAGCTCCTTCCTGTGGCTCTCGTCCTTCTCGAGGAGCTGCTGTATCAGAGGCGCTTCTCTTTCAGCAACCTTCTTCTCGAATCGCTCCTCCTGCTCAGAGAGCTTCTTCCTGTAGCTCTCGTCCGGCTCGAGGAGCTGCTGATTCAGAGTGTCTACTCTTTCAGCAAGCATCTTCTCGAATTTCTCTTCAAGCTTAGAGAGCTTCGTCCTGTCGCACTCGTCTTTCTGGAGACGGTACTGCCTCAATTTCTCCTCTATGTCAGCGAGCTCTTTCAGGCCCTCTTTCTTGATCGGAGGGCAGGCCTTGGAGGGCAGGTCTTTCTGTTCCAGTTCTTTTTCCAGGGCTTTACACCTAAGCTCATTCACGTCTAGAATTAGCTGAGTTTCAGTCAGCTGTTGCAGAGTCTTTTTGTGTTTTCTGCCCTGCTCCTTGTCCTTGTTGAGCTCTTTGTCCTTCTTTTTGAGGAGTTGGTCCTTCTTTTCAAGAAGTTTGTCCTTCTTTATGAGGAGTTTTCCAAGCCGGGTGACTTCTCCCTGCAGTATCTTCTCCTCCTCTGTCTGAGACTGGGGGCGCTGGTGAAGAGGAGCAAAATAAAATAAAACATAAAACAATAGTAAGTAGTTGTAAGAGTTATGGCTAACAGTGGCACATTAAAGTTACACACCTCAAATGAGTTACAGATCACATAAACATTATATATAACATCTCTTATTATATGGTCACCCACCACTGTAGGCTCCGGTTGGTCGTTTCGTCGGGCTTCCTTAGCGACTTTTGGTCCTGGATTTTCCATCGGCTCATTACGGACACTCTTCTTCTTGTCTCCGGCTCCTCCTGTTTGTGGTGCATCATCGGAGAGCCCAGAGTCCGGATCGATAAAGGAATCCTCTTTGTCTTGTCTCTCATCTCTTCTTTTTGCCATTGTGCTCAGTGGATTCAACTGATAAAATTTATTGAACTGCAATTTGAGTCTGCTTTGAAGTTCTGTGTGGAATTTGTTATTCGGACTGGTCTTATAGAGACAATTTTCTTTGATGTCACAATGATTATCAACATCAAAGTGTATCCATGGATACAAAGTGATGTCATAATAATAAAAGTTGAGGAAAAAAGACTTTGTAGCTGTAGGCGGGCCAGCGAAAAGTGAGCTTTTGTGATTGGTCCCTGTGTGTGTCCACGATCCGTCCAAACCTAGACCCCATGCCCCCACTATGGAAACCCTAAATGCTGCTCTGTTTCCTACCTTGAAAAAAATGTAATAAATAACAGAAATCTCAGTTTGTGAACTATTGTTTTACTCATTTGTATGTTGTTGACTACCACACAAAAAGGGAAGCATTTTTCCTGTTGTGGAGAGTATTGCAGGTATTTTCCACTCCATCTCTGTCTTTTGGATGTCCTAATAAAAACACTGTGACCCACTTACACACAACTGATATTACTGAAGTCCCTGACTCCATGCCTACTATAGGCGTGTGTAGGCCTACACTCTCTGCAAATTCTTTGGATGCCCATGATCACTCTGGCAAGTCTTGCTGTCTTGTGCAGTCCACATGCAATGTGGCTGAGGTTTTGAATCAATTCTGTAATCACATCACCTCGTACTCTCAATGAGAAGACCACATGCGAGTGCTTCAACTTGGCTGGTCTATTTTTCTGCCAAACATGACCAGAACACTGTGTTATTTTATATTATTACCATAACAAAATCTCATGTTTGGTGGAATAAATGTACTGTAGTTATTTCAGAATCATAAATTTTCTCTTAACAGAGCGTGAACTGATATACATCACCAAACATGATAGAATTTAATGGTAAATGGACTGTACTTATATAGCGCCTTTCTAACACAAGCCAGCATTCACACAAATTCACATTCATACAGTGGTGGCAGAGGCTACCATGCAAGGCGCCACCTGCTCATTACGAGTGGTAGCCATTCACTCAATCACTCACACACCAATGGAACCGCCACTGGGAGCAGGGACCAAGGACACTTTGACATGCAGACTGCTGGTGCTGGGGATCGAACCGCCGACCCTCTGATAAGTGGACAACCGCTGTACCACCATAAAAAAGCTACCATGATTAAATTAGTTTATAAATGACCCTTAGCCATAATGTTAAGTCCATATATGTCCACATGCCATAGAACATGCACAATACAGTATAATTTCACCTATCTTCAGTTTTGTCCCTTCATTCTCAGATGCTAGTGGTTAGTAGCAAAGTAAGGCTACAGCCAGCAGGGGCTTCAGTTCTGTAAAACCACAACTTTTAGTTATCACACTTCTTTCTTGTCACACAAATGACATATTAAGTGTTAGTGAGCTTGAGAGAAGTTGGTAGGTAGATTTCTTTACCTTTGGACAGAGCTTTGCTATCTCGTTGCCATCTTTAGCCTAAGCAAAACTAAATGCTGCTGGCTGTAGCTTCATGTATGCCATACAGACACAATATGAAAGTGGTTTGTATTTTCTCATTTAACTCTTGGCAATAAAGTTAAGGGAAATGTGTTTTGGAGGAGGATAAACTGGGAGACGTTCAGAGGGATATGGTAAGCCCTTCATTTGTGTTTTTAAAAGCGGTAGTGCATGTGTGTTTGTCTTTCTTGATATATGGTGGTCTCTTACCACACACACACACACACACACACACACACAAACGCACACACACACCAGCTTGTCTCGGCCCTGCTCTTTCTGTTGCTCTCTGTCTGATATTGACTTTCTTCGTCTGCAGGATCTTTTAAAAAGTGACCCAAGTGTTCACCCATTTTCACAACAGCAAGTGAGCTGAATGTGGAGTAGGCTTGTTTTTAATGATGCAGCCTATGGAAACGATCCAAACCAATGTGGAAACACGGCTCCAAAAATAGAAATGAATTTGTGGTTGTGGCAGACAATGTTGATATTGTGGCGCATCAAAGAAAACATCATTGGGCATAAATAACTTGCATGTGGTAAATAACAGATTCTGCTGTGTTCCTGGAATGGGAATTGTGTTCTTTAAATAACCTTGTTTGGAGATGGTCCTCAGCTTTTTTTGTCAAAGCTACCAGACGAGTCTTGCTGTTTTTAAGCTCTGTCCGGATCTGTTTGGGCCAGTGGAAAACATGGGCGTTCAACTTGAAGTCATCAGCTAGAGGAGAAAAGAAGAGACAGACTAAGTATAATATATTTAAATATACAGTACATATAATTAAAAATATCATAATATGTTTCACATACAGGATAGACAGAGATAATTGATGAGGAACATGAGGCGGGCTCCTGCCTCATTAATCTCATCCTCTTGCCTGTGCATGATGTCCAGCTGCTCATCAGGACTCCGAGGCGGGCTACTGGGAGTGGGGACATTTGGTGTTTTCTTGATCTTTGGCCGCTTTGAGAGTGAAGCAGGAGGGATACAAGACACAGCTGGCTTTAACAAGGATTGGCCAGAAGTATCCCGCCTTTGCCAGAGTTGGTTCATCCTAAGATCCCGGGTCTGGGGACTGTAGTTGTTTCCAATGGACTCAGAGGGAGTTCGATGAAAACGCCATTGATGGTTGTGACACTTTCATTTGACTGACATTTCGACTGCGCTTTAAGACTTCCTGAAATCATGTTAAGATGGTTTATGTGTTTGAGTACTATCTGAGCAAAATTGGCTTCTGTAAAGCACTAGATGATAAAATAACTACACTTACTTGATACAGTTCTGATGGTTCAGCACCAGAAGGCAAAGGTGGTGGAAAAGAATTTCCTCTGTTCTGACTCATACTGTATTTGGAGTCATCCTCCATCTGCAGTTCAGACAAAATATTTATGGTTGTGACACTTTTGAATTCCCTAACTGCATTTTAAGACATCTGGAAGGCAAAAATGAGATAACAATAGCTTTAAACACAGGGTCAGGAGATAATTATAAGGAAATGTTACCAGCCTCTAATTGGTTAATATTACAATGAAAATAAAATAAATATGGGGACCTCAGTTCAACATGCCTTTAAACCCTTAACACAAACTGAATTAAAAGAAAAGCATTGAAACTTTGGTTTAAGTTTACTAGTCTGACATCAGATGCATGATTTCATGTTAGCTAATGAGGTCATTAATTGACTCACGTGAAACAGCTGGCATCATGATGGACGGCCACTAGCGACACCACACAGGAGCTATGAGTCAGATGATGTCTGGAAAGACTGTCACTGAACTACCAGCAGACCACTAATAAACTTCGACACTTAACTGTGCGTCGGTGGATTCAGATAAATGCCCGATTTGTTGACTTAATCAGTTGAACAAAGAGTTGCAGTAAAGGCAAGCTAATTCACTCCCCGCACCGACAGACAAAGACACAGACAAACACATGCACAAACAATGAATACAATGTAATTAAACATTAGAATATGAAAAAATAAAGGAAATTTCACCTGGTACATGCAGTGTGTTAATCATGTACAGATACACAGTCAATCTTAATTTACATCTTTATTTAATAATTAAGAGTTGATTCATTTTAAGATCCTGGGCCTGGGGACTGTAGTTGCTTCCAATGGACTCAGAGGGAGTTCGGTGAAAACGCCATTGATCAATCAGGACAATCAATGTCAGCTAAAATACAAAATGTTCAGTGTAGATTCTTGATGGAAAGGTTTCATTACCTTTGCAAATTCTTCTAATGAGTGTTCCTCTTTGAGAAATGCTGATATATCCTGCTTCGCTGCTTGGTCCAGTAGATTGCCGTATTTCCGATATACATTCAAATACCTAAAGAAAGATGTGGTATTAACATTTCCTCTACTTTTTACTTCATTTTGCAGGAACATCACGGAAATTAAAAGACACAAATATTTAATGTATTTTTACTTTTTAGGTCCCACGGTGTTTTTGTGGAAAATGTCCTTGACGTTGTTGATTAGGCTTGTGACCATTGGCTCATCAGGTTTGACGGTGCGAATGTACAAGTTGTTGACTTTGTCAAAAAGGACACACTCCACCTGGTGAAAGATATGATAGCATGTTTTTTTGTTAAAAACAGAATTGGCACTGTGAATCGTGAAATGTGAAGCAGATGACGATAACATCATAAGGCTTGTGTTGCTAAAGGAATTCTGTACCCTAAGCAGTTTCTCAGCACTCTTGATGATATTCATGAAGGCTCTGTTGATGAGCTCCCAACATTCATGAAAACTAGGACTGAAGTCAATATCAGGCTCATTCACTTGTAGCTTGACCAGGAACACCTCAGACTTGACGTACTTCAGGTCATCAAAAATATCCCCATAGTCGTTGCCATCCTGAGGAACAAAGAACACAGGGAAACTATAATTACTGCCTCACCGCCATGCATCAGTTAAGTTGAAGTTAACATGCATATCTGTCCAGACCCCTAATGTATGTAGTGAAGACTTTGAAGTATTCAACATTAGGTAATAAGAACAGATCTTGACAAAATTGAACTTATCACTATATTGGCATGAATGATGACAGTGAATAAATTCTAATGAGAAACACGCTATCAAGACTTGGAGATTATTTTTACACAGAAGTACAATATTCTGATAGACAGCTTTGTCACATGGTGTCAGATTATCTTATGGAGGACTGCTTCTGTATATCTCTTAGTCTGTACGTTTGTGAGAGAAATTTAAAAAAAACTATCAGATTCCTTGTATGTTCACGTTTGGCCAATAAAGCTGATTCTGATTGAAAATGAAGAAGCTTCAAATTCTAAAACATGGATGCTTCACACACATCCACAAGCCAGCAGCACAGAAGATCTATAATCACAGCACAGTTTGAAGGTGGGCATCTTAAAATTGTGCTGGCAATTATTCATCTGATCAAAGATTAAATTTGGTCACAATCACTCCTTTTCCTGACTTACGATGTTGAATAATGGCCTGAAAAATGGTTTGTGAAGTTATTCTTTGACGTTTGGGATATAAAATGTCACCATTTTATCTATTTTAACCATCATTTTCTGAGATATTGTTTTCATAAGAATGGAACAGATGGACACACAACACAGATACATATTGCCTTCTGACACAGCTGGACAGAAGCATTTTGAAAAAGTCTTATCTGACACGTAAGAGCAGATTTTGTTGCTCCTCTCACAAAATTCCAAAGACCATTTTAATATATTCAGAAAAAATTGAGTAACTTAAGATTTTGTCCAAACCTCATGAACAGAGAAGAAAGACATCAGGTCCTTTAGTGATTCTGTGACCAAGCTTCAGAGCTGCAGTGACATGAGAGCAGTCACACAGAAGAAGAACTCCTGGATACATGAGTCAACTCTTCAGCCTTAGGGATGAAGGGCAACCACTGGTCTTTGAAAGTCCAAAAGAGTCATGCACACTAAGGCAGCCACCTAAAGTCAGATGATCATGTTAAGTTCAGCTGTGGTTTTCTTTTTTTAATTTTGTTTTATCATACAAATGCAAAGAAGTGTTGAAAGGTCATATCAACAAAAATATAACCACTGATAGTCTTGTAAGTTCAGAAAATATTTAAAAAAAGAAATCACAATAGAAAAATTAGAGATTAGCAGATTTAGAAAGAAGGACACTGGCGATACAATGTCTAATTACAATAACTATTTTTTGTTTTTTACTTATAGAGAGGGACCATGGTGCTTATGAAGCTTAACTCTAAATTAATAAAAAAAATTCTGGATCATTAAGAGAGCTTCATCTGTTGTAAAGTGCAGTGAGCTGTGTCTTAAAACAGCAGGAAATATCACTACTTTTTGGTGCACAATGACATGTGATTGAGCTGAGAACAGAATAAAAAAGATCTACTCCTTTAAAAATTCATGGTTATGTTCAATTCAATAAAAAAAAAAAATCCATGGCTCATATTCCATTCAAGCAGCCAGACATCCTATAGCACTATTACATGGTCTAACAGGATATACAACAGGAATGCAACAATGGATACAATGGAATCACAAAGTGAGGCAGTGTGTAAAACAATCCCCTGAGAGGCAACCTGACATGTGTCTGACAAAGTGGACATGGAGGAAACATGAGACCCCCTATGAGATTAGCTCTCCTGGTTGTGTACATACTATAGAGGCCACTGAAACACTACAAGGATTGAGTCTGGACTGGAGATAGTGTGGAAAATTAGCAATACTCACTTTTGGTCCAGTTCGTCCCGTGTAGCTTGGCACTGATTCTGGACAAACTTCAAACTCTGACGGCAAGAGAGGGAGTCTGGTGGAGGTAAGTTCCTCCACTCTAACGAATCTTAAGGACGAGTAGCTGAAAGGAGATGGAATATAATGTAAAATATATTATATAAAATATTATATTATATAAAATATATAATGTACACAATATTATATATATATATACACACACACACTTATATAATATGAAAGCACAGTGCAGAAAATTTGTGTATTACCTGTTTAACCAAACTTCATTCAGTCGGAACATAATGGGATTGACAGCAAACAGATGCTGGCTTTGCCACTTGTAGTGCTTCTTGTAACTACTACCCCATGGCACTGGCGCACGGATCACCCTGTGGGGAAAGGGCTGAGGGACACTCAATATTGAGAGTCGTTGGCGCTCAGACGGGTCCAGTAGAATATTGTCCACTAACAAGGAACAACAAGGAACATTAACTAAGGCACCAATTTGAATGACTGGCTTTTCAAACCTCTAAGGTCATACATGAAGGGTATATTAAATATGTTTTTGTGTTTATTGATGCAACAAAATGTGCTAGCATACATGCAGAGATAGCAGCAGATAATAAGACAGTTGAAGTGGAGCTCTGTGTTTGTCTCCAGATTGTCAACTAAATCAATGTTTTAAGTGATACTGACATATGCTTATGATGTTTACATGTAGCAATACTGTCATTAAAGAATTAAAGAATCAACAACACTATTGTTTCATACCTATGCTCTTCTTGATGCTGACGTAATAATCCTTTCTGATCTCCTCTTCGATGTTAGCCATCATGGTCTTCTGGTGTTCACTAACATCCTCTGTGTCAGGAGGCAGCAGGCGTTTGACGTTCACCATCGTCTCGAGTGGGAAGGGTTCCACCATAGAGTTAGGTATACTATTGATGTAGTGCATATACCTCTGTATGAATAAAGTTAGGATCAACGTGTTAGAAAACGTGCTTCTTGTCAGGAATCGATATGCCCATTACTGAATTCACTGATACTTACTTCCAGGTCTCTCTCACTATGTTCTCCATGCTTGGCCCTCATCTTCTCCTTTAGGCTGTGCATGATGTCCAGCTGCTCCTTAGGACTCAGAGGCGGGCCAGTGGGGACATTTTTAGGTGTTTTATTGATCTTTGGCCACGTTAAGAGTGAAGCAGGAGGGATACAAGACGTTGTTGGCTTTGCCAAGGATTGGCCAGAAGTATCCTGCCTTTGCCAGAGTTGATTCATTTTAAGATCCTGGGACTGCAGTTGCTTCCAATGGACTCAGAGGGAGTTCGGTGAAAACGCCATTAATGGTTGTGACACTTTCATTTGACTTTTACTAGCACATTATATCAAATACCCCTTAGATGATGGATACATGTATAGACCCAGGAAATGATTCAGAAGTAGTTTTTCTTTTCCATTTGCGTCTGGTTGAATGTGAACAGCATTGTATTTAATATTAAGTAATAGAAGTAGATCATGTACGAGTCCAGTGAATTCTACACCTAGAGATTATTTTTACACAGAGGTACAATATTCTGACAGACAGCTTTGTCACATGGTGTCACAGATTAGCTTATGGAGGACTGCTTCTGTATATCTTCTAGTCTGTACATTTGTGAGAGAAATAAAAAAAAAAAATCAAATTCCTTGTATGTTCACGTTTGGCCAATAAAGCTGATTCTGATTGAAAATGAAGAAGCTACAAATTCTAAAACATGGATGCTTCACACACATCCACAAGCCAGCAGCACAGAAGATCTATAATCACAGCACAGTTTGAAGGTGGGCATCTTAAAATTGTGTTGGCAATTATTCATCTGATCAAAGATTAAATTTGGTCACAATCACTCCTGCTCCTGACTTATGGTGTTGAATAATGGCCTGAAAACATATTGCCTCCTGCCACAGCTGGACAGAAGCATTATGAAAAAGTCTTATCTGACAAGTAAGAGTAGATTGTGTTGCTCCTCTCACAAAATTTTAAAGACCATTTTAAAATATTCCAAAATAAATAAAAATAGAGTAACTTAAGATTTTGTCCAAACCTCATGAACAGAGAAGAAAGACATCAGGTCCTTTAGTGATTCTGTGACCAAGCTTCAGAGCTGCAGTGACATGAGAGCAGTCACACAGAAGAAGAACTCCTGGATACATGAGTCAACTCTTCAGCCTTAGGGATGAAGGGCAACCACTGGTCTTTGAAAGTCCAAAAGAGTCATGCACACTAAGGCAGCCACCTAAAATCAGATGATCATGTTAAGTTCAGCTGTGGTTTTCTTTTTTATTTTGTTTTATCATACAAATGCAAAGAAGTATTGAAAGGTCATATCAACAAGATTATAACCACTGATAGTCTTGTAATTTCAGAAAATATTTATAAAAAGAAATCACAATTGAAAACTTTGCATGACACAGATTTAGACAACCATATCGCTGAAACTGTGAAGTAGGGTCACCTATGATGTAATCCTAATATTACCCGATTTGAGTGGTTACTAAATAATTCCAGATCCACTGAAGGGTGTCCCACAAGAACAGCTAATGTCATGTTTTGCTCAAGTTCATTATTGGATACCATACAATACATGGACATACAATATTTGTGGTTCTGAAAAGATATAATCACAGACTAATAAATCCTCTAAATATGACAATGAAGCAACCACAGAATAACAAATGAACAAAATTAAATTCAACATATACAACCAAACATGATTAACTATTGGCCTAGTGGCACACTGTTGGTAACTAACGAGACAGACATAGACAAGAGCCTTTATTGGGAGTGTATTCCTATTGCAATACTGCCATCTTGTGGTGAAGAGGTGAATAACAGCTTGACCTACTCTGCTCAATTATTGCTGCCATTAAGTCTAGACTCAATTAGAACAGCCGGTGGAAATACTTCTCATAATGGATAACAATGATAACTAATTCTATATACTTCTATATGTTGCAAACTGTTAGGCATGAACAAGTTATTTCTAGCACCAAAATTATATCCAGAAGTGAATAGAATGCTTAACAATACTGAGCATAACATCACTATCAAAGTTATCTACCATACTTACATTCATATGTACTGCCTGTGTTCTACCCCTTCCCCCCTGAGTCCACTTACTTTTGATGTGCGCACAGTTATGTCCACATTTTAAAAAATCCAAAAAGGGAAGCACTTCAAGGAGTGTAGTTATTAACATGCTTCTTTGTTGAGCGTCGCAAGAGTCTGAGGCGGGAAGGGAGCAGCATGACCGTAATGCGTTCTGATTGGTCAATAGTCCAGGTAGCCAGTTATTGCTGATAAAGAGAGGCTATTCTTATGAGCCGGTCCTGTAGGCATAAATGAGGGCCTTTTCTACAGATACAATGTCTAATTACAATAATTATTTATTGTTTTTTACTTATACAGAGGGACTATGGTGCTACAGTATGTTGTATAATTTGCTGCACATTTTATGTTTTCTCCTCATTTGTCTCTTAACTTTAAATTAATAAAAACTTTTCTGAATAACAACTGTTGCAAGACATCTTCATCTATTGTAAAGTGCAGTGAGCTGTGTCTTAAAACAGCAGGAAATATCACTACTTTTTGGTGCATGATGACGTGATTGAGCTGAGAACAAAATTTAAAAAGATCTACTCCTTTAAAAATACATGGTTATGTTCAATTCAATTTCAAAAATCCAGTCCAAACGTGTGCTTCGGCTAGACTTCAGCCAAATAAAATATATACAGATACATAATTTCCTCTCGATTAAGTATTGCTGGCATGTGAAACTAAGACACTGCAGAATAATAGTATCCAAGCAAGTGCATATTACCAACATAAAAATAAAAAATCCATGGCTCATATTCCATTCAAGCAGCCAGACATCCTATAGCACTATTACATGGTCTAACAGGATATACAACAGGAATGCAACAATGGATGCAATGGAATCACAAAGTGAGGCAGTGTGTAAAACAATCCCCTGAGAGGCAGCCTGAGTGGCTGAGGCCACTGAAACACTACAAGGACTGAGTCTGGATTGGAGATAGTGTGGAAAATTAGCAATACTCACTTTTGGTCCAGTTTGTCTCGTGTAGCTTGGCACTGATTCTGGACAAACTCTTCAAACAGGCAGTAGAGAGAGTCTGGTGGAGATAAGTTCCACCACTTTAACAAATCTTAAGGATGAGTCGCTGAAAGGAGATAAGTTGTAAGTGTGATTTTATCATTTAATTATTTTTATTCATCTTAAAATTACTATACAATATATGACATGTACACACAGGCACACGTTCTATATATACAGTATCGGATGAATGTTTGGGCACATTTTCTAGTTAAATGTTTTTCTTAATTTTGATCAAATATATATATATATACATCTTAGTGTTTGATGGCTTATGCAATGGCACTTGAAGATAAATTCAAAGTTCTTGCAGTTTTCTAGATTGACTTACCTCCATATCTTTAAGTCGTGATTAACTGTCGTTGTCTTTACTTAGTAAAGCGGTTCTTGACATAATTACTATAGTTGTTGAAATAGGGCTACTTACTGTAAACCAACACTACCTTGACACAACGCATATGATGGTCTCAAACACATTAAGAAGGAAATAAATTCCATAACTAACTTTTGACGTGGCACACTTCTTAAGTCAAAAGCACTCCAGGTGACTATCTCAGTCCATACACACTCGTGTGTGTGTGAGAGAGTGTGTGTGTATATAAATAGTTGGGGAAACTGGATACAGACAGTCGTTGGCGCTCAGACGGGTCCATTAGAATATAGACTGACATTGTAATTTTCATGGCAAGGGAGGAATTTCATCATAGAAGAAAATGTTTATTAACTAAGGTAGCAACTTGAATGACTGGCTTTTGAAACCTCTAAGGTCATACATGAAGTATATTTAATGTATATATTAAATGTATATTAAATTAAAAAGTAGAAATACTGCTATTAAATAATTAAAGAATCAACAACACTATTGTTTCATACCTATGCTCTTCTTGATGCTGAAGTCATAGTCTTGTCTGATCTCCTCTTTTATGTTAGCCATCATAACCTTACAGTGTTCAATACCATCCTCTGTGTCAGGACACAGCAGGCGTTTGATGTTCATTATTGCTTCGAGTGGGAAGGGGTCCAGCATAGAGTTAGATATTCAAGTGATGCAGTGCATAAACCTCTGTATGAATAAAGTTAGGATCAACAACGTGTTAGAAAACTTGCTTCTTGTCAGGAATCCATATGCCCATTACTGAATTCACTGATACTTACTTCCAGGTCTCTCTCACTATGTTCTCCATGCTTGGCCCTCATCTTCTCCTCTTGGCTGTGCATGATGTCCTGCTGCTCCTTAGGACTCATAGGCAGGCTACTGGGAGTGGGGACATTTCTAGGTATTTTCTCGGTCTTTGGCCCCATTGAGAGTGAAGCAGGAGAAGATGTATCTCTGTTAAAACAAATCAGATCAAGTGCTTCATATAAGATGAGCTATTGCTAAAACATGTTACTTTAAAGGCATAATTAAATGCTCCTTCGTGTTACTGATTGACTCCATCCAGGTGGGGTGTATGCTTAAAACTCGTTAAGAACAAAAATCTATTGAGAGAGGTTTCCAAAGCAGTGTTAAGAGTTCCACAACTAATATTATCATCAGAAAACAAAGTAAAGAATCTTACAATTTCAATTCTACATGGGTTTGATATGAGAGTAACTTGAAAGGATACAAGATGCTGTTCGCTTTGCCAAGGATTGGCCAGAAGTATGCCATCTTTGCCATAGTTGATGCATTTTAAGATCCTGGGCCTGGGGACTGTAGTTGTTTCCAATGGACTCAGAGGGAGTTCGGTGAAAACGTTGTTCCTTATAGGGAAGTGCTTAAGTCTCAGAGTTGGTCTGCAGGATCGGTGGATTTAACTGTGCCTTAAGACTTCCTGAAATAATGTTAAGGTGGTTTATGTGTTTGAGTACTATCTGAGCAAAATTGGATTCTGTAAAGCACTAATGATAAAATAGCTACACTTACTTGATACAGTTCTGATGGTTCAGCACCAGAAGGCAAAGGTGGGGGAAAAGAATTTCCTCTGTTCTGACTCATACTGTATTTGGAGTCATCCTCCATCTGCAGTTCAGACAAAATATTTATGGTTGTGACACTTTTGAATTCCCTAACTGCATTTTAAGACATTTGTAGGGCAAAAATGAGATGACATAGCTTTAAAATCATGTCAGTGGACAGTGACATAAATTATCTGTCAAGCAGTAATGCATAAGAATCTGGTTAAAAGTTGCAGTGAATGATCCATCCCGTTTGATTTGTTCTCTCTCTCCCTTTATATTCACTGCCTTTCCCTTCATCTGTGACTCCTCACTTGTCTCTCCTGTCAAAGTTTATTACAAATAATTAAGTGAAAATCTACACACTTTATTTAATTCATCTCTGTGTTTGAGTTTGAATCATTTTGGATTTTAATTACAGAAATGTGCCTCAAATAGTACATAAACATAAGGAAGATTATACAATAATATAGTCAATACAATAATAATAATATTATGACTCTATAATTATGCTGTTGGTTTGTGTTGTTATATTGAGCCTATAGGTTCCACTGTATGTACCAAAGAACATAAATCTCCATGGTAATCAGGCCTACATGGTTTGAATGTGATCAGGTCAGCACAGGAACATAATGCTGTTCCTATCCTGGTCACAGTGGGCAGTACCTGCTCTTCGTCTCTCATTATCTCATCACCTTCTCTCTTTCTTTTTCTCTCTGTCTCATCATGTTCTGTATCACTTTTTTTTTAACCAAACCTGAGCTATGACTGCTGCAGTCTTCTTTTCATTTTAGTCTTTCTCAGAGCACAAAGTAACACAGGGTCAGGAGATAATTATAAGCAAATTTTACCAGCCTCTAATTGGTTAATATTACAATAAAAAATAAAATAAATATGGGTACCTCAGTTCAACATGCATTTAAACCCTTTACACAAACTGAATTAAAGGAAAAGCATTTACTGTTTTGGTTCACTCTCACTGCTCTCCTTAGCGACAGTTTCCTCCGCAACAGGCCGCTGTTTTCAGCAGAAATGCTATTAAAACCCACAGTGTGCTACCTGCTTAGCACCAAACACCAAACAGACTAGAGTCATCAACTCATTTGTGAACAAAGTTAAATATTGTGGTTTTGGGGTTATGGTTTTGTGTTCAGCTGCAGGTGAGAGAGGGTGTAGATGCGGCTCAGGTAAGCGGGGTAGTGAGATAGTAATGTAAGGATGACAGGTGTTTTGTGTTTGGACTGATTGCTCTTTGTGATTGCAGTAGAAGGATGGTGAGACTGCAGGAGCCTAAGAGAGACTTGAGACGTAAGGCACACGTCTGGATTGATGAAAGCTGAAAAGCCGTGTTTGTGTTTGAGATGTTTAATTTACGTTAAAATAAAGACTGTTACAAACTCCACCATCTGTGTGTCACTGAGAGAACCCTGTGGTAGCAGAGTTAACTGTTACAATTATATAGCAGTCTAAAAGCCAGATGTGTTCCTGGAGACCAAACCGGAGCTAAAAGTTAGCTGAATATTTTATATAGGGCTGCACAATATGTTGTTCCAGCATTGACATAGCAATGTGCCCATGTGCAACAGTCACATTAGAGGACAAGCAATATCAAGTAAGGCTGCTTGATGCAAAAGGAAAACTCACAAGGTATTTTTAACCTGTTTATCTTCCACTATGCTGATTAAACATACATGTTAACATCATTAGAAATGGTAGATTACAAGTCCATTTGTAGAATTTATTAAGAAGTCAGTTTTTCCCAAATACCCACTCTCACCACTTGTCTGAATCACATCCATGAAACCAAAAGTGAAGGGGTGGCAGAAGCGGGAGGAGGGATTTGTTTTTCCATAAGTGGAGAGATTTTTAGATTTTATTTATTTTATTTTTGTAATCTTTTATGATATAAACAGTAAGTATAAACAAAATAAATAAGACAGTCAAGTCACCAGCGGTAATACAGTACAGTTTGTTCCAGTTCAATGCACGCGGTACATTTTATATATAATGATGCATCCCAAGTCTTAGGTCATCTTAAAGTTCAAATGTCAAGGATTACCTTTGCTGGATCCCAGGAAAATAAGACAGGAGGACCAAGGAATCTGGACACACATGTTAAAGCTTTATATTAAAGCTTTTTCATATTTATGATTAGGGTTGTCACGATTAATTGTCAAACATTTAATGGTTTTCAAATTAGTTTAATTAGTTTTCCCACTAAAAAGCCATGATGCACATGTCAACAGATGCTCTTCATGAAGTGCTTAGAGAATTGCATCAAGAAATAAACAATCAAAGGTGCCAAAAGGCCAACTAGATTCTCCATGACCAGTCTACTCATGCCCAAATAATTACCCTTAACTCAAACTACTGTCATCAAACGATGACATAATAACCGTGACAAGATGGGAGGACAAGAGGAAAGACTTTTAAAGTACTCAAAATGATGTAAATCATGATTGACTGTGTATCTGTACATGATTAACATACTGCATCTGACAGGTGAAATTTCCTTTATTTTTCATATTGTAATATTTATCACTCACCCACTCATCCTTAAGATTTGTTAGAGTGGAGGAACTTACCTCCACCAGACTCCCTCTCTTGCCGTCAGAGTTTGAAGAGTTTGTCCAGAATCAGTGCCAAGCTACACGAGACGAACTGGACCAAAAGTGAGTATTGCTAATTTTCCACACTATCTCCAATCCAGACTCAGTCCTTGTAGTGTTTCAGTGGCCTCAGCCACTCAGGCTGCCTCTCAGGGGATTGTTTTACACACTGCCTCACTTTGTGATTCCATTGCATCCATTGTTGCATTCCTGTTGTATATCCTGTTAGACCATGTAATAATGCTATAGGATGTCTGGCTGCTTGAATGGAATATGAGCCATGGATTTTTTATTTTTATGTTGGTAATATGCACTTGCTTGGATACTATTATTCTGCAGTGTCTTAGTTTCACATGCCAGCAATACTTAATCGAGAGGAAATTATGTATCTGTATATATTCTATTTGGCTGAAGTCTAGCCGAAGCACACGTTTGGACTGGATTTTTGAAATTGAATTGAACATAACCATGTATTTTTAAAGGAGTAGATCTTTTTAAATTTTGTTCTCAGCTCAATCACGTCATCATGCACCAAAAAGTAGTGATATTTCCTGCTGTTTTAAGACACAGATCACTGCACTTTACAATAGATGAAGATGTCTTGCAACAGTTGTTATTCAGAAAAGTTTTTATTAATTTAAAGTTAAGAGACAAATGAGGAGAAAACATAAAATGTGCAACAAATTATACAACATACTGTAGCACCATAGTCCCTCTGTATAAGTAAAAAACAATAAATAATTATTGTAATTAGACATTGTATCTGTAGAAAAGGCCCTCATTTTATGCCTACAGGACCGGCTCATAAGAATAGCCTCTCTTTATCAGCAATAACTGGCTACCTGGACTATTGACCAATCAGAACGCATTACGGTCATGCTGCTCCCTTCCCGCCTCAGACTCTTGCGACGCTCAACAAAGAAGCATGTTAATAACTACACTCCTTGAAGTGCTTCCCTTTTTGGATTTTTTAAAATGTGGACATAACTGTGCGTACATCAAAAGTAAGTGGACTCAGGGGGAAGGGGTAGAACACAGGCAGTACATATGAATGTAAGTATGGTAGATAACTTTGATAGTGATGTTATGCTCAGTATTGTTAAGCATTCTATTCACTCCTGGATATAATTTTGGTGCTAGAAATAACTTGTTCATGCCTAACAGTTTGCAACATATAGAAGTATATAGAATTAGTTATCATTGTTATCCATTATGAGAAGTATTTCCACCGGCTGTTCTAATTGAGTCTAGACTTAATGGCAGCAATAATTGAGCAGAGTAGGTCAAGCTGTTATTCACCTCTTCACCACAAGATGGCAGTATTGCAATAGGAATACACTCCCAATAAAGGCTCTTGTCTATGTCTGTCTCGTTAGTTACCAACAGTGTGCCACTAGGCCAATAGTTAATCATGTTTGGTTGTATATGTTGAATTTAATTTTGTTCATTTGTTATTCTCTGGTTGCTTCATTGTCATAGTTAGAGGATTTATTAGTCTGTGATTATATCTTTTCAGAACCACAAATATTGTATGTCCATGTATTGTATGGTATCCAATAATGAACTTGAGCAAAACGTGACATTAGCTGTTCTTGTGGGACACCCTTCAGTGGATCTGGAATTATTTAGTAACCACTCAAATCGGGTAATATTAGGATTACATCATAGGTGACCCTACTTCACAGTTTCAGCGATATGGTTGTCTAAATCTGTGTCATGCAAAGTTTTCAATTGTTTTCTTTTTCTTTTTATAAATATTTTCTGAAATTACAAGACTATCAGTGGTTATATTCTTGTTGATATGACCTTTCAATACTTCTTTGCATTTGTATGATAAAACAAAATAAAAAAGAAAACCACAGCTGAACTTAACATGATCATCTGATTTTAGGTGGCTGCCTTAGTGTGCATGACTCTTTTGGACTTTCAAAGACCAGTGGTTGCCCTTCATCCCTAAGGCTGAAGAGTTGACTCATGTATCCAGGAGTTCTTCTTCTGTGTGACTGCTCTCATGTCACTGCAGCTCTGAAGCTTGGTCACAGAATCACTAAAGGACCTGATGTCTTTCTTCTCTGTTCATGAGGTTTGAACAAAATCTTAAGTTACTCTATTTTTATTTATTTTGGAATATAGTAAAATGGTCTTTAGAATTTTGTGAGAGGAGCAACAAAATCTACTCTTACTTGTCAGATAAGACTTTTTCATAATGCTTCTGTCCAGCTGTGGCAGGAGGCAATATGTTTTCAGGCCATTATTCAACACCATAAGTCAGGAGCAGGAGTGATTGTGACCAAATTTAATCTTTGATCAGATGAATAATTGCCAACACAATTTTAAGATGCCCACCTTCAAACTGCGCTGTGATTATAGATCTTCTGTGCTGCTGGCTTGTGGATGTGTGTGAAGCATCTATGTTTTAGAATTTGTAGCTTCTTCATTTTCGATCAGAATCAGCTTTATCGGCCAAACATGTGAACATACAAGGAATTTGATTGTTGTTTTTATTTTATTTTTTTTATTTGGTAGTGAACACCGGAAGACCATGATGGCTAACATCGAAGAGGAGATCAGAAAGGATTATTACGTCAGCATCAAGAAGAGCATAGGTATGAAACAATAGTGTTGTTGATTCTTTAATTCTTTAATGACAGTATTGCTACATGTAAACATCATAAGCATATGTCAGTATCACTTAAAACATTGATTTAGTTGACAATCTGGAGAAAACACAGAGCTCCACTTCAACTGTCTTATTATCTGCTGCTATCTCTGCATGTATGCTAGCACATTTTGTTGCATCAATAAACACAAAAACGTATTTAATATACCCTTCATGTATGACCTTAGAGGTTTGAAAAGCCTGTCATTCAAGTTGGTGCCTTAGTTAATGTTCCTTGTTGTTCCTTGTTAGTGGACAATATTCTCCTGGAGCCATCAGAGCGCCAACGACTCTCCATATTGAGTGTCCCCAAGCCCTTTCCCCACAGGGTGATCCGTGCGCCAGTGCCCTGGGGTAGTAGCTACAAGAAGCACCACAAGTGGCAAAGCCAACATCTGTTTACTGTCAAGGTTGCCCACTGGCTGTGGCCTGCCCAGAACATGTGGCATCATAGTTGTCACCATCATCTGGGACGTATGCAGGATCACTTGTGATGAATGGAGGATCTCATAGGACGGGGGCAGGATCACATATCTGGAGCAAGGTATGGTAATCAAAGATTAAATTATAAATATATGAAAAAAATTACAATTCCAAAGACGATATCACACGTCATCCATTGCATTATTTGTGTCACAATATAGATTGTACATTTGTGTGATATTTTGTGCATCTGATTGTGTATCTGTGTTTTTAAGCAGACTGTGTGAAGCCATAATATTAAACCCATGTAAATAATTACGTATACACATCTCTTCTGTAGCGAAGTATGAGGAGGAAGCTTCAGGCTGTTGTCGGGGTGAAGACAATATGGTTTCACAGACCTGAGCAGAAAAGCCAGAAAGAAATTGGTTCTCAAACAAGGCAAAATTATTCCACATAGACCGATCGCTGCAGCGGCTTCATCAGTCACTTTGTTTATGTTACACAGCTTCTTGTAGTATATAATTGACACCTTTGCGTGTGAAATGCCCGTGCACGCAAGCACGCGATCCCCCCGGGCCACCCCCCCCGGATAGACAGTGTTTCATAGATTGCTAACTTTAAAAGCATACCTTACCTTGCTTACCTTAACGTTATCACCATCTTTTGCTGCTGTTCACATTCAAACAGATGCAAAATAAAAAAACTACTTCTGAATCATTTCCTGGGTCTATACATGTATCAATCATCTAAGGGGTATTTGATATAATGTGCAAGTAAAAGTCAAACAAAAGTGTCACAACCATCAATATTTTGTTTGTCCTACAGATGGAAAATGACTCCAAATCCAGAGGAAATTCTTTTCCACCACCTTTGCCTTCTGGTGCTGAACCATCAGAACTGTATCAAGTAAGTGTAGTTATTTTATCATCTAGTGCTTTACAGAAGCCAATTTTGCTCAGATAGTACTCAAACACATAAACCATCTTAACATGATTTCAGGAAGTCTTAAAGCGCAGTAAATATCCACCGATCCTGCAGACCAACTCTGGGACTCAGGCATTGCCCTATAAGGAGCAACGTTTTCATCAAACTCCCTCTGAGTCCATTGGAAACTACTACAGTCCCCAGGCCAAGGATCTTAGGATGAACCAACTCTGGCAAAGGCGGGATACTTCTGGCCAATCCTTGTTAAAGCCAGCTGTGTCTTGTATCCCTCCTGCTTCACTCTCAAAGCGCCCAAAGATCAAGAAAACACCAAATGTCCCCACTCCCAGTAGCCCGCCTCGGAGTCCTGATGAGCAGCTGGACATCATGCACAGGCAAGAGGATGAGATTAATGAGGCAGGAGCCCGCCTCATGTTCCTCATCAATTATCTCTGTCTATCCTGTATGTGAAACATATTATGGTATTTTTAATTATATGTACTGTATATTTAAATATATTATACTTAGTCTGTCTCTTCTTTTCTCCTCTAGCTGATGACTTCAAGTTGAACGCCCATGTTTTCCACTGGCCCAAACAGATCCGGACAGAGCTTAAGAACAGCAAGACTCGTCTGGTCACTTTGACAAAAAAAGCTGAGGACCATCTCCAAACAAGGTTATTTAAAGAGCACAATTCCCATTCCAGGAACACAGCAGAATCTGTTATCTATCACATGCAAGTTATTTATGCCCACATGAGAAGTGTTGTACATTTAAATTTAGAGTTCAATATGTCCCTTACAAAACCTATGGATGGTATCACACTTGCTATGTTCCTGTTTTTACTGTTAATTTTCTCACCTTCCTCTTTGAATATGCTGAAAATTGCTGAAATGTATAGGAACAACTGTTAAGAATATCCACATCTTTTCCTAACTGTTCAGGCTGGATGCTAAGAAGATCTCTGATGAATTGGTCTTCATGTCAGTGACCATGATAAAACTGATGACGACTTTCTCTGAGAGTGGCCAAAACGTTTAGAAGCAACATAGAGAAGTTCATGAAGCACTCACCCGTCCTGGAGATCATCTGTAACAGAGCAATCAAAGCCCGCCACTGGGAGATGGTCAGCTGAATTTATTTATTTTTTTGCTCCATTAGATCAGCTGAGAGATGTTAGATTTACTTTGTAATGGCCGTGTGTCCTGTGTCTCCTCTGATCCATGAGGCTAATGTGAATGATTTATGTGTCTGCAGATTAGTGTCATTGGGGGCGTTGATATCAAACCAAATGAGAACAGTTCCCTGCGTGACAAGTTGGACCTGGGGCTTTCCAGTTATATGTACTGTATATTTTCATTATATGAGACAAATGTGAAGGCTGAGTGAGCCCATTGAGGATCCCAATCTCTCACTCTTTGTGCTAAATGAAGAGAGAGGTGGACATTGTAAGACACATTGTGTATACTGTAGAGAGCCTTCATTTCAATCACAAACATTCTGAGCATGATCTCTGCTTCGGCTATCTATTTGAGGAATCTTGCCTCGTGTGTCAGTTAACGGTCTGGTAAAATCCCTTTTAGCGTGGGTATGCTGTAAAATAAAAGCCACATGTACCACTCATGAGCTTTCCAATAGTTTCTCTCTCTGAGGGATCTGGGAACTCTGGAAACACAGGAGGGGGGTTGGATTAGTTCCAGTCTATGATCAATCTCTGGGATATACTTTCCTATATACCATGGGTTGTCATGATTGTCACTTCCAACCCACCATTAGGTTACTGATCTTGCAACACCAAAAAGACAGGCATGCATGCAGTCAGGTACGCAACCATGTATCAGGTCAAACGACGTTATCAAACCGTAAACAGTTGGCCCTTTCACCCCTTTAACAGCAATGAGATTTTCATTAGCCTCTCGAGAACAATCTACAGTGTTGTCATGTGTTGTAGGTTCACTATTAGCCTCAAAAGGATAAACTCGAACACGACCATGACCCTTTTCCACAACAGTGCCCTGCCGTAAACAGTATGAGCATCCAGATTCTCCATTAAATTGTTTAAAATTTTGGGCCATGGGTCTTGTAAATGAGTCACACACTGCAACCAAAGGAAACACCTTTGTTTAACCCCAGATACCATCTGAGCTGACGCACTCAAAGCCATGACTGAGTAGAGGATTGTATGTATTACTTGGCTTATGTGTGCATGTGAAATGCTCGTGCACGCGAGTTTCCGCGATCCCCCCGGGGCACCCTCCCCTTACCCCCCACCCTCCACTCCATATACAGGTGTTGGGTTTGAAACATTTTGACTCCACAGCTGGTTTACAGCACTTTTACCGCGTGTTTTTCATCAAATAAGCGTGCCTTTTCTTCACCAGGCCTTTTTACCTGTCCGTTTGCCTGGATATTTTTTCAACTACCAGTGGCTTTTTATCACGGTGAGTAGCCTAATAGATGATCACTACTGCTATATGCTTTTGTTTTTAACCTAAAATGTGTTTTTGTAAAAAGTAAAACATTTTCTATCATGTTTTTAAAGATTATATTAATTAGGCTACTCTTTGCAGTTTAAACAACAAATTAAATGCTATTGAGAATGTTTCCTCCTTTTACTGAGAATATATCATGATGAAAGAGTGACACTGAGTGTAACTACTCCTACGGGTTTCTTGGATTGGATACTGTTTTGTTTTATAGTCTGCTCACTCTGGTATCCCTGAGATACCATATGTCTTACACGGGGTTCAGTGTTACGAGTCCTTATAAGTACTGTATTATCTGTAGGAGGAGTTTGTTCATCTCAGTGTTTGACAGAGAGAAGGTAAATAAACGTAATAAACGAACCCTAGCAGTAGCCGTGAATATCAGCCAATGGTTTAAAATCATCTTCTTTATTTAGTTATGTGATTGGATGTCTCTTAAAAGTTATCTGGTTTTGAATGTGCCTTTTTTTCCCTCGGTTATTATAATGTTTTTGCCTTACAGAGAGTACATGCTCACCATCACCACTGACACCACAGCATTCCCCGTCTTCCTGGACCCCACCATCATCATCATCCCCACTGCCATATCTGACTGCTTGGGGGTATCCCATACATAAGCATGCAGTTTTAAAAACAGTGGAGGAGGATGAGAAAGAGAATGAGGTGACCGGTACCAGTTCATCCCCCAACAGGGCGCTAGGCTATCAACTGTGTTCCTAGATGGGGTTAAAACAGCTGTTCTTCATCTGCTTAATGAGGCCATGTATGACTATCGGGAAGAGACATGCTATGGGTGTCATATCAGTCACTCTAGTAAAGAATTTCACAGGTGTTTGTTGGAGATCCCAGATGATTATTACATCGCTAACTCTGACAACATCCTGAAAACACTCTGGACCGATCGATTTATTCCGGCCATCCAATGCCTCTTAAAAGCATGGAGAATCCATGCCACGGACGATCGAGTACGAGGTACATCAAAAGGATGAAGCAGGAAAGTGGAATGTATGGACTGATTCAAGCACCAATAACGAAAACATCATTCCAGCTGAAGCCAATTCGGTTGTGACCATACCTACTTGGAACATGAAATACCCTTGCTGTTTGTTTGGCCTACTGGTACTGGCAAAACTCATCAACAAAAGCTTCTTGGTGAAGCTGCCCAAAGACCAGTATACACCAATCTGTATCAACTTCTCAGCCTGAACCTCAGCAAATCATATCCAAGATATCATTATGACCAAGCTGGATAAAAGAAGAAGGGGCATATTCGGCCCTCCTATGAGAAAGAAGTGTGTCGTCTACGTTGAATAGATTAGACACTCTTACAGCATAACACCATACTGTTGGAGTAAAAGGGGACAGAGAACGATGAGTCAATGACTACTGTTTTGAGGCAGGAAGTAATCTGCTTTAACAGGTAATAACTTTTGCCTCTATGCAATTGAATATTCATACTTTAAAAGTCAAACCATAATCACAAATATCTCATTGATGAGTTTGTGCAGGACTGTGTGAAGAACCCCTTTACAATTACTAAAGACAGACTGACTGACTCATGTGGTGCGTGTCAGCTTGAGAAACATCCGCAAAGCTTTGAAGGGCCAAGTTGTTATGTCTGCTGAACTTGAGAACATCTTCGACAGTATGCTTTTGGGCAAGGTGCCCACTATGTGGGTTGCCAAGTCATACCCCTCTCTCAAGCCATTGGGGAGCTATGTGACGGATCTTTTAGCCAGGCTGCAGTTCCTAAAAGTAAGACTGATTGTAATGGGTCAGACAGACCTTAAGCAAGGGTGAAATATTTAATATATGGGCAGTACAAGTCCAATAACATATTCTGCATGTAAGGTTTGAATTGCTTGAACGTGCATAATGAATAAAGTAAATCTATTACATCACAGTAAATCAACATGTATTTTAGATAATTGATTTTCTTAATATACTAATACCTATGCATGTCATGTATCTGATCCATGTCTGTTGATTTCTTTTATTTTGAAGGTTTATGTGATCATTTTGTACCTGTTTCCTGTTTTATTTTGTATTCCATTTCCATGCCTTGTGTTTTTGCTTTACCCTTCCTGTTGCTTTTTCTTGTGACCTTTTGTTTCCCCTGTCTCAGTTTTAGTCCTCTGTTTTCAGTTCTGGTTTGTTCCTTCTCCCTCTGTGCCTTCGTAGCCCTGTCTCTTGTGAGTTTTTCTTTGTATCCTCCTTGTGTCTTCCCCTTTAATTTATTTTCCCTCCAGTGTGTGATTGTCTGATTGTCTCCACCTGTTGTTGATTGTCTCCTCCTCCGTGTGTCACCTGTTTGCCATTCCTTCCTTATCCTAGTTTATTAAATCTGTGTGATTCCCTCTGTGAGTTGCCAGTTAGTTGTCAATGTCTGATCTCGCCTGTTTGTCTTCCCAGTGTTTTTGTGGCCAGGAGCATCAAAAACCAGAGATCATCAATACCACAAAAGGAGGGGTGGACAACATGGACAAGCTTGTGACTGCCTACAGCTGCAAAAGGAGGACCCTACACTGGCCGCTGGTGATATTCTTTGACATATTGGACATCTCAGCGTACAACGCCTTTGTCATCTGGATGGCACTGAACCCAGAGTGGAACAGAGGGAAGCTCCAGAGGAGACGCCTCTTTCTCGAGGAACTGGGAAAGGCACTGGTGAGACCTCAAATCCAGAGAAGACAACATGTTCCAAGAACCCCAGCCTCTGATGCCATCATGAGGAGGATTCAGGAGGAGAATGCTGGTGCCCCAACCACCCGACCTACAGAACCACCATCTGCAGAGCCTGAAGTAAGTGTGTGATGCTGTTGCAGTATATGTCTGACACTCATGCCTTGCGAGAGAGAGAGTTGTTAGTAAAATTCCTGATCTTTTCATTATTCTAGGTTGCGGGCAGCAGCAACAAAAAGAAGCGCTGCGAAGTGTGTGGACCCAAGATGGACAGAAAAACACAATATACATGCATCAAGTGCAAGAAGTACATATGCAACACACTCACAGTAAAACTCTGCCCCTCATGTGTTGTATAGGCTGGTATGAAAAGGCAATGTGTTCAATGGGGCTGATGTGTTGTCTAGACTGACATGGTTAATGTATGTGTTCAGCTTGTGTTGTGTAAACTGACCTGAATGGGTTAAATTTCTAATGAAGTTCAAATAAATAAAAATCAATAGTTATGAAAAACCTTGCTTCATTTGTAAATTTGTTGAATTCTTTCCACTCATATCTTGATTATAATTGATTTTCTTTTTTTATTAAATTTTATTAAAAAACAAACAAAAAACGAGCAGCACTTTAATTCATAAATGTGATCCAACAAAGGTAAAGGGCAAAAATTAACCATATATGCTGTTTATATTCTTGTAATTGGGATGAAGTAAACATCTGTTGAGTATTTTAACATAAGCCTTTTTGGAGGAAGTATGTAGGCATTGATGGGTAGACCAAATACGGATGGACGGATCCGTTTATGTGTGTAGAAGGAGCATAAATGTTCCTTTACAGTGATACACAGAAAGAGAGTGTCTGTGTGTGTGTGTGTGTGTGTAGGTGTGTGTGTGTATGTGTGTGTATGTGTGTGTATAGGTGTGTGTGTGTGTGTAGGTGTGTGTGTGTATAGGTGTGTGTGTGTGTGTAGGTGTGTGTGTGTATAGGTGTGTGTGTGTGTGTGTATAGGTGTGTGTGTGTATAGGTGTGTGTGTATGTGTATAGGTGTGTGTGTAGGTGTATAGGTGTGTGTGTGTGTATAGGTGTGTGTGTGTGTGTGTAGGTGTGTGTGTATAGGTGTGTGTGTGTATAGGTGTGTGTGTGTGTGCATAGGTGTGTGTGTGTGTGTGTGTGTGTGTGTGGGTGTATAGGTGTGTGGGTGTATAGGTGTGTGGGTGTATAGGTGTGTATAGGTGTGTGTAGGTGTGTGTGTAGGTGTGTGTGTATAGGTGTGTGTGTGTGTAGGTCTGTGTGTGCGTGTATAGGTGTGTGTATGTAGGTGCGTGTATAGGTGTGTGTGTGTGTGTATAGGTGCGTGTATAGGTGTGTGTGTGTGTGTGTGTGTATAGGTGCGTGTATAGGTGTGTGTGTGTGTGTATAGGTGCGTGTATAGGTGTGTGTGTGTGTGTGTTTATGTATAGGTGTGTGTGTGTGTGTGTGTGTGTATAGGTGTGTGTGTGTGTGTGTGTGTGTGTGTATAGGTGTGTGTGTGCGAGGTGTGTGTGCGTATAGGTGTGTGTGTGTATAGGTGTGTGTGTGTGTGTTTGCAGTGAATGATAGGACCACTTTCAGTGGGCTCAACACAGTGCCTTTGTGCCATTGACTCAAAAAATGTATCTATTTGAGATTTTAAGATGTGGTGGAAATTCTGAAATAAAAAGATCAAACAACGATGTGTCTTTGTGTGTTTTTATTGAACCTTTGCAAAGGGGTTAGTGCGTACTCAGAGAATCTGGGCAGACAAACTAATTGAAAAGAGGAGTGAGGGAGGGAGTGATTAGACTTTGTCCTTCCTTTTAGAGTAATTGGAGGCCAATTACTGTGACGACAGTTTTTACAAACACAGATAGGGAGTCCTTGACTTCTGTGGTCATGAGGGAAAAACAACAGGTGTGCTTATATAGAAAGTAAGTTAAAGTAAGCTAAACATTGTCATATAGGATGAGATAAAAGGGTTAAAAGTCAACATTGCCATGTAATTTCCCCCCTTTTTATCATATTGATAAATGATGGTAAAAAACCAAAAACACCACAACAAAGCAAGGAGAACAAAACAAGGTGCAAAAAACACTATGCAATATAACAAGATGTGAGTATGTACAGTATATGAGAAATAATGTGTCACACTAGGAACCTAATATTCAGACAATACGAAATGCAGCGTAAGTGTAGATTCACCAGCATTCAAAACACTTCATCATTAGCATATTTCTGTGAAAGCATATGCTGTTTTTGCAAGCACAGACACCCTAGATAATGTAGCAAGCACAAACTGTAATCACAATATCAGGAGAACTAAGTGGTAACAAGTGAAATTAAACAAAGTTACAGGTCAGTATCACAATCAGAAAATGGCAGGTGCCAGTGAACAAATATCTCAAGTTATATAATCTGAGAAGAATGCACATACTGAGTGGCAACCATCCTGGAAATACACCCTTTAATCAATGGCACAATACAACAAGAGAACACAAACAGCAAAGTAATCACGATGACAACAGGGAGTGCGAGTTTAAGCATTATACCTTTCAAGCCTGAAAACAAAGAACTCAACCAGCTGTCAACATTAACCTCCCTCACTAGAAGAGCATCCCTGACGTGTCATATATTGCAAGCCCTGGTGGGTAACATGACCATCAGCGTCATTGTCCGGAATGAAGGTGCAGCATGTTGATCCTACCAGAACGCACACACCACCGGAGGAGGCGGTGATATGCAACAGGTTTTAGTCTGCCTCCATGTTCCTGCAGCAATACTGATATCATACAGCCATCCTTTTCATCAACAGTCTGTACAAATGGTCTGTCAGGGTTAGGTAACCCCAAAGTCGGTGGCATTTGTAAAGCCAGTTTTAAGTCAGCAAAAGCCTGGTCGGCTTCAGGTGTCCAGGTCACTTTACTGTGTGCTGTGAGGTAGGGGTGGGCGATACCACAAAATTTGGTTTCGATCCGATACCCAGTAATCCAAGGCCAGTATTGCCGATATCGATACTGATACTTTATTTCTCAAACGGACAATTTTGAAAGGCACATAACAAAAATATTTACTTTCTTATTCTAAAGTAAAACATGCATGCATACATGAAAACAGGTAATGTATCGAATAAACAGTGTACAAGCATGATTTTTGGACAACAGCAAATTTTTAAAACTTTTAAAATAAATACCAATTTTAAAAAATTGAATAGAAGAAATAAAAAGTGAAAACGGCATCATTGTTTAAATCTGTCATCCTTCTTCAAGGCACCATTAGAGTATTCACTGAAACAAGCATTGTGAACCTCCAAAACGACATCACTAAATTGTGTCAACAAAAGGAAAAAGAATCAGTCAACATTTTTTAATAGAAAGCTAAGCATGGCCCCTTTTAAGCTTATTGGGCCCCCCTTTTGAGGCCTGGGTCTCCTGTCACTAAATTAGAGGTTATTGTTCAGAAACAATAACATATTATAATTTTTTGCTTTCATTGCATTTCTCTTCTGGCTTACTAGCTCTCCTGCCTTTGAGAAAATTTATGAATCCTTTACCTTTCACATTTATATAAAAGGTTATTATATTCATCTACTTTAATATTTCAGGTTTGATTTGTATGTTTTTCCTTCAATTTCAAAATTGAACTAAATAAAATTATTTATTTTACTCAATTTACCTGAATTCACCTTTATTTTACCAAATTTACCTGGATATTCCCTGCTTCTTTGAAAAGGCTCAGCCAGTAAACTCTGTGTGATGGGTGTCTGGGTGCTGAAGCTTTTTCCTCCTCCTCCTCCTTCCTTCTCTGCTGCATCTCTTACTCGTGTGTTTTCATGTGTTTAAACAAATTTGTGGTGTTGCCACTGTGACGAACAACCTTCTTACACACATCACAGTTTGCAACGCTTTCACTTACAGCTGTGAAATAGCTCCAAACGAAGCTCCTCTTTCGCTCAGCCATCACAGCGTATCAGAACGAGTGGTCTGTTTGTGCGGGGGCGAGCTGCGCGTCCACAACGTGAGAGTTGTGCACATGAGACGACAGCAGCACAGTAGCGAGCAAAGAGGAGAGCAGCACAACGGATTGGTTTTAGATAGCTAGACTCTTGGTGAAATACAAATGTGTAACCTGGGGAAACGTAGAAGATAGAAGATAAACTAATCCCTTTGTATCGATCCAATTAACGTGAGGATCGATATTCAAGGGGAGAACTGAGTATTGGTAGTATCGATACTTTTCGGCTCGATCCACCCACCCCTACTGTGAGGCCCTTCCCATGAGCTATGGTGCTCAGAGGGGCTTCCAGGATCTAGAAATTTGGAATAAATGACCTGCAGTAGGAACACATTTCTAAAAATGACATCACTTGTTTCTTTGTGACAGGTTTTGGAATGCATTGAATAGTTTTGACGCATTTGGGTGAGAGGGATTTGCCCTCTGCTGTGATCACATGACCCAGGAAAACAACCTGCAGAGAAAGAGTGTTTTTTCAAATTGATCTTTTGTTGGTGCGCAGATCATTAAATCATCAACATACTGTAACAGTGCACTTCCTGGTGTCAATATTAATGTGCTCAGGCTATTTTTAAGCACTTCATTGTACAAAGTCTGTGAGTCACAAAACCTTTGACACAGTCTGCTGAACGTGTAACTCTTGCCTTTGAACGAAAAGGCAAACCAGAACTGGCTGTCTTTGTGTCCAGGAACACTGAAAAAAGCATTTGCCAGATCAACAACAGAAAACCATCTGCTATCTGGAGGAAACTGAGACAAGATAGTGTAAGGATTTGGAACATTTGGTGCATGTTTTTGAACTGCATCATTAACTGCCTGCAAATCCTGAACAAAGCGTCACTCATCTGTTTGGCCCACTTCCCTGATTTTCTTCACAGGGAATATAGGTGTTCTAACTGGGGAGTCAGGACATGGAACTATTAATCCAGCCTTTAATAAAGACTCAAAAACTTGAGTAATGCCATCAATAGCTTCCTTTTTCAGAGGATATCGATTCTGACATGGCCTGTAATCAGATTTTGGTGCTATTGTCACAGGTTGAACATCTTTGATCGAGCCAACATCATGTTTGCCATGAGCCCAGAGACAGGCAGGCACAATCTGCAGCATTGGCTGTGCAGCAAGCACGTCCTGCGTCTGCAAGAGGAGGGTGTGTGAGGGGTGTGTACGACTGTCGTCATTCTCAGCCAAAGCAACAGATCTCTCTGCATGCACAACACAGCCAAATGGAGTTCTGTACACTTCTAAATATTGCACATTTGGATCAGTAGTGCTTTTCCAACATCTGGAAAATTGACATTTCTTAACCCAAGGACCTGCGTGTGAGAGTACTGTTCACAGAACTAAGAGCAGAAGTACTGAGCTTCCACTGATATGCATACAGAAGTGGCTGTGACCTGTATTTTACAAAACAGTGTGATGTTGGAGGTTCAAGATCAGAAAGTCTCTTTATTTTGATACCATCAGGAGTGGAAAGGAGACAGATACCTAAGGATTGCATCATATCCCCTCCTATCAAGTTTATAGGACAACAGTCAGATAACAAGAACAAAATTTTAACTGGTTGGTCCTTGGTGTTCATCATAGCAACATGAAAGGGGCAGTGAGATGCTCTTTGACTGGTTGTCCTAAGGTTCCAATCGAGGAAACATAATCTTTACTGCCATGTCAGATGCAAAACTGGTAACTTAAGTAATGTGATGAATTCACTTAGAATGACAAAAATCACTTTTTTGCTCTGGTTTGCTTACCACACTCCCCATGTGCTTGAGTCCCAGATGACTTAAGTAATGTGAACTATAGCCTACTTCCCTAATTTGTAGTCACATGATTACTTTTTCTTATGGTTATCTAGACACATGCGGTGGCTCATTTTACCCACTGGCTCAACTTACCCCCTTCTCCCACGACATTAAATCTATTTAGCTAAACTATTACCAAAGTAGGTTAGCTTGATAAGATAAGTAAATTAAATTAATTCTGTTAGGTTCAAATGCTAAATGTCGGTTAGCTAGCAAGTAGCCAACTGTTGATTGAATTAATTAACTAGCGTACGTTAGCTAAACTATTACCAAAGTAGGTTAGCACAATAACATAAGTAAACTAGAGAAGCAATTTCTGAAGAAATTGCGGGTGTGAATGCTTCATGCTGAAGAGCTGCGCTACACTAGTGATGGGAGGTCCGGCTCTTTTCAAAGATTCGGCTCTTTTGGCTCGGCTCCCTTAGAAGAGCCAGTTCTTAGGCTCCCAAATGGCTCTTCATTTAGTATCACTCGGAGCCTTCTATTTTAGCCTAATTTAGCAATTATGAATGGTTTGTGTGTTGGTAAGCAATTTTTCATTCAGTGTTTTCATAAAAGCCTTATTTTTATGCATTTTTTTCGTTACAAAAGAAAAATACACAGTTACTATTGTTTAACATTTTAATCAAACCTTTAAATGAACAACTGAACACAGAACCACAGCAAACAAATCAAATAAATAAAGGCCAAAGTCTTAACAGTATGACACTTAAGATAAAAGTCTTTAGTGCAGGTTGGCATTCAGAAATACCAGATGCCTCAGCTTGGATGGGCTGATGCGATTTCATTTTCATGTAATTTTACAAATTCTGCAATCAGCTTTGCAGTCTCCAATATCATTGAAATGCAGCCAGATGCTGCTTCTTTTTCGGTTTTCGCTCATTTCTTCACTTTTTCCCGACGCGCTTGCATTTAAATTCAGCTTCCCGGTCTCTCTGTCGCTCTGTGTGTACCTGGCCTGTACCACTACACTCGCTGTCTTTGGAGCGTCTGCCCCCCTTCCTTCATTCACATGATGTATGGTATGATCCTAGTCTGTCCTCGCATGTGATTGGCCGCATGGTGTGCCCATCAAAATAAAGTCCCGCCCCTGCCTGCTCTTAGAGCCGTCTCGTTCGCGAACGACACATCACTAGCTGACTCACTGAGCGACGGAAACTGTCAAAAAGCAGCCCCGCGAAAGGTGCCTGGAATGCCAAAACATAGGTCGTATCGGTGAAATGACCGGGCCGTGAGAATCCTCAGACCCAGCTGAACGCAAAAATGCGGTTTTTGTGTGGATTAAGTGAAAATATGACAGAGTTATCACAGTTCACGTTTTTGATCATCTCAGAGTTTTGGCAGACTGTGAGACAAGATTTAATATGGGCGCAGATGGGGCAGTTGGAGGTTACTCTTGGTGTTTGGATTAAGCCCAAACCGTAGGGGCTACACTTATGTAGGTACATTTAATCAAAGTACGACAATTTTCCCTCCCTTTTTTTCCACGTTTCATGGCTGTAGAGTCAAAATTGTAGCCGAATGGGCGATTTTGGTAGTCCATTTCTGTTTTATTTTCTCTACTCTCTTCACTCTAGCAGACCCTAGCTCTCACTCAAGGAATGGATGAAATCCAGAAACTTCATGAAGTTTGGGGAAGTTTTTAGTGAAAACTATGAATGATACTGAATTAGTTCAGATAACTGCTGATTGAATTAACTAGCTTACGTTAGTTAAACTATTACCAAAGTAGGTTAGCTTGATAAGTAAATTTAGTGAATTCTTTTTGATTTAAATGTTAAAGTCCCTTTGCTAGCAAGTATGTAGCTAACTGTTGATCAAATTAACTAGCCTACGTTAGCTTAACTATTACCAAAGTAGGTTAGCTTGATAAAATAAGTAAATTAAATGAATTCTGTTAGGTTTGAATGTTAAAGGTCAGTTCATCATTTGATAAACAAGATGACTATCTGTCCCTTTAGGGAGGTGGTCGCAGCAGAGGCAGTGTCATGCCTGAATGAAGGGCTTTGCCATCTGAAGGACATTTGAGAGGAAAATGGCATTACAGAGGACTAGAGACGTGTAGCTAGCTAGCTAATGGCTGCATATGTAATCAGGCAGTTACAGTTCCGGTGTATGTTTTAGATTTATGTATGTCAAATTATCATCTAATCTGTAAAATAACTACATATACAGCATAGTAATATATAATAATTGTATATATAATAATTATAGATGTGTAGTGAGACACCTTTTAAGTTGTAAATATTTGGAAATTGCAGCAACGAGCCTCAACTCGGTAGATCATTCTGTCAACATCCTGTCTCCAGCATCAGTGTTTTTCGTGCACTTTTGCCTCTATTGGATAGTGACAGTTGAAGAGGGGACAACTGTAGGAGGGGGGGAACATGCGGCAAATGACTATGGATGGATTCAAACCCACGCCGACAACCAGAAGACTATAGCCTCAATATAAGGGGCGCCTGCTCTAACCACTGTGCTATCTATGCCCCACTCAAGTCTGCTTCATATTCAAATTAAGGTAAATTGAACCTGGAAACCAGCTCCGGGTATTTGGAATCAATCATCAGAAGTTTGAGTTATCAATAACATGATTTTCTATAATGCCAGATCTGGTTCCATTTTTTTGTCTAGATATAACTTATTACACAGAAACATTAAATCTATTTAGCGCAAATGTGAAAATATTCTGGCAACTCCTACGTCCCAATAATTATATTTTAGCATTAGTATCAACATTAAGAACACATTTTCCATAACCCAAACTTGCCCTTGATCAATTAGTTTATTCATTGACATTAATATATGTATTACATATATGTAAAACACATATATACAGTATATTATGTAAAACAGACTATTCCAGTCAAGAGCAAAGACAAAGACTGATCATCAACTTAAAAGTATACTAGACATAAATTATGGCAACATCACAAGCAGACAAGACATGTTTGAAACAACCCCACCACCTATTATGAAACAAAAAGCAGAATACTGAAAATACAATTGTCAACTGCATCATAGTGCAAATACTTAACAGTACAAGCTCTTATTATGAAATGCCTTGTTAATATTAAACTGCAATATCTCCAAGTAAATACATTCACAATCACATGACTTTTTTTTACTGTGTATATCACAGTTAGTATTCTGTATTTTTTCAGATTTTGGGTTCTATCAGTAATTGTCTTCAATCATCCATGTTGGTCACACACACTTTGTCACACAAACATGTGGACTTAAGTTCATTTGAAATCACCTGATGCTCGTTTTTAGTCATCCAGCTGAAGGAGGTATGCCACATGCGCGGTTAATCCAGTGTGTCTGTTGCTGGTCAGAGGACAACTCGAGGGACATGACGTAGTTGGTGGAGTGGCCAGTGGTGGACAAGGTCCCTCTACGCTCACTGGTTTTGTATACAGGACAAACGTAGACGTCGTCATGTTGAAACTTCACCATTTGTCCCGGTTTCAGCTTAATGATGGGCAAGGAGTCAAAGAGGATCTTGGGGAGGGACTCTCCAATGACCATGTTCTCTCTATCCCAGCGCGCCCCCTCCATGAAGAGACCCCTTACATAGGCTCCATCCTCTGGTTTCTCATCCATATGGTTCTCCTCTTTTGTTACCTGGAACACAAGTCAGAGTGTGAATATCCATCCAATATATCCCTTAAATTATTTTTGATTGAATTGACCAAAAAAAGTGAGAAACATTAGTAATACATCCTTCAAATTCAAAACCGATGTAGTCTATGGGGATGGTGTACTTTCTGGTAAAATTCTGAGCCACTCAAGTAAGAAATGAGTGGGTAAAGAAAAAGCCAGAGAGCCAGAAGACTGTAAATGGGCCATTATCTATCCAATCCTGTCAAGACAAACATCCAAGCATTTGCATTGTCAGGGTTCACAAAATGCAGACGACACGTGGGCAGAGTGCAGTTAAAGGATTTAATTAAATTAAAGTCCAAATGTAACATAACAGTGCACAACAAAACAAAATCCAAAAACAGGCAAAATACAACAGAAAGAAAACTTACTGAGGAACACAGGGAAGACACTGGGGAAAAAAAACACTGGGAAGACAAACAGGCGAGATCAGACATTGACAACTAACTGGCAACTCACAGAGGGAATCACACAGATTTAATAAACTAGGATAAGGAAGGAATGGCAAACAGGTGACACACGGAGGAGGAGACAATCAACAACAGGTGGAGACAATCAGACAATCACACACTGGAGGGAAAATAAATTAAAGGGGAAGACACAAGGAGGATACAAAGAAAAACTCACAAGAGACAGGGCTACGAAGGCACAGAGGGAGAGGGAACAAACCAGAACTGAAAACAGAGGACTAAAACTGAGACAGGGGAAACAAAAGGTCACAAGAAAAAGCAACAGGAAGGGTAAAGCAAAAACACAAGGCATGGAAATAGAATACAAAATAAAACAGGAAACAGGTACAAAATGATCACATAAACCTTCAAAATAAAAGAAATCAACAGACATGGATCAGATACACGACATGCATAGGTATTAGTATATTAAGAAAATCTATTATCTAAAATACATGTTGATTTACTGTGATGTAATAGATTGTTTACTTTATTCATTATGCACGTTCAAGCAATTCAAACCTTACATGCAGAATATGTTATTGGACTTGTACTGCCCATATACTAAATATTTCACCCTTGCTTAAGGTCTGTCTGACCCATTACAATCAGTCTTACTTTTAGGAACTGCAGCCTGGCTAAAAGATCCGTCACATAGCTCCCCAATGGCTTGAGAGAGGGGTATGACTTGGCAACCCACATAGTGGGCACCTTGCCCAAAAGCATACTGTCGAAGATGTTCTCAAGTTCAGCAGACATAACAACTTGGCCCTTCAAAGCTTTGCGGATGTTTCTCAAGCTGACACGCACCACATGAGTCAGTCAGTCTGTCTTTAGTAATTGTAAAGTGGTTCTTCACACAGTCCTGCACAAACTCATCAATGAGATATTTGTGATTATGGTTTGACTTTTAAAGTATGAATATTCAATTGCATAGAGGCAAAAGTTATTACCTGTTAAAGCGGATTACTTCCTGCCTCAAAACAGTAGTCATTGACTCATCGTTCTCTGTCCCCTTTTACTCCAACAGTATGGTGTTATGCTGTAAGAGTGTCTAATCTATACCAACGTAGACGACACACTTCTTTCCCATAGGAGGGCCGAATATGCCCCTTCTTCTTTTATCCAGCTTGGTCATAATGATATCTTGGATCTGATTAGCTGAGGTTCAGGCTGAAAAGTTAATGCAGATTGGTGTATACCGATCTTTGGGCAGCTTCACCAAGAAGCTTTTGTTGATGAGAGTTTTGCCAGTACCAGTAGGCCAAACAAACAGCAAGGGTATTTCATGTTCCAAGTAGGTATGCAGGAAAAAGAGCTGACGAGCTGTCTCCATGGTTGGGATGATGAGGTCTGACACCTGTTAAGGATATGAGGAATCTCAGCGAACATGAACACTGGTCTTTGGGCAGCTTAACCAAGAAGCTTTGGTTGATGACAGTTTTGCCAGTGCCAGGAGGCCAAACAAACAGCAAGGCTATTTCATGTTCCAAGTAGGTATGGTCACAATGGAATTGGCTTCAGCTGGAATGATGCACAAGACAGCAAGACTTGCCAGAGTGATTATGGGCATCCAAAGAATTTGCAGAGAGTGTAGGCCTACACACGCCTATAGTAGGCATGGAGTCAGGGACTTCAGTAATATCAGTTGTGTGTAAGTGGGTCACAGTGTTTTTATTAGGACATCCAAAAGACAGAGATGGAGTGGAAAATACCTGCAATACTCTCCACAACAGGAAAAATGCTTCCCTTTTTGTGTGGTAGTCAACAACATACAAATGAGTAAAACAATAGTTCACAAACTGAGATTTCTGTTATTTATTAAATTTTTTTCAAGGTAGGAAACAGAGCAGCATTTAGGGTTTCCATAGTGGGGGCAGGGGGTCTAGGTTTGGACGGATTGTGGTCAGAGGACTGGGTCCGGAGGGATGATGGTCTATTTACTTTTTGCGTTGAAATATACGCAACAAGAAGCACTTTTTCTTCTTCTTCATAGTTTGCTCTTGGAGCTCCTGAAAAGAAAAAGACAGCACGTTTGATTTCATTTCCAAAGGTGTTGCTGTTGGTTCAAGGGCTCACTGAACCCCCTAGTGGCCGTAGCAACAAAACATGTAGGGACTAAATGTCACTATTTTAAAACACAGAACAGTTACAGGTATCCTGATTAGTAATTCTGATGTCATTGAAAATTACACATCAAATTTAGTCATGATTTTAATTTGAAGCCCCAACCTTCAGTTTCAAACTGCACGTATGATCTGAAAACTTCTATAAGAAGTCATTAAAATCAAAATATAAGGTAGCTCACCTGTAGCCGGGTGTTTTCCTGTCTGAGGCCTTGGAGCTCCTCATTCCTCTGAGCCTCTTCCTTCTCCTTCACCAGTATCACCTCTTCCAGACTCCTCTTTTCCTTCTCAAAAAGCTGTGCCTTTGTCTCCCAGCTCGCACACATGTCAGACATTTCCCTCCTGTCAATGAGTGCCTTCCTGTAGCTCTCGTCCTTCTCGAGGAGCTGCTGTTTCAGAGTGTCTTCTCTTTCAGCAACCTTCTTCTCGAATCGCTCCTCCTGCTCAGAGAGCTCCTTCCTGTAGCTCTCTTCCTTCTCGAGGAGCTGCTGTTTTAGAGTGTCTACTCTTTCCGCAACCTTCTCGAATCTCTTCTCCAGGTCAGAGAGCTCCTTCCTGTGGCTCTCGTCCTTCTCGAGGAGCTGCTGTATCAGAGGCGCTTCTCTTTCAGCAACCTTCTTCTCGAATCGCTCCTCCTGCTCAGAGAGCTTCTTCCTGTAGCTCTCGTCCGGCTCGAGGAGCTGCTGATTCAGAGTGTCTACTCTTTCAGCAAGCATCTTCTCGAATTTCTCTTCAAGCTTAGAGAGCTTCGTCCTGTCGCACTCGTCTTTCTGGAGACGGTACTGCCTCAATTTCTCCTCTATGTCAGCGAGCTCTTTCAGGCCCTCTTTCTTGATCGGAGGGCAGGCCTTGGAGGGCAGGTCTTTCTGTTCCAGTTCTTTTTCCAGGGCTTTACACCTAAGCTCATTCACGTCTAGAATTAGCTGAGTTTCAGTCAGCTGTTGCAGAGTCTTTTTGTGTTTTCTGCCCTGCTCCTTGTCCTTGTTGAGCTCTTTGTCCTTCTTTTTGAGGAGTTGGTCCTTCTTTTCAAGAAGTTTGTCCTTCTTTATGAGGAGTTTTCCAAGCCGGGTGACTTCTCCCTGCAGTATCTTCTCCTCCTCTGTCTGAGACTGGGGGCGCTGGTGAAGAGGAGCAAAATAAAATAAAACATAAAACAATAGTAAGTAGTTGTAAGAGTTATGGCTAACAGTGGCACATTAAAGTTACACACCTCAAATGAGTTACAGATCACATAAACATTATATATAACATCTCTTATTATATGGTCACCCACCACTGGAGGCTCCGGTTGGTCGTTTCGTCGGGCTTCCTTAGCGACTTTTGGTCCTGGATTTTCCATCGGCTCATTACGGACACTCTTCTTCTTGTCTCCGGCTCCTCCTGTTTGTGGTGCATCATCGGAGAGCCCAGAGTCCGGATCGATAAAGGAATCCTCTTTGTCTTGTCTCTCATCTCTTCTTTTTGCCATTGTGCTCAGTGGATTCAACTGATAAAATTTATTGAACTGCAATTTGAGTCTGCTTTGAAGTTCTGTGTGGAATTTGTTATTCGGACTGGTCTTATAGAGACAATTTTCTTTGATGTCACAATGATTATCAACATCAAAGTGTATCCATGGATACAAAGTGATGTCATAATAATAAAAGTTGAGGAAAAAAGACTTTGTAGCTGTAGGCGGGCCAGCGAAAAGTGAGCTTTTGTGATTGGTCCCCACTTGTCACATGACCCCCTCGGGGGTGGGGAGGCACTGTGTGTGTGTGTCCACGATCCGTCCAAACCTAGACCCCCTGCCCCCACTATGGAAACCCTAAATGCTGCTCTGTTTCCTACCTTGAAAAAAATTTAATAAATAACAGAAATCTCAGTTTGTGAACTATTGTTTTACTCATTTGTATGTTGTTGACTACCACACAAAAAGGGAAGCATTTTTCCTGTTGTGGAGAGTATTGCAGGTATTTTCCACTCCATCTCTGTCTTTTGGATGTCCTAATAAAAACACTGTGACCCACTTACACACAACTGCTATTACTGAAGTCCCTGACTCCATGCCTACTATAGGCGTGTGTAGGCCTACACTCTCTGCAAATTCTTTGGATGCCCATGATCACTCTGGCAAGTCTTGTCTTGTGTGACTCACTGAGCGACGGAAACTGTCAAAAAGCAGCCCCGCGAAAGGTGCCTGGAATGCCAAAACATAGGTCGTATCGGTGAAATGACCGGGCCGTGAGAATCCTCAGACCCAGCTGAACGCAAAAATGTGGTTTTTGTGTGGATTAAGTGAAAATATGACAGAGTTATCACAGTTCACGTTTTTGATCATCTCAGAGTTTTGGCAGACTGTGAGACAAGATTTAATATGGGCGCAGATGGGGCAGTTGGAGGTTACTCTTGGTGTTTGGATTAAGCCCAAACCGTAGGGGCTACACTTATGTAGGTACATTTAATCAAAGTACGACAATTTTCCCTCCCTTTTTTTCCACGTTTCATGGCTGTAGAGTCAAAATTGTGGCCGAATGGGCGATTTTGGTAGTCCATTTCTGTTTTATTTTCTCTACTCTCTTCACTCTAGCAGACCCTAGCTCTCACTCAAGGAATGGATGAAATCCAGAAACTTCATGAAGTTTGAGGAAGTTTTTAGTGAAAACTATGAATGATACTGAATTAGTTCAGATAACTGCTGATTGAATTAACTAGCTTAAATTAGTTAAACTATTACCAAAGTAGGTTAGCTTGATAAGTAAATTTAGTGAATTCTTTTTGATTTAAATGTTAAAGTCCCTTTGCTAGCAAGTATGTAGCTAACTGTTGATCAAATTAACTAGCCTACGTTAGCTTAACTATTACCAAAGTAGGTTAGCTTGATAAAATAAGTAAATTAAATGAATTCTGTTAGGTTTGAATGTTAAAGGTCAGTTCATCATTTGATAAACAAGATGACTATCTGTCCCTTTAGGGAGGTGGTCGCAGCAGAGGCAGTGTCATGCCTGAATGAAGGGCTTTGCCATCTGAAGGACATTTGAGAGGAAAATGGCATTACAGAGGACTAGAGACATGTAGCTAGCTAGCTAATGGCTGCATATGTAATCAGGCAGTTACAGTTCCGGTGTTCCGGTGTATGTTTTAGATTTATGTATGTCAAATTATCATCTAATCTGTAAAATAACTACATATACAGCATAGTAATATATAATAATTGTATATATAATAATTATAGATGTGTAGTGAGACACCTTTTAAGTTGTAAATATTTGGAAATTGCAGCAACGAGCCTCAACTCGGTAGATCATTCTGTCAACATCCTGTCTCCAGCATCAGTGTTTTTCGTGCACTTTTGCCTCTATTGGATAGTGACAGTTGAAGAGGGGACAACTGTAGGAGGGGGGGAACATGCGGCAAATGACTATGGATGGATTCAAACCCACGCCGACAACCAGAAGACTATAGCCTCAATATAAGGGGCGCCTGCTCTAACCACTGTGCTATCTATGCCCCACTCAAGTCTGCTTCATATTCAAATTAAGGTAAATTGAACCTGGAAACCAGCTCCGGGTATTTGGAATCAATCATCAGAAGTTTGAGTTATCAATAACATGATTTTCTATAATGCCAGATCTGGTTCCATTTTTTTGTCTAGATATAACTTATTACACAGAAACATTAAATCTATTTAGCGCAAATGTGAAAATATTCTGGCAACTCCTACGTCCCAATAATTATATTTTAGCATTAGTATCAACATTAAGAACACATTTTCCATAACCCAAACTTGCCCTTGATCAATTAGTTTATTCATTGACATTAATATATGTATTACATATATGTAAAACACATATATACAGTATATTATGTAAAACAGACTATTCCAGTCAAGAGCAAAGACAAAGACTGATCATCAACTTAAAAGTATACTAGACATAAATTATGGCAACATCACAAGCAGACAAGACATGTTTGAAACAACCCCACCACCTATTATGAAACAAAAAGCAGAATACTGAAAATACAATTGTCAACTGCATCATAGTGCAAATACTTAACAGTACAAGCTCTTATTATGAAATGCCTTGTTAATATTAAACTGCAATATCTCCAAGTAAATACATTCACAATCACATGACTTTTTTTTACTGTGTATATCACAGTTAGTATTCTGTATTTTTTCAGATTTTGGGTTCTATCAGTAATTGTCTTCAATCATCCATGTTGGTCACACACACTTTGTCACACAAACATGTGGACTTAAGTTCATTTGAAATCACCTGATGCTCGTTTTTAGTCATCCAGCTGAAGGAGGTATGCCACATGCGCGGTTAATCCAGTGTGTCTGTTGCTGGTCAGAGGACAACTCGAGGGACATGACGTAGTTGGTGGAGTGGCCAGTGGTGGACAAGGTCCCTCTACGCTCACTGGTTTTGTATACAGGACAAACGTAGACGTCGTCATGTTGAAACTTCACCATTTGTCCCGGTTTCAGCTTAATGATGGGCAAGGAGTCAAAGAGGATCTTGGGGAGGGACTCTCCAATGACCATGTTCTCTCTATCCCAGCGCGCCCCCTCCATGAAGAGACCCCTTACATAGGCTCCATCCTCTGGTTTCTCATCCATATGGTTCTCCTCTTTTGTTACCTGGAACACAAGTCAGAGTGTGAATATCCATCCAATATATCCCTTAAATTATTTTTGATTGAATTGACCAAAAAAAGTGAGAAACATTAGTAATACATCCTTCAAATTCAAAACCGATGTAGTCTATGGGGATGGTGTACTTTCTGGTAAAATTCTGAGCCACTCAAGTAAGAAATGAGTGGGTAAAGAAAAAGCCAGAGAGCCAGAAGACTGTAAATGGGCCATTATCTATCCAATCCTGTCAAGACAAACATCCAAGCATTTGCATTGTCAGGGTTCACAAAATGCAGACGACACGTGGGCAGAGTGCAGTTAAAGGATTTAATTAAATTAAAGTCCAAATGTAACATAACAGTGCACAACAAAACAAAATCCAAAAACAGGCAAAATACAACAGAAAGAAAACTTACTGAGGAACACAGGGAAGACACTGGGGGAAAAAAACACTGGGAAGACAAACAGGCGAGATCAGACATTGACAACTAACTGGCAACTCACAGAGGGAATCACACAGATTTAATAAACTAGGATAAGGAAGGAATGGCAAACAGGTGACACACGGAGGAGGAGACAATCAACAACAGGTGGAGACAATCAGACAATCACACACTGGAGGGAAAATAAATTAAAGGGGAAGACACAAGGAGGATACAAAGAAAAACTCACAAGAGACAGGGCTACGAAGGCACAGAGGGAGAGGGAACAAACCAGAACTGAAAACAGAGGACTAAAACTGAGACAGGGGAAACAAAAGGTCACAAGAAAAAGCAACAGGAAGGGTAAAGCAAAAACACAAGGCATGGAAATAGAATACAAAATAAAACAGGAAACAGGTACAAAATGATCACATAAACCTTCAAAATAAAAGAAATCAACAGACATGGATCAGATACATGACATGCATAGGTATTAGTATATTAAGAAAATCTATTATCTAAAATACATGTTGATTTACTGTGATGTAATAGATTGTTTACTTTATTCATTATGCACGTTCAAGCAATTCAAACCTTACATGCAGAATATGTTATTGGACTTGTACTGCCCATATACTAAATATTTCACCCTTGCTTAAGGTCTGTCTGACCCATTACAATCAGTCTTACTTTTAGGAACTGCAGCCTGGCTAAAAGATCCGTCACATAGCTCCCCAATGGCTTGAGAGAGGGGTATGACTTGGCAACCCACATAGTGGGCACCTTGCCCAAAAGCATACTGTCGAAGATGTTCTCAAGTTCAGCAGACATAACAACTTGGCCCTTCAAAGCTTTGCGGATGTTTCTCAAGCTGACACGCACCACATGAGTCAGTCAGTCTGTCTTTAGTAATTGTAAAGTGGTTCTTCACACAGTCCTGCACAAACTCATCAATGAGATATTTGTGATTATGGTTTGACTTTTAAAGTATGAATATTCAATTGCATAGAGGCAAAAGTTATTACCTGTTAAAGCGGATTACTTCCTGCCTCAAAACAGTAGTCATTGACTCATCGTTCTCTGTCCCCTTTTACTCCAACAGTATGGTGTTATGCTGTAAGAGTGTCTAATCTATACCAACGTAGACGACACACTTCTTTCCCATAGGAGGGCCGAATATGCCCCTTCTTCTTTTATCCAGCTTGGTCATAATGATATCTTGGATCTGATTAGCTGAGGTTCAGGCTGAAAAGTTAATGCAGATTGGTGTATACCGATCTTTGGGCAGCTTCACCAAGAAGCTTTTGTTGATGAGAGTTTTGCCAGTACCAGTAGGCCAAACAAACAGCAAGGGTATTTCATGTTCCAAGTAGGTATGCAGGAAAAAGAGCTGACGAGCTGTCTCCATGGTTGGGATGATGAGGTCTGACACCTGTTAAGGATATGAGGAATCTCAGCGAACATGAACACTGGTCTTTGGGCAGCTTAACCAAGAAGCTTTGGTTGATGACAGTTTTGCCAGTGCCAGGAGGCCAAACAAACAGCAAGGCTATTTCATGTTCCAAGTAGGTATGGTCACAATGGAATTGGCTTCAGCTGGAATGATGCACAAGACAGCAAGACTTGCCAGAGTGATTATGGGCATCCAAAGAATTTGCAGAGAGTGTAGGCCTACACACGCCTATAGTAGGCATGGAGTCAGGGACTTCAGTAATATCAGTTGTGTGTAAGTGGGTCACAGTGTTTTTATTAGGACATCCAAAAGACAGAGATGGAGTGGAAAATACCTGCAATACTCTCCACAACAGGAAAAATGCTTCCCTTTTTGTGTGGTAGTCAACAACATACAAATGAGTAAAACAATAGTTCACAAACTGAGATTTCTGTTATTTATTAAATTTTTTTCAAGGTAGGAAACAGAGCAGCATTTAGGGTTTCCATAGTGGGGGCAGGGGGTCTAGGTTTGGACGGATCGTGGTCAGAGGACTGGGTCCGGAGGGATGATGGTCTATTTACTTTTTGCGTTGAAATATACGCAACAAGAAGCACTTTTTCTTCTTCTTCATAGTTTGCTCTTGGAGCTCCTGAAAAGAAAAAGACAGCACGTTTGATTTCATTTCCAAAGGTGTTGCTGTTGGTTCAAGGGCTCACTGAACCCCCTAGTGGCCGTAGCAACAAAACATGTAGGGACTAAATGTCACTATTTTAAAACACAGAACAGTTACAGGTATCCTGATTAGTAATTCTGATGTCATTGAAAATTACACATCAAATTTAGTCATGATTTTAATTTGAAGCCCCAACCTTCAGTTTCAAACTGCACGTATGATCTGAAAACTTCTATAAGAAGTCATTAAAATCAAAATATAAGGTAGCTCACCTGTAGCCGGGTGTTTTCCTGTCTGAGGCCTTGGAGCTCCTCATTCCTCTGAGCCTCTTCCTTCTCCTTCACCAGTATCACCTCTTCCAGACTCCTCTTTTCCTTCTCAAAAAGCTGTGCCTTTGTCTCCCAGCTCGCACACATGTCAGACATTTCCCTCCTGTCAATGAGCGCCTTCCTGTAGCTCTCGTCCTTCTCGAGGAGCTGCTGTTTCAGAGTGTCTTCTCTTTCAGCAACCTTCTTCTCGAATCGCTCCTCCTGCTCAGAGAGCTCCTTCCTGTAGCTCTCTTCCTTCTCGAGGAGCTGCTGTTTTAGAGTGTCTACTCTTTCCGCAACCTTCTCGAATCTCTTCTCCAGGTCAGAGAGCTCCTTCCTGTGGCTCTCGTCCTTCTCGAGGAGCTGCTGTATCAGAGGCGCTTCTCTTTCAGCAACCTTCTTCTCGAATCGCTCCTCCTGCTCAGAGAGCTTCTTCCTGTAGCTCTCGTCCGGCTCGAGGAGCTGCTGATTCAGAGTGTCTACTCTTTCAGCAAGCATCTTCTCGAATTTCTCTTCAAGCTTAGAGAGCTTCGTCCTGTCGCACTCGTCTTTCTGGAGACGGTACTGCCTCAATTTCTCCTCTATGTCAGCGAGCTCTTTCAGGCCCTCTTTCTTGATCGGAGGGCAGGCCTTGGAGGGCAGGTCTTTCTGTTCCAGTTCTTTTTCCAGGGCTTTACACCTAAGCTCATTCACGTCTAGAATTAGCTGAGTTTCAGTCAGCTGTTGCAGAGTCTTTTTGTGTTTTCTGCCCTGCTCCTTGTCCTTGTTGAGCTCTTTGTCCTTCTTTTTGAGGAGTTGGTCCTTCTTTTCAAGAAGTTTGTCCTTCTTTATGAGGAGTTTTCCAAGCCGGGTGACTTCTCCCTGCAGTATCTTCTCCTCCTCTGTCTGAGACTGGGGGCGCTGGTGAAGAGGAGCAAAATAAAATAAAACATAAAACAATAGTAAGTAGTTGTAAGAGTTATGGCTAACAGTGGCACATTAAAGTTACACACCTCAAATGAGTTACAGATCACATAAACATTATATATAACATCTCTTATTATATGGTCACCCACCACTGGAGGCTCCGGTTGGTCGTTTCGTCGGGCTTCCTTAGCGACTTTTGGTCCTGGATTTTCCATCGGCTCATTACGGACACTCTTCTTCTTGTCTCCGGCTCCTCCTGTTTGTGGTGCATCATCGGAGAGCCCAGAGTCCGGATCGATAAAGGAATCCTCTTTGTCTTGTCTCTCATCTCTTCTTTTTGCCATTGTGCTCAGTGGATTCAACTGATAAAATGTATTGAACTGCAATTTGAGTCTGCTTTGAAGTTCTGTGTGGAATTTGTTATTCGGACTGGTCTTATAGAGACAATTTTCTTTGATGTCACAATGATTATCAACATCAAAGTGTATCCATGGATACAAAGTGATGTCATAATAATAAAAGTTGAGGAAAAAAGACTTTGTAGCTGTAGGCGGGCCAGCGAAAAGTGAGCTTTTGTGATTGGTCCCCACTTGTCACATGACCCCCTCGGGGGTGGGGAGGCACTGTGTGTGTGTGTCCACGATCCGTCCAAACCTAGACCCCCTGCCCCCACTATGGAAATCCTAAATGCTGCTCTGTTTCCTACCTTGAAAAAAATTTAATAAATAACAGAAATCTCAGTTTGTGAACTATTGTTTTACTCATTTGTATGTTGTTGACTACCACACAAAAAGGGAAGCATTTTTCCTGTTGTGGAGAGTATTGCAGGTATTTTCCACTCCATCTCTGTCTTTTGGATGTCCTAATAAAAACACTGTGACCCACTTACACACAACTGATATTACTGAAGTCCCTGACTCCATGCCTACTATAGGCGTGTGTAGGCCTACACTCTCTGCAAATTCTTTGGATGCCCATGATCACTCTGGCAAGTCTTGTCTTGTGTGACTCACTGAGCGACGGAAACTGTCAAAAAGCAGCCCCGCGAAAGGTGCCTGGAATGCCAAAACATAGGTCGTATCGGTGAAATGACCGGGCCGTGAGAATCCTCAGACCCAGCTGAACGCAAAAATGTGGTTTTTGTGTGGATTAAGTGAAAATATGACAGAGTTATCACAGTTCACGTTTTTGATCATCTCAGAGTTTTGGCAGACTGTGAGACAAGATTTAATATGGGCGCAGATGGGGCAGTTGGAGGTTACTCTTGGTGTTTGGATTAAGCCCAAACCGTAGGGGCTACACTTATGTAGGTACATTTAATCAAAGTACGACAATTTTCCCTCCCTTTTTTTCCACGTTTCATGGCTGTAGAGTCAAAATTGTGGCCGAATGGGCGATTTTGGTAGTCCATTTCTGTTTTATTTTCTCTACTCTCTTCACTCTAGCAGACCCTAGCTCTCACTCAAGGAATGGATGAAATCCAGAAACTTCATGAAGTTTGAGGAAGTTTTTAGTGAAAACTATGAATGATACTGAATTAGTTCAGATAACTGCTGATTGAATTAACTAGCTTAAATTAGTTAAACTATTACCAAAGTAGGTTAGCTTGATAAGTAAATTTAGTGAATTCTTTTTGATTTAAATGTTAAAGTCCCTTTGCTAGCAAGTATGTAGCTAACTGTTGATCAAATTAACTAGCCTACGTTAGCTTAACTATTACCAAAGTAGGTTAGCTTGATAAAATAAGTAAATTAAATGAATTCTGTTAGGTTTGAATGTTAAAGGTCAGTTCATCATTTGATAAACAAGATGACTATCTGTCCCTTTAGGGAGGTGGTCGCAGCAGAGGCAGTGTCATGCCTGAATGAAGGGCTTTGCCATCTGAAGGACATTTGAGAGGAAAATGGCATTACAGAGGACTAGAGACATGTAGCTAGCTAGCTAATGGCTGCATATGTAATCAGGCAGTTACAGTTCCGGTGTTCCGGTGTATGTTTTAGATTTATGTATGTCAAATTATCATCTAATCTGTAAAATAACTACATATACAGCATAGTAATATATAATAATTGTATATATAATAATTATAGATTTGTAGTGAGACACCTTTTAAGTTGTAAATATTTGGAAATTGCAGCAACGAGCCTCAACTCGGTAGATCATTCTGTCAACATCCTGTCTCCAGCATCAGTGTTTTTCGTGCACTTTTGCCTCTATTGGATAGTGACAGTTGAAGAGGGGACAACTGTAGGAGGGGGGGAACATGCGGCAAATGACTATGGATGGATTCAAACCCACGCCGACAACCAGAAGACTATAGCCTCAATATAAGGGGCGCCTGCTCTAACCACTGTGCTATCTATGCCCCACTCAAGTCTGCTTCATATTCAAATTAAGGTAAATTGAACCTGGAAACCAGCTCCGGGTATTTGGAATCAATCATCAGAAGTTTGAGTTATCAATAACATGATTTTCTATAATGCCAGATCTGGTTCCATTTTTTTGTCTAGATATAACTTATTACACAGAAACATTAAATCTATTTAGCGCAAATGTGAAAATATTCTGGCAACTCCTACGTCCCAATAATTATATTTTAGCATTAGTATCAACATTAAGAACACATTTTCCATAACCCAAACTTGCCCTTGATCAATTAGTTTATTCATTGACATTAATATATGTATTACATATATGTAAAACACATATATACAGTATATTATGTAAAACAGACTATTCCAGTCAAGAGCAAAGACAAAGACTGATCATCAACTTAAAAGTATACTAGACATAAATTATGGCAACATCACAAGCAGACAAGACATGTTTGAAACAACCCCACCACCTATTATGAAACAAAAAGCAGAATACTGAAAATACAATTGTCAACTGCATCATAGTGCAAATACTTAACAGTACAAGCTCTTATTATGAAATGCCTTGTTAATATTAAACTGCAATATCTCCAAGTAAATACATTCACAATCACATGACTTTTTTTTACTGTGTATATCACAGTTAGTATTCTGTATTTTTTCAGATTTTGGGTTCTATCAGTAATTGTCTTCAATCATCCATGTTGGTCACACACACTTTGTCACACAAACATGTGGACTTAAGTTCATTTGAAATCACCTGATGCTCGTTTTTAGTCATCCAGCTGAAGGAGGTATGCCACATGCGCGGTTAATCCAGTGTGTCTGTTGCTGGTCAGAGGACAACTCGAGGGACATGACGTAGTTGGTGGAGTGGCCAGTGGTGGACAAGGTCCCTCTACGCTCACTGGTTTTGTATACAGGACAAACGTAGACGTCGTCATGTTGAAACTTCACCATTTCTCCCGGTTTCAGCTTAATGATGGGCAAGGAGTCAAAGAGGATCTTGGGGAGGGACTCTCCAATGACCATGTTCTCTCTATCCCAGCGCGCCCCCTCCATGAAGAGACCCCTTACATAGGCTCCATCCTCTGGTTTCTCATCCATATGGTTCTCCTCTTTTGTTACCTGGAACACAAGTCAGAGTGTGAATATCCATCCAATATATCCCTTAAATTATTTTTGATTGAATTGACCAAAAAAAGTGAGAAACATTAGTAATACATCCTTCAAATTCAAAACCGATGTAGTCTATGGGGATGGTGTACTTTCTGGTAAAATTCTGAGCCACTCAAGTAAGAAATGAGTGGGTAAAGAAAAAGCCAGAGAGCCAGAAGACTGTAAATGGGCCATTATCTATCCAATCCTGTCAAGACAAACATCCAAGCATTTGCATTGTCAGGGTTCACAAAATGCAGACGACACGTGGGCAGAGTGCAGTTAAAGGATTTAATTAAATTAAAGTCCAAATGTAACATAACAGTGCACAACAAAACAAAATCCAAAAACAGGCAAAATACAACAGAAAGAAAACTTACTGAGGAACACAGGGAAGACACTGGGGGAAAAAAACACTGGGAAGACAAACAGGCGAGATCAGACATTGACAACTAACTGGCAACTCACAGAGGGAATCACACAGATTTAATAAACTAGGATAAGGAAGGAATGGCAAACAGGTGACACACGGAGGAGGAGACAATCAACAACAGGTGGAGACAATCAGACAATCACACACTGGAGGGAAAATAAATTAAAGGGGAAGACACAAGGAGGATACAAAGAAAAACTCACAAGAGACAGGGCTACGAAGGCACAGAGGGAGAGGGAACAAACCAGAACTGAAAACAGAGGACTAAAACTGAGACAGGGGAAACAAAAGGTCACAAGAAAAAGCAACAGGAAGGGTAAAGCAAAAACACAAGGCATGGAAATAGAATACAAAATAAAACAGGAAACAGGTACAAAATGATCACATAAACCTTCAAAATAAAAGAAATCAACAGACATGGATCAGATACATGACATGCATAGGTATTAGTATATTAAGAAAATCTATTATCTAAAATACATGTTGATTTACTGTGATGTAATAGATTGTTTACTTTATTCATTATGCACGTTCAAGCAATTCAAACCTTACATGCAGAATTTGTTATTGGACTTGTACTGCCCATATACTAAATATTTCACCCTTGCTTGAGGTCTGTCTGACCCATTACAATCAGTCTTACTTTTAGGAACTGCAGCCTGGCTAAAAGATCCGTCACATAGCTCCCCAATGGCTTGAGAGAGGGGTATGACTTGGCAACCCACATAGTGGGCACCTTGCCCAAAAGCATACTGTCGAAGATGTTCTCAAGTTCAGCAGACATAACAACTTGGCCCTTCAAAGCTTTGCGGATGTTTCTCAAGCTGACACGCACCACATGAGTCAGTCAGTCTGTCTTTAGTAATTGTAAAGTGGTTCTTCACACAGTCCTGCACAAACTCATCAATGAGATATTTGTGATTATGGTTTGACTTTTAAAGTATGAATATTCAATTGCATAGAGGCAAAAGTTATTACCTGTTAAAGCGGATTACTTCCTGCCTCAAAACAGTAGTCATTGACTCATCGTTCTCTGTCCCCTTTTACTCCAACAGTATGGTGTTATGCTGTAAGAGTGTCTAATCTATACCAACGTAGACGACACACTTCTTTCCCATAGGAGGGCCGAATATGCCCCTTCTTCTTTTATCCAGCTTGGTCATAATGATATCTTGGATCTGATTAGCTGAGGTTCAGGCTGAAAAGTTAATGCAGATTGGTGTATACCGATCTTTGGGCAGCTTCACCAAGAAGCTTTTGTTGATGAGAGTTTTGCCAGTACCAGTAGGCCAAACAAACAGCAAGGGTATTTCATGTTCCAAGTAGGTATGCAGGAAAAAGAGCTGACGAGCTGTCTCCATGGTTGGGATGATGAGGTCTGACACCTGTTAAGGATATGAGGAATCTCAGCGAACATGAACACTGGTCTTTGGGCAGCTTAACCAAGAAGCTTTGGTTGATGACAGTTTTGCCAGTGCCAGGAGGCCAAACAAACAGCAAGGCTATTTCATGTTCCAAGTAGGTATGGTCACAATGGAATTGGCTTCAGCTGGAATGATGCACAAGACAGCAAGACTTGCCAGAGTGATTATGGGCATCCAAAGAATTTGCAGAGAGTGTAGGCCTACACACGCCTATAGTAGGCATGGAGTCAGGGACTTCAGTAATATCAGTTGTGTGTAAGTGGGTCACAGTGTTTTTATTAGGACATCCAAAAGACAGAGATGGAGTGGAAAATACCTGCAATACTCTCCACAACAGGAAAAATGCTTCCCTTTTTGTGTGGTAGTCAACAACATACAAATGAGTAAAACAATAGTTCACAAACTGAGATTTCTGTTATTTATTAAATTTTTTTCAAGGTAGGAAACAGAGCAGCATTTAGGGTTTCCATAGTGGGGGCAGGGGGTCTAGGTTTGGACGGATCGTGGTCAGAGGACTGGGTCCGGAGGGATGATGGTCTATTTACTTTTTGCGTTGAAATATACGCAACAAGAAGCACTTTTTCTTCTTCTTCATAGTTTGCTCTTGGAGCTCCTGAAAAGAAAAAGACAGCACGTTTGATTTCATTTCCAAAGGTGTTGCTGTTGGTTCAAGGGCTCACTGAACCCCCTAGTGGCCGTAGCAACAAAACATGTAGGGACTAAATGTCACTATTTTAAAACACAGAACAGTTACAGGTATCCTGATTAGTAATTCTGATGTCATTGAAAATTACACATCAAATTTAGTCATGATTTTAATTTGAAGCCCCAACCTTCAGTTTCAAACTGCACGTATGATCTGAAAACTTCTATAAGAAGTCATTAAAATCAAAATATAAGGTAGCTCACCTGTAGCCGGGTGTTTTCCTGTCTGAGGCCTTGGAGCTCCTCATTCCTCTGAGCCTCTTCCTTCTCCTTCACCACTATCACCTCTTCCAGACTCCTCTTTTCCTTCTCAAAAAGCTGTGCCTTTGTCTCCCAGCTCGCACACATGTCAGACATTTCCCTCCTGTCAATGAGCGCCTTCCTGTAGCTCTCGTCCTTCTCGAGGAGCTGCTGTTTCAGAGTGTCTTCTCTTTCCGCAACCATCTCGAATCTCTTCTCCAGGTCAGAGAGCTCCTTCCTGTGGCTCTCGTCCTTCTCGAGGAGCTGCTGTATCAGAGGCGCTTCTCTTTCAGCAACCTTCTTCTCGAATCGCTCCTCCTGCTCAGAGAGCTTCTTCCTGTAGCTCTCGTCCGGCTCGAGGAGCTGCTGATTCAGAGTGTCTACTCTTTCAGCAAGCATCTTCTCGAATTTCTCTTCAAGCTTAGAGAGCTTCGTCCTGTCGCACTCGTCTTTCTGGAGACGGTACTGCCTCAATTTCTCCTCTATGTCAGCGAGCTCTTTCAGGCCCTCTTTCTTGATCGGAGGGCAGGCCTTGGAGGGCAGGTCTTTCTGTTCCAGTTCTTTTTCCAGGGCTTTACACCTAAGCTCATTCACGTCTAGAATTAGCTGAGTTTCAGTCAGCTGTTGCAGAGTCTTTTTGTGTTTTCTGCCCTGCTCCTTGTCCTTGTTGAGCTCTTTGTCCTTCTTTTTGAGGAGTTGGTCCTTCTTTTCAAGAAGTTTGTCCTTCTTTATGAGGAGTTTTCCAAGCCGGGTGACTTCTCCCTGCAGTATCTTCTCCTCCTCTGTCTGAGACTGGGGGCGCTGGTGAAGAGGAGCAAAATAAAATAAAACATAAAACAATAGTAAGTAGTTGTAAGAGTTATGGCTAACAGTGGCACATTAAAGTTACACACCTCAAATGAGTTACAGATCACATAAACATTATATATAACATCTCTTATTATATGGTCACCCACCACTGGAGGCTCCGGTTGGTCGTTTCGTCGGGCTTCCTTAGCGACTTTTGGTCCTGGATTTTCCATCGGCTCATTACGGACACTCTTCTTCTTGTCTCCGGCTCCTCCTGTTTGTGGTGCATCATCGGAGAGCCCAGAGTCCGGATCGATAAAGGAATCCTCTTTGTCTTGTCTCCCATCTCTTCTTTTTGCCATTGTGCTCAGTGGATTCAACTGATAAAATTTATTGAACTGCAATTTGCGTCTGCTTTGAAGTTCTGTGTGGAATTTGTTATTCGGACTGGTCTTATAGAGACAATTTTCTTTGATGTCACAATGATTATCAACATCAAAGTGTATCCATGGATACAAAGTGATGTCATAATAATAAAAGTTGAGGAAAAAAGACTTTGTAGCTGTAGGCGGGCCAGCGAAAAGTGAGCTTTTGTGATTGGTCCCCACTTGTCACATGACCCCCTCGGGGGTGGGGGGGCACTGTGTGTGTGTGTCCACGATCCGTCCAAACCTAGACCCCCTGCCCCCACTATGGAAACCCTAAATGCTGCTCTGTTTCCTACCTTGAAAAAAATTTAATAAATAACAGAAATCTCAGTTTGTGAACTATTGTTTTACTCATTTGTATGTTGTTGACTACCACACAAAAAGGGAAGCATTTTTCCTGTTGTGGAGAGTATTGCAGGTATTTTCCACTCCATCTCTGTCTTTTGGATGTCCTAATAAAAACACTGTGACCCACTTACACACAACTGATATTACTGAAGTCCCTGACTCCATGCCTACTATAGGCGTGTGTAGGCCTACACTCTCTGCAAATTCTTTGGATGCCCATGATCACTCTGGCAAGTCTTGCTGTCTTGTGCAGTCCACATGCAATGTGGCTGAGGTTTTGAATCAATTCTGTAATCACATCACCTCGTACTCTCAATGAGAAGACCACATGCGAGTGCTTCAACTTGGCTGGTCTATTTTTCTGCCAAACATGACCAGAACACTGTGTTATTTTATATTATTACCATAACAAAATCTCATGTTTGGTGGAATAAATGTACTGTAGTTATTTCAGAATCATAAATTTTCTCTTAACAGAGCGTGAACTGATATACATCACCAAACATGATAGAATTTAATGGTAAATGGACTGTACTTATATAGCGCCTTTCTAACACAAGCCAGCATTCACACAAATTCACATTCATACAGTGGTGGCAGAGGCTACCATGCAAGGCGCCACCTGCTCATTACGAGTGGTAGCCATTCACTCAATCACTCACACACCAATGGAACAGCCACTGGGAGCAGGGACCAAGGACACTTTGACATGCAGACTGCTGGTGCTGGGGATCAAACCGCCGACCCTCTGATAAGTGGACAACCGCTGTACCACCATAAAAAAGCTACCATGATTAAATTAGTTTATAAATGACCCTTAGCCATAATGTTAAGTCCATATATGTCCACATGCCATAGAACATGCACAATACAGTATAATTTCACCTATCTTCAGTTTTGTCCCTTCATTCTCAGATGCTAGTGGTTAGTAGCAAAGTAAGGCTACAGCCAGCAGGGGCTTCAGTTCTGTAAAACCACAACTTTTAGTTGTCACACTTCTTTCTTGTCACACAAATGACATATTAAGTGTTAGTGAGCTTGAGAGAAGTTGGTAGGTAGATTTCTTTACCTTTGGACAGAGCTTTGCTATCTCGTTGCCATCTTTAGCCTAAGCAAAACTAAATGCTGCTGGCTGTAGCTTCATGTATGCCATACAGACACAATATGAAAGTGGTTTGTATTTTCTCATTTAACTCTTGGCAATAAAGTTAAGGGAAATGTGTTTTGGAGGAGGATAAACTGGGAGACGTTCAGAGGGATATGGTAAGCCCTTCATTTGTGTTTTTAAAAGCGGTAGTGCATGTGTGTTTGTCTTTCTTGATATATGGTGGTCTCTTACCACACACACACACACACACACACACACACAAATGCACACACACACCAGCTTGTCTCGGCCCTCCTCTTTCTGTTGCTCTCTGTCTGATATTGACTTTCTTCGTCTGCAGGATCTTTTAAAAAGTGACCCAAGTGTTCACCCATTTTCACAACAGCAAGTGAGCTGAAAACCAATGTGGAAACACGGCTCCAAAAATAGAAATGAATTTGTGGTTGTGGCAGACAATGTTGATATTGTGGCGCATCAAAGAAAACATCATTGGGCATAAATAACTTGCATGTGGTAAATAACAGATTCTGCTGTGTTCCTGGAATGTGAATTGTGTTCTTTAAATAACCTTGTTTGGAGATGGTCCTCAGCTTGTTCTGTCAAAGTGACCAGACGAGTCTTGCTGTTCTTAAGCTCTGTCCGGATCTGTTTGGGCCAGTGGAAAACATGTATGTTCAGCTTGAAGTCATCAGCTAGAGGAGAAAAGAAGAGACAGACTAAGTATAATATATTTAAATATACAGTACATATAATTAAAAATATCATAATATGTTTCACATACAGGATAGACAGAGATAATTGATGAGGAACATGAGGCGGGCTCCTGCCTCATTAATCTCATCCTCTTGCCTGTGCATGATGTCCAGCTGCTCATCAGGACTCCGAGGCGGGCTACTGGGAGTGGGGACATTTGGTGTTTTCTTGATCTTTGGCCGCTTTGAGAGTGAAGCAGGAGGGATACAAGACACAGCTGGCTTTAACAAGGATTGGCCAGAAATATCCCGCCTTTGCCAGAGTTGGTTCATCCTAAGATCCTGGGCCTGGGGACTGTAGTTGTTTCCAATGGACTCAGAGGGAGTTCGATGAAAACGTTGCTCCTAATAGGGCAATGCCTGAGTCCCAGAGTTGGTCTGCAGGATCGGTGGATTTCGACTGCGCTTTAAGACTTCCTGAAATCATGTTAAGATGGTTTATGTGTTTGAGTACTATCTGAGCAAAATTGGCTTCTGTAAAGCACTAGATGCTAAAATAACTACACTTACTTGATACAGTTCTGATGGTTCAGCACCAGAAGGCAAAGGTGGTGGAAAAGAATTTCCTCTGTATTTGGAGTCATTTTCCATCTGTAGGACAAACAAAATATTGATGGTTGTCACACTTTTGTTTGACTTTTACTTGCACATTATATCAAATACCCCTTAGATGATGGATACATGTATAGACCCAGGAAATGATTCAGAATTAGTTTTTTTTCTCCATTTGCGTCTGGTTGAATGTGAACAGCAGCAAAAGATGGTGATCTATATTGTGACACAATGGTGATCTATATTGTGACACAAATAATGCAATGGATGACGTGTGATATCGTCTTTGGAATTGTAATTTTTTTCATATATTTATAATTTAATCTTTGATTACACTACCTTGCTCCAGATATGTGATCCTGCCCCCGTCCTATGAGATCCTCCATTCATCACAAGTGATCCTGCATACGTCCCAGATGATGGTGACAACTATGATGCCACATGTTCTTGACAGTAAACAGATGTTGGCTTTGCCACTTGTGGTGCTTCTTGTAGCTACTACCCCAGGGCACTGGCGCACGGATCACCCTGTGGGGAAAGGGCTTGGGGACACTCAATATGGAGAGTCGTTGGCGCTCAGATGGCTCCAGGAGAATATAGTCCACTAACAAGGAACAACAAGGAACATTAACTAAGGCACCAACTTGAATGACTGGCTTTTCAAACCTCTAAGGTCATACATGAAGGGTATATTAAATACGTTTTTGTGTTTATTGATGCAACAAAATGTGCTAGCATACATGCAGAGATAGCAGCAGATAATAAGACAGTTGAAGTGGAGCTCTGTGTTTGTCTCCAGATTGTCAACTAAATCAATGTTTTAAGTGATACTGACATATGCTTATGATGTTTACATGTAGCAATACTGTCATTAAAGAATTAAAGAATCAACAACACTATTGTTTCACACCTATGCTCTTCTTGATGCTGACGTAATAATCCTTTCTGATCTCCTCTTCGATGTTAGCCATCATGGTCTTCCGGTGTTCACTACCAAATAAAAAAAATAAAATAAAAATAACAATCAAATTCCTTGTATGTTCACATGTTTGGCCAATAAAGCTGATTCTGATTGAAAATGAAGAAGCTACAAATTCTAAAACATGGATGCTTCACACACATCCACAAGCCAGCAGCACAGAAGATCTATAATCACAGCGCAGTTTGAAGGTGGGCATCTTAAAATTGTGTTGGCAATTATTCATCTGATCAAAGATTAAATTTGGTCACAATCACTCCTGCTCCTGACTTATGGTGTTGAATAATGGCCTGAAAACATATTGCCTCCTGCCACAGCTGGACAGAAGCATTATGAAAAAGTCTTATCTGACAAGTAAGAGTAGATTTTGTTGCTCCTCTCACAAAATTCTAAAGACCATTTTAATATATTCCAAAATAAATAAAAATAGAGTAACTTAAGATTTTGTCCAAACCTCATGAACAGAGAAGAAAGACATCAGGTCCTTTAGTGATTCTGTGACCAAGCTTCAGAGCTGCAGTGACATGAGAGCAGTCACACAGAAGAAGAACTCCTGGATACATGAGTCAACTCTTCAGCCTTAGGGATGAAGGGCAACCACTGGTCTTTGAAAGTCCAAAAGAGTCATGCACACTAAGGCAGCCACCTAAAATCAGATGATCATGTTAAGTTCAGCTGTGGTTTTATTTTTTATTTTGTTTTATCATACAAATGCAAAGAAGTATTGAAAGGTCATATCAACAAGATTATAACCACTGATAGTCTTGTAATTTCAGAAAATATTTATAAAAAGAAATCACAATTGAAAACTTTGCATGACACAGATTTAGACAACCATATCGCTGAAACTGTGAAGTAGGGTCACCTATGATGTAATCCTAATATTACCCGATTTGAGTGGTTACTAAATAATTCCAGATCCACTGAAGGGTGTCCCACAAGAACAGCTAATGTCACGTTTTGCTCAAGTTCATTATTGGATACCATACAATACATGGACATACAATATTTGTGGTTCTGAAAAGATATAATCACAGACGAATAAATCCTCTAAATATGACAATAATGCAACCACAGAATAACAAATGAACAAAATTAAATTCAACATATACAACCAAACATGATTAACTATTGGCCTAGTGGCACACTGTTGGTAACTAACGAGACAGACATAGACAAGAGCCTTTATTGGGAGTGTATTCCTATTGCAATACTGCCATCTTGTGGTGAAGAGGTGAATAACAGCTTGCCCTACTCTGCTCAATTATTGCTGCCATTAAGTCTAGACTCAATTAGAACAGCCGGTGGAAATACTTCTCATAATGGATAACAATGATAACTAATTCTATATACTTCTATATGTTGCAAACTGTTAGGCATGAACAAGTTATTTCTAGCACCAAAATTATATCCAGAAGTGAATAGAATGCTTAACAATACTGAGCATAACATCACTATCAAAGTTATCTACCATGCTTACATTCATATGTACTGCCTGTGTTCTACCCCTTCCCCCTGAGTCCACTTACTTTTGATGTACGCACAGTTATGTCCACATTTTAAAAAATCCAAAAAGGGAAGCACTTCAAGGAGTGTAGTTATTAACATGCTTCTTTGTTGAGCGTCGCAAGAGTCTGAGGCGGGAAGGGAGCAGCATGACCGTAATGCGTTCTGATTGGTCAATAGTCCAGGTAGCCAGTTATTGCTGATAAAGAGAGGCTATTCTTATGAGCCGGTCCTGTAGGCATAAAATGAGGGCCTTTTCTACAGATACAATGTCTAATTACAATAATTATTTATTGTTTTTTACTTATACAGTGCTACAGTATGTTGTATAATTTGCTGCACATTTTATGTTTTCTCCTCATTTGTCTCTTAACTTTAAATTGATAAAAACTTTTCTGAATAACAACTGTTGCAAGACATCTTCATCTATTGTAAAGTGCAGTGATCTGTGTCTTATACAGCAGGAAATATCACTACTTTTTGGTGCATGATGACATGTGATTGAGCTGAGAACAAAATTTAACAAGATCTAATCCTTTAAAAATACATGGTTATGTTCAATTCAATTTCAAAAATCCAGTCCAAACGTGTGCTTCAGCTAGACTTGAGCCAAATAGAATATATACAGATACATAATTTCCTCTCGATTAAGTATTGCTGGCATGGGAAACTAAGACACTGCAGAATAATAGTATCCAAGCAAGTGCATATTACCAACATGAAAATAAAAAATCCATGGCTCATATTCCATTCAAGCAGCCAGACATCCTATAGCACTATTACATGGTCTAACAGGATATACAACAGGAATGCAACAATGGATGCAATGGAATCACAAAGTGAGGCAGTGTGTAAAACAATCCCCTGAGAGGCAGCCTGAGTGGCTGAGGCCACTGAAACACTACAAGGACTGAGTCTGGATTGGAGATAGTGTGGAAAATTAGCAATACTCACTTTTGGTCCAGTTCGTCTCGTGTAGCTTGGCACTGATTCTGGACAAACTCTTCAAACTCCGATGGCAGGAGAGGGAGTCTGGTGGAGATAAGTTCCTCCCCTCTAACAAATCTTAAGGATGAGTCGCTGAAAGGAGATAAGTTGTAAGTGTGATTTTATCATTTAATTATTTTTATTCATCTTAAAAATACTATACAATATATGACATGTACACACAGGCACACGTTCTATATATACAGTATCGGATGAATGTTTGGGCACATTTTCTAGTTAAATGTTTTTTCTTAATTTTGATCAAATATATATATATATATACATCTTAGTGTTTGATGGCTTATGCAATGGCACTTGAAGATAAATTCAAAGTTCTTGCAGTTTTCTAGATTGACTTACCTCCATATCTT